>NC_059586.1:26847577-27035029 GCF_020424385.1 Procambarus clarkii | reverse complement strand
CAGGGACCCAGCCCAAAGAGCGAAGAGACAAGGACAAAACATAGTTACTGAGATCCTTAAAGAGGTAAGGATGGAGGAAACTAACCAAAATGTTGAAAAGGTTTTCAGACTTGGAAAGTACAGCAAGGACAGAGCCCGAATGATAAAGGTGGTATTCATGAGCGAAATCACGAAAGAGGAACTGTTAGCAAGGAAGTGCTGTCTAGCAAATGCACAAAAGTTCAAAAAAGTATTCCTGCAGAGGGATATGTCAAGGGAAGAGAGAAAGCAGTCAGTATACGCAAGGAAGGAGCGCAGGGAGAGAGAAAGGAATCAGGTAATCACAACCCCAATCCTTACAATCCCAGAGAGGGGAGTGGGGAACCCTCCTCAAACAATGCAACAGCTACAGGGAGTGGGGCACCACCCCCACATTCTACCCAACAGACACCGTACATGCCCCATCCCCTGTCAGCCCCCCCACTAAGTAACCACCTAGGGCACCCCCCCTTCTCCCACTCACCCCTCTCCCCAGGATCTCCTTCTGCCCCAACCCCCAAGCCCTCCATCTCCCCCGCCCCCCTAAGCCCCCACTCTCCCCCATCCCACCTAAGTCTTCCCCTCTCCACCACTCCCCTAAACCCTCCCCTCTTCCTCACCCACCTCAGCCCTCCTTTTCCCCCCACCCCCCCCCCCCAAGCCCTCCCCCCTTTTATGCCCGCCCAAACCCCCCATCTCCCAAAGCCTCTCCTCCCCCCATGCTCCCCCAACCCTTCCCCTCTCACCCCCCAACCCTCCCCCACTCACTCTCTCCCCCCCCCAACCCACCCCTCTCACTCTCCCTCCCTACCCTCCCCCTCTCCCACCCCCCCAAGCTCTTCCTCCTCCACCAGTCTTGTTGTAATCCACAAGTTAGGAGGGATTATTAGCTAGAGGATCATTACTACAACACTTAACGAATGATGATTGGAAGTACATGTTAAGTAGACAGACTATGGATCACATATCTAAGAAAGGTCAATGGATTAAGACCGCAGCTGCTTAGCCAAATTAATAATTCCTGGAAAGAGGACTCAGGCTTCTAGGAACAAGGTTACCGCTCTAGGGATAAGGTTAATCGGATTATACCTTCCTTGAGAGGCGTGGTGAAATGTTTGAGGCCAGGGCGGACTGAAGGCAGTCTGATTGTGGGAGTTGAACTGAGAAGTCCTCTGGATCTCCGTTTGCGGCAGCAGCGATGTGTGACAGACAGCTATGCGAGAACCTGATGTGATCTTAGTGACCAAGTTAAGTCTGCAGTATGTGAGTATTGAATGAAAGACTAACCGGGTGTGGAGCGTTGTAGTAATCATTCCGTATTAGGGACTAAGGCGGAAGTTACGAGTGTGGGTGGTGACCGCGGAGGTCAAGTGGTCTATGGGTATTGGAAGTGTATTGACCTAATAGAGTATGTTAATATGTTATTATTTGTCAGTGTCTATTCTTTGTAATTAAATGACAAAACCCGACGGCCTTTAAATATCTTCCATATGTTCACTCATTGTGTTCCAGTACAAACCTAGTGGTATGCCTCGTAGCCTGGTGGATAGCGCGCAGGACTCGTAATTCTGTGGCGCGGGTTCGATTCCCGCACGAGGCAGAAACAAATGGGCAAAGTTTCTTTCACCCTGAATGCCCCTGTTTCCTAGCAGTAAATAGGTACCTGGGTGTTAGTTAGCTGTCACGGGCTGCTTCCTGGGGGTGGAGGCCTGGTCGAGGACCGGGCCGCGGGGACACTAAAGCCCCGAAATCATCTCAAGATAACCTCTCAAGATATGCCTCAAGGGTCTGGTGTGTGTAGGAGTACACGGTGGTAGTAACGGTTGCTGAGGCAAGGTGTTATGTGTTGTGTATTCACTGTGTTCGGAATGAACCGGGGTTCAGCGTCACGACAGTCTCCCCGTACCAGATCCTCCCAGCTACCACTCACCCCAGATCCCACAGGTCCCCCCCCATCCCAGAGGAGAAGCATAAGAGAGTCAGTTTCAGGGTGATGTACTCGAACATAGATGGGACCACAAGCAAGACAAGTGAACTAAGGGAAAGAGCACAAGAAGTGAACCCAGATGTAATCGGACTCACGGAAACAAAACTCTCTGGAATCATAATGAATGCCGTGTTTCCCCAGGAGTACACAGTAATAAGGAAAGAGAGGGAAGATAGGGGAGGAGGCGGAGTGGCCCTACTCATGAGAAAGGGTAGTTTTAAGGAGATGGCTATCCTGGGCTGTGAGGGGTTCAGAGACTACATAGCAGGCACCATGACAATGGGAGGACCAAGAATAGTAGTTGCAGTAATATAGGACCCTCCACCAAATGACAGAAGACCCAGTCAAGAGTACGAAAACAACAACATGGCAGTTAACACTATAATTGAGAGGGCAGCCTCTGCTGCCTGTAGAAATAGATCCCACTTGCTCATCATAGGGGACTTCAACCATGGAAGGATTGACTGGGAGAACAAGGAACCGCATGGAGGCGAGGATACGTGGAGAGCCAAACTATTGGAGGTGGTGACTAGAAACCTTTTAACTCAGCATGTCGGAGAACCCACAAGGATGAAAGGAAATAGACTCGACTCTAGGCGAGACTTCACTCTGAACGACTCCGACATAAGAGAAATCGGTTTTGAGGCCCCAGTAGGAATGAGCGACCCCAGTGTACTGGTGTTTGAGTACCTGATTGAAGAAGGGTTATTAAACTCGAGGAGGGATACCGAAACCAAAAGGTTAGCATACCGAAAGGGAAACTATGAGGAGATAAGAAAATTCCTAACAGAAATAGCTTGGGAAACTGAGCTCAGGGGAAAGACGGTCCAAGACATGATGGACTTCATCACGCAGAAGTGCAAGGACGCAGCAAACAAGTTTGTCCCAGTCCAAAAGGAAAACAGTGAAATGAAGATGAGAAACCCATGGTTTAATCAGATATGTAGGCTAGCTAAGCAGCAAAGTAAAAGGGCATGGAGAAACTATAGGAATAACAGGACACTGGAGAGCAGAGAAAGATACCAGAATACCAGAAATGAATATGTCAGGATGAGAAGAAAGGCAGAAAGACAATACGAAAATGACATC
This sequence comes from Procambarus clarkii, assembly GCF_020424385.1. Lineage (NCBI taxonomy): Eukaryota > Metazoa > Arthropoda > Malacostraca > Decapoda > Cambaridae > Procambarus > Procambarus clarkii. The sequence continues at coordinate 27,031,935 of NC_059586.1, read as the reverse complement.
GCAAGCAAGGCAAAGACACAGCCTAAACTGCTGCATAGCCACAACAGGAGAAAAACAACAGTAAAGGAACAGGTTATGAAATTAAGGATAGGAGCAGAAGGATTCACTACGAACAACAAGGAAGTGTGTGAGGACCTGAATAAGAAATTCCAGGAGGTCTTCACCTTAGAGCAAGGAGAAATTCCAGAGATACGAGAGGGAGTAGCTAACCAGGAACCACTGGGAGAGTTTGAGACTACCAGCGGGGAAATAAGGAAGTGTTTACTAGAGTTGGATGTGACAAAGGCTATAGGCCCAGATGGAATCTCCCCTTGTATACTAAAGGAAGGAGCAGAAGAACTGTGCCTACTCCATAGTGTATACTCCATAGTGTATAATAAATCACTGGCAACAGGGGAACTGCCAGAAATTTAGAAAGCAGCTAACATAGTCCCAATATACAAGAAAGGGGATAGACAGGAGGCACTGAATTACAGGCCGGTGTCCCTAACCTGCATACCATGCAAGATGATGGAGAAGATTGTGCGAAGAAAGCTAGTGGAGCATCTGGAGCGAAAGAACTTTGTAACACAGCATCAACATGGGTTCAGGGATGGCAGGCCCTGCCTAACAGGGTTACTTGAATTCTATGACCAGGCAACAAAAATAAGGCAAGAAAGAGAAGGGTGGGGCAGACTGCATATTTTTGGATTGTCAGAAAGCCTTTGATACAGTGCCACTCAAGAGGCTAGTGAAAAAGCTGGAGATGCAGGCTGGAGTGAAAGGGAAGGTACTCCATTGGATAAAGGAGTACCTAAGCAACAGGAGACAACGAGTCAGTGTGAGGGGGTGAGGTCTCAGATTGGCGAGACGTTACGAGTGGAGTCCCGCAGGGGTCAGTCCTTGGATCTATACTGTTTCTGATATATGTAAATGATCTCCCAGAGGGTATAGAATCGAATCAGACACAGACCGTCCCTCAGGAAGTTGGTGATGCTACTGTTGAGGGGATTTCTACACAACAGCTCTCATTTGCAGAAATGCTTAAAAAGAGCCCTGAAGGTATGCAGTTACGGAAGTTGCCATGGAAGTGGCTTCTTCTCAGGAAGCAACTAAATGTACTAGCCAGCTGATAGAGCGAAAAAGAGCAGTAGTAATAATAGGCATTAAAGAGCAAACAGGGACCGTTTGAGTGGAAAGGAGAGACAAGGACAAAAATGAAGTTAATGAAATCCTTAAAGGGATAAAGATGGAGAGGGCTGACCAAGATATTGAAAAGGTTTTCAGGATTGGACGGTACAACAAGGACAGAGACCGTGTGATAAAGGTGGTATTCATGAGCAAGAGAACAAAAGAGGACTTGCTAGCAAGGAAGAGCAGACTAGCAATTGTACAGAGGATCAAAAAGGTATTCCTGCAGAGGGATAAGACAAGGGACGAGAGAGAGAGGGCAGCAGCCGCGGAAAGGGAGCGCAGGGAGAAAGAAAGGAATCAGGGAGCCACAACCCCGAGCCCAACAATCCCAGAGGGAAGCATGGAACTCTCCACAAGGGACTCAAAAGACACAGTGAGAGAAGCACCTCCCCCATCCTCCACCCAATAGATACCCTACATCCCCTCATCCCCAGGATCTCCCTACTCCCCCACCCCACCAAGCCCTCCCTAATCCTCCATGCCCTCCCTTCTCCCCCACCCCCAAGCCCACCATTCTCCCCTGCCCCCCCCCTAAACCATCCAGTATCTTCCACCCTCCTGAGCCCTCCCTTCTCCTCCACTCTCCACAGCCCTCCCTTTTTCCTCATCCCCCTCGCCACTCCCTATCCCTCAACCTCCCACTCAAGCCCTTCTTCCTTTTATGCCCCCCAAGCCCCCATTCCCCCTCATTCCTCCAAGCCCTCCCTCCTCCACAGCCAGCCTCCTGCAGACTACAACACACCCAGCCTCCTGCAGACTACAACACACCCAGCCTCCTGCAGACTACAACACAGCCAGCCTCCTGCAGGCTACAACACAACCAGCCTCCTGCAGGCTACAACACAACCAGCCTCCTGCAGACTACAACACAACCAGCCTCCTGCAGGCTACAACACAACCAGCCTCCTGCAGGCTACAACACTGCCAGCCTCCTGCAGACTACAACACAACTAGCCTCCTGCAGACTACAACACTGCCAGCCTCCTGCAGACTACAACACAGCCAGCCTCCTGCAGACTACAACACTGCCAGCCTCCTGCAGACTACAACACAACCAGCCTCCTGCAGACTACAACACACCCAGCCTCCTGCAGACTACAACACAACCAGCCTCCTGCAGGCTACAACACAACCAGCCTCCTGCAGACTACAACACAACCAGCCTCCTGCAGACTACAACACTGCCAGCCTCCTGCAGACTACAACACTGCCAGCCTCCTGCAGGCTACAACACTGCCAGCCTCCTGCAGACTACAACACTGCCAGCCTCCTGCAGACTACAACACTGCCAGCCTCCTGCAGACTACAACACTGCCAGCCTCTTGCAGGCTACAACACTGCCAGCCTCCTGCAGACTACAACACAACCAGCCTCCTGCAGACTACAACACTGCCAGCCTCCTGCAGACTACAACACTGCCAGCCTCCTGCAGACTACAACACTGCCAGCCTCCTGCAGACAATAACACAACCAGCCTCCTGCAGACTACAACACTGCCAGCCTCCTGCAGGCTACAACACTGCCAGCCTCCTGCAGACTACAACACTGCCAGCCTCCTGCAGACTACAACACTGCCAGCCTCCTGCAGGCTACAACACTGCCAGCCTCCTGCAGGCTACAACACTGTCAGCCTCCTGCAGACTACAACACTGCCAGCCTCCTGCAGACTACAACACTGCCAGCCTCCTCCAGGCTACAACACTGCCAGCCTCCTGCAGACAACAACACTGCCAGCCTCCTGCAGACTACAACACTGCCAGCCTCCTGCAGGCTACAACACTGCCAGCCTCCTGCAGGCTACAACACTGCCAGCCTCCTGCAGACTACAACACTGCCAGCCTCCTGCAGACTACAACACTGCCAGCCTCCTGCAGACTACAACACTGCCAGCCTCCTGCAGACTACAACACTGCCAGCCTCCTGCAGGCTACAACACTGCCAGCCTCCTGCAGGCTACAACACAACCAGCCTCCTGCAGGCTACTCACAACCAGCCTCCTGCAGACTACTCACAACCAGCCTCCTGCAGGCTACAACACAGCCAGCCTGCTGCAGGCTACTCACAACCTGCCTCCTGCAGGCTACTCACAACCTGCCTCCTGCAGACTACTCACAACCAGCCTCCTGCAGGCTACAACACAACCAGCCTCCTGCAAGCTTCTCACAACCAGCCTCCTGCAGGCTACAACACAGCCAGCCTGCTGCAGACTACTCACAACCAGCCTCCTGCAGGCTACAACACAACCAGCCTCCTGCAGGCTACTCACAACCAGCCTCCTGCAGGCTACTCACAACCAGCCTCCTGCAGGCTACAACACAGCCAGCCTGCTGCAGACTACTCACAACCAGCCTCCTGCAGGCTACAACACAACCAGCCTCCTGCAGGCTACTCACAACCAGCCTCCTGCAGGCTACTCACAACCACCTCCTGCAGGCTACAACACAGCCAGCCTGCTGCAGACTACTCACAACCAGCCTCCTGCAGGCTACAACACAACCAGCCTCCTGCAGGCTACTCACAACCAGCCTCCTGCAGGCTACTCACAACCAGCCTCCTGCAGGCTACAACACAGCCAGCCTGCTGCAGACTACTCACAACCAGCCTCCTGCAGGCTACTCACAACCAGCCTCCTGCAGGCTACAACACAACCAGCCTCCTGCAGGCTACTCACAACCAGCCTCCTGCAGGCTACAACACAGCCAGCCTGCTGCAGACTACTCACAACCAGCCTCCTGCAGGCTACTCACAACCAGCCTCCTGCAGGCTACAACACAACCAGCCTCCTGCAGGCTACTCACAACCAGCCTCCTGCAGGCTACAACACAGCCAGCCTGCTGCAGACTACTCACAACCAGCCTGCTGCAGGCTACAACACAGCCAGCCTGCTGCAGACTACTCACAACCAGCCTCCTGCAGGCTACTCACAACCAGCCTCCTGCAGGCTACAACACAACCAGCCTCCTGCAGACTACTCACAACCAGCCTCCTGCAGGCTACAACACAGCCAGCCTGCTGCAGACTACTCACAACCAGCCTGCTGCAGGCTACAACACAGCCAGCCTGCTGCAGACTACTCACAACCTGCGTCCTACACACAACAAAGCCTACAGGGAATCACCTGTACTTGAGACAAACAGGGAGGAAATAAGCGGGTATCATCCCACTGGGATTGTTTAGTGTAGTGACCAATTTCAGAGGGATTGGGGGCGATACGGGCCTATCAGGGCGGGATTATGGGGCGGCCACTCCGACTACACCTCGTTGGTGACACTTTATTACGGCGGTCCTCGCTGGAGCGGCCACCAGCATGTGCGGTGAGAGAGAGAGAGAGAGAGAGAGAGAGAGAGAGAGAGAGAGAGAGAGAGAGAGAGAGAGAGAGAGAGAGAGAGAGAGAGAGAGAGAGAGAGAGAGAGAGAGAGAGAGTGAGAGAGAGAGAGAGTTGAGAGAGAGACGAGAGAGAGAGAGAGAGAGAGAGAGAGAGAGAGAGAGAGAGAGAGAGAGAGAGAGAGAGAGAGAGAGAGAGAGAGAGAGAGAGAGAGAGAGAGAGAGAGAGAGAGACAGAGAGAGAGAGAGTGAGAAGAGAGAGAGAGAGTGAGAGAGAGAGAGAAGAGAGAGAGAGAGAGAGAGAGAGAGAGAGAGAGAGAGAGAGAGAGAGAGAGAGAGAGAGAGAGAGAGAGAGGAGAGAGAGAGTGAGTGAGAGAGAGAGAGAGAGTGAGAGAGAGAGAGAGAGAGAGAGAGAGAGAGAGAGAGAGAGAGAGAGAGAGAGAGAGAGAGAGAGAGAGAGAGAGAGAGAGAGAGAGAGAGAGAGAGAGAGACAGACAGACAGACAGACTTACAGACAGAGAGCCTGTAAGAGATCACACAGACAGAGATCATTCACTCCGAGACTGACTGGCATCTGGGACTTGTTGGCTCAACAGGTTGATACACGGGAGATCAGGTCACCTGATCACATGAAGACTCTGGCACACAGTTGGCTACAGGCTCATCCTCTTCCTTGTATGATTGTTACCTAATGTTGTTAATGAATAAAGGCTATTCCTACTGAGGCATATAACAGGCTCGTGATATAAATGGTTCTCTAAGATTAGGTAGGATTACAACTTAGCTGAGGAAGGATAACAGCTCTTGCTTGCAGTTTCACCAGGTTCCTTATATGATATCTCTTATATAGCTTCAAAGTACATTCTCATGAAATAAATGAGTCTGAAGGAGCAGGCTTCACATGAGCTAATGCAGGATAACAGCTCTTGCTTGCAGTTTCACCAGGTACGTCATTTGACAGCCCTTATGAGCTGTCATAGTGGTGGTCTTAGTTAAAAAAAAAAAGAGTGAGAGATTCTCTTCAGCAGTGTGGATTTCAATCCTGGGTTGGGATCGAAATATAGAGTCAACAATAACTTTTGTTTTCAAAACAGTGGGTTAATATTTCCATTAATTAGCCAGCTGTATACTTTTCTACAATAAATGAAATCCATAGCGGCACCTCCTCTCCTGTGTCCCAGTGTGACGAAGGTCGGGTAAATCCATAGTGTTTCCGGTACAATTTCCCAAATCCTCCCATTACAACACATTTGAACATAAATGGCCCAGTTTTATTTTGTGTATAAAATCAGTCTCTTTATACCGTTTTTTAATACCAGTTGTGGTCGCGACCTCCTCAACACATCGGGGACTTGTGTTATATTCCACTTTATGGTGTTGTGTTGCTGTTATCAGAGGCAACACTGTCTCGGCTTCATGGTGAAACATTCTACACGGGGTCTCATCACTGTCAGTTTTGGTAACGTTCTTAAACCACGTCACGTCAGTTAATTAAGCTGACCTTAATCACGTCAGTTAATTAATCTGGCCTTAATCACGTCAGTTAATTAAGCTGACCTTAATAACGTCAGTTAATTAAGCTGACCTTAATAACGTCAGTTAATTAAGCTGGCCTTAATCACGTCAGTTAATTAAGCTGGCCTTAATCACGTCAGTTAATTAAGCTGACCTTAATCACGTCAGTTAATTAAGCTGACCTTAATCACATCAGTTAATTAAGCTGACCTTAATCAGGTCAGTTAATTAATCTGACCTTAATCACGTCAGTTAATTAAGCTGGCCTTAATCACGTCAGTTAATTAAGCTGACCTTAATCACGTCAGTTAATTAAGCTGACCTTAATCACATCAGTTAATTAAGCTGACCTTAATCAGGTCAGTTAATTAATCTGACCTTAATTAGGTCTGTTACGGACTCGTCACCTTCGTCAGAGTGTAGAATGGCAATTCCAGCGCCATCTATGGGTCAGCACTCCGTCCCCCCCCCCCTCATATTGGACGCTACGTAGACAACGCCATCTATTGGTGTTGGCGTGACAGCGGCAAATGGCCCTGGTTCCCGCCTTGATCAGACAGAGGGGTCGTTGTGGATGATCTCTGGTGGTGGGCGTAGCAAGAACAGCTTCACCTAGATTGTGCTACGAGCATAATGTCAACTCCCCAGTGAGCAAGTGTTACCTCCTGGTTTCTCCATTGTACCGTCCATTAAATGATGACGTTTCATGTCCACGGAGGTGACGTGTGGAGGCAATTGTACTGAAGAGAGCAGTTTGCCTTGGGCAGTCCACGTTCTCTCAGCATGGTCATGGAAGATGACTAAGTAAGCCGCCGCCGATGTAAAGCAGTGAGTAAGCTGCTTATTAAGTAGTGTTGGAGGAGATCGGCGTAACCCAGGATTGGCTCAGGAGAGTAACAGACGACAATGAGGTGCCTCTTGTGAAGTGCTGCAAGCGACCAGCTAGCAGCACTTCACTTCTGCCAGGGGTTCACTACCCCTGTATTGGTTGTTTTGTGACCCCGATCAGCGTGTGGCTCATGTCCTCTGCCAGCGAGTGGCTGGAGAGCGATAGTCGGGTGTAGGCACCTGTGATACTGCGTCGGTGGGCTAGCTCACGTGAAAGGTGAACTCGCCAGTGTTTCCCAGTACGAGTGGACAAGGTGCTGAGTGGTGGAAACGCTGGAGTTGGCGAACATGGCATGTGAGCGCTTTTGGTGTCCTGAGTGAAAGAGACATAAATAAGTGTAGCAATAATCTATTATATATTAAAGGTATAAGTGTAAATATATTGGTGACGGGAACTATATATTGTTCATCCCCCCCCCCTTTCTCTTATTGCACTATATAGCCAATTCTTGACTTGTGGTCGTATACTGTAAACGAGGTTCCTCCATCAAGAACCCGGTTACTGGTCCATTGTGACCGTAACAAGGTCAGTTAATTAATCTGATCTTAATCAGATAAGCTAATTAATCTGACCTTAATCAGGTCACTTAATTAATCTGACCTTAATCAGGTCAGTTAATTAATCTGACCTTAACCAGGGCAGTTAATTAATCTGACCTTAACCAGGTCAGTTCTCACTGCCATATCATCTCCTACAATGGGAATCCGTCCAGATTGATGAAGATTAAGCCACCCAAGAGGTGGCACGGGCATGAATAACCCGTAATTCGCTCAAATATATAATACAATGAAAAGTATTTTAACAATACATACATACAACAGAAACAAAGTTCGTTTTTAACTACATGAACATTAAATCAAAAGTTTTATATCAATACTTTCTATTGGTTTTATACCAATACAATACTTTATTATTTGCTGTATCAATACAACATTAGCAACATTTAAATTGGTAAGAGATATATATTTACATTAAAACACACAAAATAATTATCATTTCAGGAGGTCATTGTTGCTAGTTGCAGCGAGAGAATGTTGCCACTGCAACAGTGGAGGGACTAATTAACGAGGGGTAATTATCACCCTAACCCACTCGTTGACTCACATCCAAGTGACTCAAGCTTTCAATATCAAGCTTTTTTTTAAGTATTTGCCATTATAAATATTATAAGCTGGTAGGTAACGCACATTCCGTTTAACAATACATTTCTTTCTCAAAAACACACCTACATAACATATAACTCGCATATAACACACAAAACACATCTCACAAAAATCACACACAGACACAACAAACAAAAAATGTCTCAAATAAAACACATCTCTGAGAGAAACACAAAAGACTCACATTATCTCACAAATCTCATCACTCAAAATACGCATTATCTCCCCGAGACAAATCTCTCGAAAAAACACATCCCTCACAAAATCTAATATCTCCAGACAAAAACACATCCCTCACAAAAGCTCTCATCTCACAACTCATAAGCTCTCAAAACATGGATATGTATTTCTTTTGTTTATTTATTTCTCTGGTTCTCAATATCCAGGTATTTATAACTATCATAGTTATAAGGACAAGGTGTCCTTATTTACTAACCTAACCTAACCTTACCTAACCTAGCCTAACCTAGCCTACAAGGTACTACTGTATCAAATATCACTCCATGTTAGGAAAAGATCATTTAGATGCAAGTGTTTCCAGCATCAGACTCTTATAGGTTAAGACTTCACTGGAAGTTCCGCACAAACTCTACATGTATTTCCACCTGCCCCTGAAAGTGCTCTTAAGAATTTCCAAATTCAGAACATTTTTAACAAAGGATCATTTGGATGATCGGTTTGTGGGATCTAGCTCCTGTAGGTCAACGCTTCACCAGGTGATTACTGTGTTATCACGCGTCTAATTTACCCAAACCTTCTACATAGGCTTCACTAAAGTATATTATTGATGTTTTTAAGAAATTTTGCCATTTTTTCTTTACATTACTTCCCAGCCTTAACCTCTCTTAGAGCACAGCTGAGAGTCAGACAAACTATGGTTATACATGTAATATTTAACATTTTACGCATCTCAGACATTATCCTATAGCATCATTTTGTTCCTATCAAACCATGGAACATGTCATATTACCTCATCTCATCTGCCTTCCTCTAGGAATTTCCTCCTCCTGACCTCTCTCTTACCTTAATGTCCGGCCTCCCTCGCTCCCCAACACACACCACGTGACAATGGTCCAGGGCGGCCCCAAAGGTCGTCGTCTCCTCACCTTCTCGCGTGTGGGTTGGTCACCTTACCTTGAGGTGCTTCCGGGGCTTAGCGTCCCCGCGGCCCGGTCGTCGACCAGGACACCATGACATATTATCCGTGTATTTGTTGTTGAAAGAGAGCAGTTGACCCCTTCCATGTGTATCATGTGACGGAGTATCCACAAGGTGTTCTACCGTCCAAACCACATTACAATATGTGGATGTGGCTTAGGAAAACCCATTTATGGGACGTCTTGCTACGTGCGGAAAAGAGCTATTACTATCCACTCGTGAGAAGCACGGGTACAGAACATCCACAGCTGTCACTATCCACAACCTGGTTGATCCAGGCAATCATAGCTTCATGACTCCTTCGTCAATATACCTTAATAAATACCAATGTTACAAATATTCTCTTAAACTGAAGAAAAATGTTAAAAATGACAGGAAAAGAATATATTTAGCCTCATCAGAAGCCAGGCTCACTGAGTGGCCCAGTACAGCAGCCAGGCTCACTGAGTGGCCCAGTACAGTAGCCAGGCTCACTGAGTGGCCCAGTACAGTAGCCAGGCTCACTAAGTGGCCCAGTACAGTAGTCAGGCTCACTGAGTGGCCCAGTACAGTAGTCAGGCTCACTAAGTGGCCCAGTACAGTAGCCAGGCTCACTGAGTGGCCCAGTACAGTAGTCAGGCTCACTGAGTGGCCCAGTACAGTAGTCAGGCTCACTGAGTGGCCCAGTACAGTAGTCAGGCTCACTAAGTGGCCCAGTACAGTAGCCAGGCTCACTGAGTGGCCCAGTACAGTAGCCAGGCTCACTGAGTGGCCAAGTACAGTAGTCAGGCTCACTGAGTGGCCCAGTACAGTAGCCAGGCTCACTGAGTGGCCCAGTACAGTAGCCAGACTCACTGAGTGGCCCAGTACAGTAGCCAGGCTCACTGAGTGGCCCAGTACAGTAGTCAGGCTCACTGAGTGGCCCAGTACAGTAGCCAGGCTCACTGAGTGGCCCAGTACAGTAGTCAGGCTGTAAGTGGTACTTATCGTCCCTTCCTTCCCTCCTCTGCCCCAAACTTCCCTGCCTCCATCCCTGTGAACCGTTCCCTGTGCTCTCCCGCCTCTCCCGCCTCTCCCACACCGCCACGAAGGGACGGAAACTGGGCCGCAATTTCATGCAAATCTCACTAACGCGATTACTGCACAGTCGAGGGAGTCAGTCACTGTCTCAACCTTTCTTCCTGTCTTGATACTTGGACTAAATAGTGGAGAGAGAAATGTGAAGAAGGAAGAAGAACAAGACGAAGGAGGAGCTGGAGCAACTTCTTGCTAACGAAGGAGAGGGAGAAGACAGGAGTAAGAGCCAGAAGGACATTAAGGAAGGTGTCGACTCGTCCCAACAACACAATGATGGTTTAGTTCCTCCCTTATCATCCCTTTATCATCCCCTTATCATCTTCTCTGAAGACATTTATACACAAATATCGAGGCTCTCGACTCAGCTGCTTCAGCGGCTTTCAAAATATTGATTAATGGCGCGTTCTTGGAGGCTCTTGACGTGATGGATTACTAGATTGAGGGGGATTAGTAGGTGGGGGGGGGGATTAGTGCGTGGAGGAGGGATTAGTTGATTAGCTAGTGAAGGGGGGGGGGGAGTAGTGGAGGGGTGAGGAAGCCAATAGTTAAGATAATGGAATAGTGACAAGCGTAAACTGGAAGGAGGTGAGTAGGATAGAGACTCTTCTACCAGAACACCTGCACTAACACACTCCTCTGTCTCACCCAGACCGTCTACCAGAACACCTGCACTAACACACTCCTATGTCTCACCCAGACCGTCTACCAGAACACCTGCACTAACACACTCCTCTGTCTCACCCAGACCGTCTACCAGAACACCTGCACTAACACACTCCTCTGTCTCACCCAGACCGTCTACCAGAACACCTGCACTAACACACTCCTCTGTCTCACCCAGACTGTCTACCAGAACACCTGCACTAACACACTCCTCTGTCTCACCCAGACTGTCTACCAGAACACCTGCACTAACACACTCCTCTGTCTCACCCAGACCGTCTACCAGAACACCTGCACTAACACACTCCTCTGTCTCACCCCAGACTGTCTACCAGAACACCTGTACTAACACACTCCTCTGTCTCACCCCAGACTGTCTACCAGAACACCTGCACTAACACACTCCTCTGTCTCACCCAGACCGTCTACCAGAACACCTGCACTAACACACTCCTCTGTCTCACCCCAGACTGTCTACCAGAACACCTGCACTAACACACTCCTCTGTCTCACCCAGACTGTCTACCAGAACACCTGCTCTAAGACACTCCACTTTCTCGCCCAGACTGTCTACCAAAACACCTGCACTAACACACTCGGGAAAAGGTGACAAGAAGAGGATACAGATGTAATAGCACTCACAGAAACGATAATGACGGCTGTCACAACAAAGGCAGTTTCCCCTCAGGACTACTATATAGTAAGGAGAGAGAGGGAGGGACGAAGAGGAGGTGGAGGAGTGGCCCGGCTGATAAGGAAGGACTGGAGTTTTGAAGTCATGGATATGCCTGGCTCTGAAGGGCACGAATCACACAAGAGGCAGTATGACGATGGGAGGACAACAGATAATAGTAGCACATATGTTTAACCCTCCGTTATATGGCAAAAGTATCAGACAGGAGAGATATAGACACAACATTGTAACCATTAACATCATAGCCAGCAGCTGTCAGAAAACCTTCGACACAGTACCCCATGAGAGGCTGGTGCATAAGCTGGAGAGACAGGCAGGAGATCTAGAGATATGGTGCTCCAGTGAATAAAGGAGTACTTGAACAAGAAGAAGCTGAGAGTAACAGTGAGGGGGGAGACCTCAGACTGGCGTGATGTCACCAGCAGAGTCCCACAGGGCTCTGTACTTGAACCTATCCTGTTTCTGATATATGTATAGGGTATAAACTTATTCCTCTCAATGTTTGTTTATGATGCTATAACTAAGATGGATTATGACAAAGATAGCATCATGTTATAAGAGACCTGAATACAACATACCCACACTGGGGACACAACATACCCACACTGGGGACACAACATACCCACACTGGGGACACAACATACCCACACTGGGGGACACAACATACCCACACTGGGGGACACAACATACCCACACTGGGGACACAACATACCCACACTGGGGGACACAACATACCCACACTGGGGACACAACATACCCACACTGGGGACACAACATACCCACACTGGGGACACCAACATACCCACACTGGGGACACAACATACCCACACTGGGGACACAACATACCCACACTGGGGACACAACATACCCACACTGGGGACACAACATACCCACACTGGGGACACAACATACCCACACTGGGGGACACAACATACCCACACTGGGGACACAACATACCCACACTGGGGACACAACATACCCACACTGGGGACACAACATACCCACACTGGGGACACAACATACCCACACTGGGGACACAACATACCCACACTGGGGACACAACATACCCACACTGGGGGACACAACATACCCACACTGGGGACACAACATACCCACACTGGGGACACAACATACCCACACTGGGGACACAAAATACACACACTGGGAGACACAACATACCCACACTGGGGACACAACATACCCACACTGGGGGACACAACATACGCACACTGGGGGACACAACATACCCACACTGGAGACACAACATACCCACACTGGGGACACAACATACCCACACTGGGAGACACAACATACCCACACTGGGGACACAACATACCCACACTGGGGACACAACATACCCACACTGGGGATACAACATACCCACACTGGGGACACAACATACCCACACTGGGGACACAACATACCCACACTGGGGACACAACATACCCACACTGGGGGACACAACATACCCACACTGGGGGACACAACATACCCACACTGGAGACACAACATACCCACACTGGGGGACACAACATACCCACACTGGGGACACAACATACCCACACTGGGGACACAACATACCCACACTGGGGACACAACATACCCACACTGGGGACACAACATACCCACACTGGGGACACAACATACCCACACTGGGGACACAACATACCCACACTGGGGACACAACATACCCACACTGGGAGACACAACATACCCACACTGGGGACACAACATACCCACACTGGGGACACAACATACCCACACTGGGGATACAACATACCCACACTGGGGACACAACATACCCACACTGGGGACACAACATACCCACACTGGGGACACAACATACCCACACTGGGGACACAACATACCCACACTGGGGGACACAACATACCCACACTGGGGACACAACATACCCACACTGGGGACACAACATACCCACACTGGGGACACCAACATACCCACACTGGGGACACAACATACCCACACTGGGGACACAACATACCCACACTGGGGACACAACATACCCACACTGGGGACACAACATACCCACACTGGGGGACACAACATTCCCACACTGGGGACACAACATACCCACACTGGGGACACAACATACCCACACTGAGGACACAACATACCCACACTGGGGACACAGCATACCCACACTGGGGACACAACATACCCACACTGGGGGACACAGCATACCCACACTGGGGACACAACATACACTGGGGACACAACATACCCACACTGGGGACACAACATACCCACACTGGGGACACAACATACCCACACTGGGGACACAGCATACCCACACTGGGGACACAGCATACCCACACTGGGGACACAGCATACCCACACTGGGGACACAACATACCCACACTGGGGACACAGCATACCCACACTGGGGACACAGCATACCCACACTGGGGACACAACATACCCACACTGGGGACACAACATACCCACACTGGGGACACAACATACCCACACTGGGGACACAGCATACCCACACTGGGGACACAGCATACCCACACTGTGGACACAACATCCCCACACTGGGGACACAACATACCCACACTGGGGACACAACATACCCACACTGGGGACACAGCATACCCACACTGGGGGACACAACATACCCACACTGGGGACACAACATACCCACACTGGGGACACAACATACCCACACTGGGGACACAGCATACCCACACTGGGGGACACAACATACCCACACTGGGGACACAGCATACCCACACTGGGGACACAACATACCCACACTGGGGACACAACATACCCACACTGGGGGACACAACATACCCACACTGGGGGACACAACATACCCACACTGGGGACACAACATACCCACACTGGGGACACAACATAACCACACTGGGGACACAACATACCCACACTGGGGACACAACATACCCACACTGGGGGACACAACATACCCACACTGGGGACACAACATACCCACACTGGGGACACAACATACCCACACTGGGGGACACAACATACCCACACTGGGGGACACAACATACCCACACTGGGGACACAACATACCCACACTGGGGGACACAACATACCCACACTGGGGGACACAGCATACCCACACTGGGGGACACAGCATACCCACACTGGGGACACAACATACCCACACTGGGGGACACAACATACCCACACTGGGGGACACAACATTCCCACACTGGGGACACAACATACCCACACTGCGGACACAACATACCCACACTGGGGACACAACATACCCACACTGGGGGACACAACATACCCACACTGGGGACACAACATACCCACACTGGGGGACACAGCATACCCACACTGGGGGACACAGCATACCCACACTGGGGACACAACATACCCACACTGGGGGACACAACATACCCACACTGGGGACACAACATACCCACACTGGGGACACAACATACCCACACTGGGGACACAATATACCCACACTGGGGACACAACATACCCACACTGGGGACACAATATACCCACACTGGGGACACAACATACCCACACGGGGGGGGGGGGACGTTTGTTTATTCCGTTATTGACTGGAACTTGCTTGGGTCTGAAGAGATACACAGTCTGAGTTCTTAGGCTTTATCAGTTGTGGTGAGAGAATATACAACCAGCGCACCGGGGTGCTGAGGTCCTGCTCTAGCCCAGGTCTGTGTGGCACTGGCGGCCAACATGGGAGCGGCTCCTGCGCTGCTCTCAGGAATGACGTCATGGGCTTACTGGCCACAGGATTGGCTATACACCAACCGTCTGGGAATTTAAAGGCAAACACCGCTCTTACTCACTACTAAGTCAACGTCTCTTGTCGACAATTCTCTGGCTAGCTAGTTACAATGATAATGAAGGACCTTTGGTGGCATACAATAATGGCTCACATGTAATGTTTCAAATTAAACATTAAAGAATGGATCAGGTGTGGATTAATACTAACACTGCTTAGCATGTACACAAAAATTGGAACATAATTGACTCTGTGAATAATCGTGGTAACAATGCATCAACTGGAGCAAGAACATGAAGAACATAAGCATGTCTAAGCATTAGGTATGTACAATGCAACTCAAAGTATTGTCTAAAACAAATTTATCAACATCTTGTGTCAATGGCATGTGCTTGGAAAATAATATAACAATTATCTGCATTAATGGAACAAGAGTTATGACCTAACAACCACAGTGAATCTTATAATCAGATAACAAGATAAAAAAAATAATATACAATTTTTACAAGCTATTTACAAGGCCTGGACCGAGAAGGCTAACATGTTAGTGATAGCAGTCAGGAATCACTGGCCTCAGTGTGGTTACTGGAACAGTAATGGATCGCTTGATGACATGCACTGTAAAAAATGCAAATGACAGAGTAGGCTTCACAATGTATGTGATTAAAGACACAAAACAAAGTTGAAAGAAGTATATAGAATGCATTATTCAGTAATAATAAGACACTTGGGGTGGAGTTACCAGAATGACAACTGCAGAATGCACTAATAGATTCTGCGAATGTCAACACATAGTTCATCTATGTGTTCACACTATACAACTCTGGCTCTGACTGAAGGTCAGTAACAGATGAAACTGCATGTGACCAGCTGTCATCTGGATGGTTAATCTCGTTAACATCTAGCCAATGGGCGTGTGGTGAGTGCATGGTTGAGACTAAAGGTCTACATCTAAGATTATTGGTGCTGGCCAGGGATGGCTGTACATCAAGTGGTTGGTCAACCACAGTACGTGGTGTCCCAATAGAAGAATCTGTCTGAGTAAGGTCATTGTCATCTTCTGCATCAGTCTCATCAGCAGTCATTCTAGTTACCTTCATGTGGTCAAGATGTTCGTTTATAAACTCTGTAAAACTGTCTGTCATGCAACAGACACAGTAAGTTGTCTAACGTCACTGTGGTACTGTGTTCACTGGTACTGGGGGTTTGTGAATCTGACGAGTATCTTGCTTAGTCAAAAACTTAATAACAGATAGGAAGTGGAGGCCAGGTCGAGGACCGGGCCGCGGGAACATTAAGCCCCGAAATCATCTCAAGATAACCAGGTGCCCATATGGGGGTCTTGTCTTGGTTCTGTCTCTACTACTGTAGCGTCTAATGCTGGGTAATGTAACTGGTTTGCCGCTACATGCTGAGAAAATGCATCAGCTACAACATTTTGTTTTCCTGGGATATAGCCAAATGTGCGACTGAATTCTTGAATTGTGAGTAAATATCAAGAAAACTTTCCAACAGGATTCTTATTCTTGAACAAAAGAGTTAACGGTTTGTGATCTGTAAGAACATGAACTGGGTATTATAAACTGTATCCCTGAAATGTTTAAGAGCTCATACGACTGTTAAAGATTCCCGTTCTGTTGCACCATAATTTTTCTCTTCTTTAGATAATGTGGGGCTAGCATAAGCTATTGCGTGATCTCTGTGACCTTCTGCTTGAAGTAATGCGGCACCCAAGCCTATATCACTAGCATCTGTGACCAACGTAAAAGGTTTAGAAAAATCTGGTTACCAAAGGACAGGTGACGAGATCAATGCTGCTGTGAGCTTTCTGAATAACTGTTCTTGTGCTTCTTCCCAAACAAAGGGTTCATCTTTTCTTTGTAACTTGTAAAGTGGAGCGGCTATAAAAGAGAATCCAGCAATAAATGAACGATAAAATCCTACAAGACCTGTGAACTGTCCTACAGCTTCTGCGGTACAAGGTGTTGTAAAATCACGGGCAGCAATAATTTTTTACTCATCCAAGGTAATACCTGAAGGGGTGACTGTATGACCTAGGAAATTAATCTTCTCCTTTAAATATGAGCACTATGGGAGTTTTATTTTTAATTTTGTTTCTGCGAGCTTTGCGAGTACTTTCTCAAGGCTCTGGAAGTGAGTCTGAACATCTTGCGACATAACTATGAGATCATCAAGATACACCAGAAGAGTACTGCCTATTAATCTACAAAATAGGCTCATCATGAGCCTTGAAAAGGTTATTGGGCTGCTTTGCAAACCAAATGGCATTCTCTTGAAGTGAATATGACCATTAGGGGTGTTACGGTAATCTCCTGCTTAGGCAGTAGATCCTGCCTGTTCCCTATACTGCCTATTCACCAACGTATCGACATGCTCCAACTGAAGGAATCAACATCAACGACAACAACAATAAGTGCTCAGACGCCTCAGTGTCTATACAAACACCACCCCTCCACCCTCTAGTACCCAAGACACCTGGACACCTGCTGTCTGGTCAAAGGCCCAGATGCCACTCACTGGTCGACCAGACGCTAACTGCTTGTTTAACTGCCAGTTGATGGTTACCTACAAGATTCACGCCATCTATGATGCCCTGCCCCATATATGTGCTCACTGGCATCCAGTCTTCAGAATACACTTCGTGCTCTCAGCAGTAACATCTATTCTCGCCTCACCAGAAAACAGTAGATACATACAGCTTTTGTATACTATATTAACTTCACCACACTAACTGCCATTAATGTAAATTTCACATGTGTATATTTCTCTTGTAAAGTGTGTTTAAGCCAAGGGGATAAGGGGTTTTGTTTTGTATGATATTAAAATAATTTTTGTTAAATTAAATGTTTAAAGTTTTATTCTCTTTGTTTTACCCGCAGCTCTCACACAGTAGAGGACCTAAACAGTCTTATTTACTTTATTTTACTTTTATTATTATTAATGTGCGGTTGGTACAACACCAGCCAGAATAGCAACTGTTCTAGTTCAGATTATCATCACATTACCGTGGAGGCCTGTCCTAGGAGTCTTGCTCTTATCATCACATTACCGCGGAGGCCTGTCCTAGGAGTCTTGCTCCTAGGTCCTTTACTTGAGGTTGTGTTAGTTGGACTTGTCTTTAACACATGTTTGTGTTTTCAGAACTCTTTTTTGAGTGTTTTTGGTACCTAATACTTTATACATTCCAGGTGTAGCAATTTATGACTGTTGAATTGACTTTAAATTACGTAGGAATTTTATGCGCAAATTCATACTCGTAATTAGTTGTCTAATAATCTTTGCTATATCCTGTGTTCTCCACCTTATTCTCGTCCCTACAGAAGTAGTTCTCACTCAGGCAGATCACTCTGGTACTTTGGTCTGTCTCCGGGCTATTATGTCTAATCTTTGCATTCCGAACGTAGGCGGACATACTGGACTTAGTTCCTTTCGCATCTAGGACTTTGCTGTACGTTTGAGACCCGTACAGCAATTCTCGTCAGTATTGAAACTTTCCGCACCTCTGCGCTTCCATCAGAGATCATAGTACTTACCCAGGTAGGGAGTTTACCATTCATTTCCAGAGCACCACGAATGATAACTCTGTAAGTACTAGCTAGTCTTAGTAGAACACCTCTTCCCCTTATCCTCGTCATTTATAGAGTACCGGGTAATAAATCCCTTGATCTTTTGTACTTCCTCGAAACATTTTCTTTCACCATTCATGATAAAATTACTCAATTTAAATCTTATAACCTTACCTTATAATATTTATTATTTCACTCAGGAAAGTTTGAAATTGCCACGTCATCCTGTCAATCTAACCCCTCATATATTGGTTCACATATAGAAGGTTATTTTCTGCATATTGCTTGTCTCTTAATTCATGATGTTCCGCCTTGCTGCGTTCCTCCATAACCCAGAAGATGAGGTGGGCATACTCGTCCGTGCCACCAAGGCGGAACTGCTGACGTTAGATGCCGAGTACCATATTACTTCACCTCGTGGAACCACTAAAACTGATCTCCATAATTTAATATTGGAGGAACATATCCTATTTAATATCATGCACATCGGCGGTGCATGAACAACATCTAATTGCAGACAAGACCGCCCTGGCAGCCATGAAGTTGAAGATAGAGCTAGCCAACATAGAAAGTAAACGTCAGAAGGAAGCTCTACAAGTAAAAGAACGGGAAGCAGAACTTCAATGTGAATGTGAGAAAGAAGCTCTTCAGGTAAGAGAACGGGAAGCTGCCATCCAGTAAGAACAACTTGAACTCCAACTCCACGTCGCTGAATAGCTGGCTTGGAACGTGAACGCGAGAAAGACCAACTCCATCCCCAAGAACAACAAGGAGCCATCGCTCTCCGCGTGGAACAAGATAAAGCTGGAGCCACACTAGAGCTCCGACGTCAAGAGTTTGACCTTGAAACCGCCCACGTCACTCAGCGCCAGGAAGCTGAAGCTAAACTCCTGGTATGTTTCAATGTTTCTCACGCCGTTAAGTTAATGCCACCTTTTGTAGTGACTAAGATAGATGCATTCTTTACTTCATTTGTGGCTCTAGCTAACCAACTCAACTGTCCTCAGGATCAGTGGTCTGTACTTCTCAGATCTCATTTGACAGGTAGGGCTGCCTTGACCCTCAGTTCTCTGACTACAGAGACGGACTACTATGTTGAAACAGGCAGTGTTAGATGCTTACCTCCTGTCAGTAAAGAGTTACAGACATAGACTTAGGGACTACCTCAAATCCAGTGCTACTACTTACCTAGAAGTTATGAAGCAGTTATAAATAGGAGCTGCCTCGTATGAGCCAGTAGACCTTCTGCAGTTACGTTTGTTCTTATGTTCTTATTCCTATTATTATCCCCTTTATCACACCTTACCTTTCGTACCCTTTGCCTTGCTTTTTCTTCCTCTAATATTTTCTTCTCCTCACTTCTCTCTTGCCTATTTATTGCCTTTCCCTCCTTTCCTCTTCATTACGGGTTCACTATAGCCGGGTTCACTATAGCCGGGTTCACTATAGCCCGAGCTACATGAACATATCGTTCTCAGTAGCTAAATCTAAAACAACAACAACAACAACTTCCTTCATCAGGATCCAAGGATCCTGATGAAGGAAGGATCCAAGTGAACATCTTGAGGGACACAGTTGCACTATAATAAATACTTCTCAAAGCAGCTGCACCCAGCATCACTTACACCGGAGAAACCGTCCTCATCACTGACCTCACTGCAACCACCCCTTACTCACTCGCTAGAGTCCACCTGGATCGTTCGCTCGTAGTGAAGTCCAAGTCGCCATCAGGGAGAACCCTTTTCCCATGCCAGGAGTTCATTTTCTCCTGGGCAACGACTTGGCAGAAGATCAACAACCCATGAACTTCATCACCAGAGACAAACCACAGGTATATGACTCTTCCATGGAAGATCCTGTTATAAAATACGTTGCAGAGGAGGTCCAACCGACGAACGATTCTGAGGACATCTCCCAACCTGTCATGGTGACGACGCGTGCCCAAGCTACTCGACTGCAACCAGCTGCTCCAGCTGTCCCTCTAGATTCTCAGAGCCTCCCACCGAATCTAAACCTGTTGGACCTCCGTAAGTTGCAGAGAGAAGCTCAATCCCTAATATCTTTATCCTTTCAGGACCAAACTCAATCAGATTCTAGCCGTTCAGCATTCTCATCAACAACAATATCGAGCCTCTGCCTAGGACAAGCTCAGGTAACTTACTCATCAGTAATATCCCGTGTCCTACCACCAGGTTCCCTATAGCAGTTCCCATCAAGAACAGTATGGCTGCTAACGTTGTGAAGCACCTCATGAAACAGTGCCCACAGTGTGAACATCCCCAAGAGAGTCAGAGCACTTGTGACACCATCTTCTCCAATGACCTGTGTAAGACAATCAACATCTTCCAGGTACTGTCAAGCCCTTCTTATTGTACGTCCCCGACTGCAATGGTTCTTACTCTCTGATCTTTCCCGACAGCAAGAAAGATCTTCCTACCTACGAACCAAATCCAAATAAACGTGCTCCTCTCGACCACTTGACCAGCCATCAGTCCAAATACCCAAAAACCACATCATACTCCATTTCATTTGAAAGGCGTAAACCATTATCTTGTACAAATTTCATTCTGGCCTCACCAGGCGTTAGGAAATCCTTCTTTTTCCATGTCAACGCCGGTAACACTGGCGTTAGGAACGTCATGACACCACAACAAGATGGGATCATGCCATTCAGTTGCTACAGTCATGAAGGAGCCTACCATCCTCCATCATGGTAGGTCCCACCTTGATATCATCAACATCCTACCCTGTGTGCAACACAACGAACCATCCAATCTACAAGGTTACAATCTCATCAACATCTCTTTGGACCACAATCCTCTTCGGTCCCTGCAGCAGGCCCAGTTCTCCAACCAACTCGTACTTCACTGGGTCCTGCAGCACCATATCAACAACATCTCATATCACAATCGCCTTCGGTTCCTACAGCATACCCAGTTCTCCAACCAGCGCTTGCTATGCTGGGCCTCACACCCACCGAACCATCTCCTAAATATTTTCTCGGATCACTGTTCCCTTCGATCCATTCAGCAGGCTCTGTTCTCCAACCAACTTGTACTTCACTTAGCCCTGCAGTACTACATCAACATCTTCTCCAATCACCATCCTCTTCAATTCCTGCAGCAGACCCAGTTCTCCAACCAGCGCTTGCTACGCTGGGCCTTGTACCTGCAGAACTACAATCTCAACATCTTCATCAAAGGCTCGGACAACGTCGTCACCGACGCACTCTCCCGAGTTCACGAGGTGGAACCCTCCCACTTCAACTCTCCACTCCACAACAGCATCACAAGCGATAGGAACAGGCTTCGGGGGAGAGCTGTTACGGTAATCTCCTGCTTAGGCAGTAGATCCTGCCTGTTCCCTATACTGCCTATTCACCAACGTATCGGCATGCTCCAACATAAGGTATTAACATCAACGACAACAACAATAAGTGCTCAGACGCCTCAGTGTCTATACAAACACCACCCCTCCACCCTTTAGTACCCAAGACACCTGGACACCTGCTGTATGGGCACAGGCCCAGATGCCGCTCACCGTGTTACTCTTGGGTCGCAACCGGGTTCTTACTCTGATGTTGTTAGAGGAAGGGTATCCGGCCCCAAGCCAGTAGTGGCTTTCAAGGGATGTGATCCGTAACGCAAGTAAATTAAAGGGGAAGGGAAATAAAGTCAAGAACCTAATACTATAATTATTACCATCACCAATAAATATATATAAGAAGATTACACGGGGAGGGGGGGGTATAAACACTATTATATACACTGTTGTCCTCTTCTGAAGACTCTGGATCTTCACGGTGCCAAGCTCTTGGTGCTCTTGTGGTCTCACGACGAATCCTTCGAGAATCTTGAGTCTACCCCGGCCACAGGCCAGCCAAAACACAGTTCCACTGGGGGCACCGTCGTGGAGGCCGTCAACCACAAGTCCAGCAGATAGCCGGCAGGTTCCAAATCAGCGACGCTGGTTAGGCCACTCCACGAGCGATACTAGGGTCGCGCCCTAGTCAGGAGCCTCGTGTGATACCACAGATCACTCTCTTTTCCACAACACCCCAGTGGGTAAGCGTCTCCACCAGTCAGTCCCGGGTATGACAATCCTTCGACTGCCGCTTCACAGGCAGGGTAACACCACAGTGTTCATCCGGGGGGGCGACTCACAGCTGCTGCAGCAAACACTTGGTGACGAGACGGCTGCCTTGGGTAGACTGACTCAACTTCCATTACAACAGTCCCAGGTCGACTCTGTAAGCAGACACGTCATCAATAATAGAGACACACTAGGGCATGTCACTTACCGGCTTAGACACAAACGCCCGACGTATCTACTCCATAGATGGCGTTGCTGTCTAAGCTCCACCTCACCAGAGGTCAGCAACGGCTGTGTTATGAGCTGACTAGGACTGGAAACTAGCCCTTGTGGCCAGTACACCTCGTCCTCACCAGGTGTCGTCGTCCATTTGGGGGGGTTTCGGGAGCTGACCCACAGATGGCGTGGTCGTCACTGCTCCAGGCTCGGATGCTGGATTCGGGTCCGTAACACACCGGTCAACCAGACGCTAACTGCTTGTTTAACTGCTGGTTGATGGTTACCTACAAAATTCGCGCCATCTATGACAGCCTACCCTATATATAAGTGGCTCACCGGCGTCCAGTCTTCAGAATACACTTCATGCTCTCCGCAGTAACATCTACTCTCGCTTCCCCAGGAGACAGTAGATGCGTACAGCTTTTGTATAACATTAATTGCACCTTTGCCATTAACATAACTTTCACCTGTGTGTATATTTCTCTTGTAAATGGTGTTTTTGACAAGTTGATAAGGGGTTTTGCTTTGTATGTTAATAAAGTCATTTTTGTTATATTAAATGTTATAATTATTTTATCTTTGTTTTACCCACAGCTCTCACACAGTAGAGGACTTTAACAGTCTTATTTACTTTATTTGTTATTAATGCGATTGGTACGCCAGCCAGAATAGCCACTGTTCCATTTCAGATTATCGTCAAAGGGGTACTAAAGGCTGTCCACTGTTTGCTTTCCTTATTGAGTGGGATTTGCCAGAATCCATGCAACAAATTTAATGTTGAAAATACTTTGTTTCGACCTATGCTTTGCAGTAAATCATTTAAGATTGGAAGCGGTCAGGTATGGTTACTCGGTAGTCGATTACCAGTCTCCATGTCCCATCTCATTTAGGTACAAGAATCAATGGAGCGTTCCATGGCGAATTGTTTGATTCAATTACATCATCCTGTAACATTTTCTCTATAAGTTAATCAGCTTCTGTTCTCTGAGAATGTGGTAAACGATGTGGTGAAGCATAAATTGGTGTTGTTCCTTGCTCAAGGGGAATTTTATACGTAATGAGAAGAGTGAGACCTAACTTTTCTCCAGGTAGAGCGATAACTGTTCTGTTCTTATTTAATATTTCCAAAAGTTGAACCACGGAGTCAGGGAAATCCTTCGGCGTGAGGTGTTGCACTTGCACCTCTGGCTGAGATCCATGTTCTCCTGTGTGAGTGTACACAGTATGTTCCGCTGAGACATCGTCCACTCACATTGGTAATGAGTATTGGGCAAAATCTACAACATGGGTGCCAGACTGGAGATGGATGTCACACTACTAGTGTTTGCAACTTACAATGTAACAGGATCATCCTGCACTACGTGCCAGGAGGGCTCAACATAGGTACCATTCACTTTACATGTTTCACTATTTGCAATGACATCCAATAATTCAGGCACTCCCTGAACCGTAACTCATTCTCTCACCAGAGTAAGAGAGTGTAGTACAGTGTCAGTTGCTGTGGAACCACTCACTTCAGAGATGGAAGCTGCTAGGCGAGCAAGACGACGAGAATCTGTTAGGGCGCCCCCCCCCCCTCCAGAAGGTCTCAATACTCATTCTCCTGAGCAACTGCACAACTACGATGCTTCAATTGAGTGCCTGTGTTCTCGGGTATGCTACTGCGACAAGGACCTCACAACCCAATGCTAGCAAGTTGGCTGTCCAGAAAATGAATATAATCTATTTTACTAATGAACTAATGACCCATCTCATACATAGTGCATAGTGGTACGATGTGATCTTTGGTACTAATGATCCAACGATGGGGAAACAATACAATATTTTCATCAATCATGGTGTACAACAGGTACTCTGAGAGAGAACTCTATCAACATCAGAGGCCCGAGACTGTTCAACACGCTTCCACTACGCATAAGGGTCATAACTGGCCGACCCCTCACAGTGTTCAAGAGAGAACTGGATAAGCACCTCCAAAGGATACCTGATCAACCAGGCTGTGATTCGTACGTCAGGCTGAGAGCAGCCGCGTCCAACAACCTGGTTGATCAGTCCGGCAACGAGGAGGCCTGGTCGACGACCGGGCCGCGGGGACACTAAGCCCCAAGAGCACCTCCAGGTAACCTCAAGGTAGGTACAAACCTATGAGAATATCACCAACATAATGGATATTGTCAACAACTAGGCATGTTATAGACAGCATAATATCATTTAACTTGAGTGGGAGGTCGATTTTCCCCTTAACTCTTACTTTATTTCCTGAAACACCCTTCAGAAAAGTTAAGGGTGATCATCTTACTGTGACAGAGTGCTTACTTGTAATATCTGTAAGTGCTAAAGGCTTGACAATATTTTAGCACCTGTATCAACAAAGACTTTTAGTATTCTACCATATACTGAAGCTGATACTAGGGGACCATCACTTAAAACTGCACAATTCAATGCTTGTGATTTATGTTGTCTAGGTTGTCTGCGTCTTGTCTGGGTAAATTCACTTGGGTTCCGTCAACATCTACAACTGGTCTATTGTCAGTGGCCTCCTCTGTCAAGTGTCCAAATCGGTTCTTTGATCCGGTATTGTATTTTGACTGATTAATGTAGTTACAAAATTATTTATACTGTCTTGGACGGTGTGTGCCTCGCCAAGACTGACGACTGACCACGGGAGCTCCGAGGTGGGAGATGACCTTTGCCAAGCTCTACAGTCTCCAGTGTGGTGACCAGCTTGTTTATGATACTTGCAATATGGGAACCTAGAGTTATTAGAATGACTAGAAGACTGAGAAAATTATCTGGAAGGGGGGGGGGGGTGATAATCTAGGGGCGGACCAACTGTTATTTGCTAGGTGGTCTTACCACAATGCCAACACAAGGCAGTGGTCGATTGTGAACTATAGCGTCCTGGCCACTTATGAGGAAGAGAATTTGACTGTGGGCTACAACTATTGGTACAGTTCTGTGACCAAGCATTTTGTGTGTTTGTGGAAAGAGGGTGCTGAGAGCTTGTTCCTACATTTACAGTATCTGAGGGTGACACCAATTTAGCATATCAGGGAGCCAATTTATCTGCTTCATTATTTATGGCCTCAAACGCTTCACCAAGTTTGTATTGAGATCCAAAATTTTGTTGTTCTAGGGTAGGTTTAGTATGCTGGGGGCAAAATACTTTAAAGTCCCAAATGCTATCATTTTGGCCATTGCTACTGGGGTCAGCAATTTGTTATTAGCAACAGATGATGAACTGAACACAGCAGTCACTAAAGCATACAAATACTGATCTAGACGGCTAGTAAATGCATTAAATGATTCACCAGGCTGCATGGTGGCATTGACAATTTTCTCAACTATCCTATATGGGTCGAGGTCTCCTTTGTTAACAAAGCGCCTGCGAAAGAAATCCTTAAACTCTTGAGAAAAAAATATATATATTTAGCAGATGGGAGCCAAGGCTGTGGTCTTCCTCCACCTTCCTTCTCTCCCTCTCTCTTCCTCTCTCTCCCTCTCTCTCTTTTTCTCCACTTCGTCTCCTTCCCCTATTGCCCAACATCCCTCCTCTCCCTGCATCTTCCCTGATCTCCTTCCCACTCTCTTTTTCTCTGTCTCTGAAAATATAACATTACCAGTGGGTGAATAACTGCCAAAACTCTATGGAAAATAAGTCCCAGGCTTCAGACTTCACAACAGATATACGACGTCGATATTTCTTTAGTCTGTCACTGGGACCGCCCCAACTGTCCTATGACACTCCCGTACCACCCACGTCTCATCTTCATAAGTCTGAGTGTGACTATCCCCAAACCTCTAGGCGTCCAAACTTAGACAGAAGAATTGATATTCTAATTTTTAGATATAAATTTCGCACTTACATTGTCACTTTTCTCTTCCTTTTTCTCTTTTTAATACTTTTGGATACTCCGTGGCCTGACACCTTTAAAAGTCAAATTAAACCAGAAAGAAAACTGAATTGTTGAAGGCTGCGAGTGTGGATATTCTCCCCCCCCCCCTTGCTGCCTCTGATTGTTCTGTCTCTTCTCCCATTGCCCAGGTGGAGGAGGTATATATGTAGACAACAGTATTGTCCAGGTGGAGGAGGTATATATGTAGCCAACAGTATTGTCCAGGTGGAGGAGGTATATATGTAGACAACAGTATTGTCCAGGTGGAGGAGGTATATATGTAGACAACAGTATTGTCCAGGTGGAGGAGGTATATATGTAGCCAACAGTATTGTCCAGGTGGAGGAGGTATATATGTAGACAACAGTATTGTCCAGGTGGAGGAGGTATATATGTAGACAACAGTATTGTCCAGGTGGAGGAGGCATATATGCAGACAACTGTACAATAAAGTGTAGAAGGGGACCACTCATCCTCTATTCACAGTATGAGTGACACAGTTCACAGTTGAGACATTGTGAACTGTGGACTGTTTATTGGTTTATTGTGGGACTTGGGTAGAACTATCTCTCCTTAATTATATCCCGAGTATTCTAAGATTGGTCAATACAATCTTCGGTCAATAGCCCGGGATGTTGCAATATATATGTCACGTATTCTCAAGGTCAGCAATTACTGCAGTACCTTTCAACAAGAAGATCACACTCTCCCACACACTAACCTGCCTCACTCCCATCCCAGCCACTCTCCCACACACTAACCAGCCTCCCTCCCATCCCAGCCACTCTCCCACACACTAACCAGCCTCCCTTCCATCCCAGCCACTCTCCCACACACTAACCTGCCTCCCTCCCATCCCAGCCACTCTCCCACACACTAACCAGCCTCCCTCCCATCCCAGCCACTCTCCCACACACTAACCAGCCTCCCTCCCATCCCAGCCACTCTCCCACACACTAACCAGCCTCCCTTCCATCCCAGCCACTCTCCCACACACTAACCTGCCTCCCTCCCATCCCAGCCACTCTCCCACACACTAACCAGTCTCACTCCCATCCCAGCCACTCTCCCACACACTAACCAGCCTCCCTTCCATCCCAGCAACTCTCCCACACACTAACCAGCCTCCCTTCCATCCCAGCCACTCTCCCACACACTAACCTGCCTCCCTCCCATC
Source organism: Procambarus clarkii (assembly GCF_020424385.1). NCBI lineage: Eukaryota > Metazoa > Arthropoda > Malacostraca > Decapoda > Cambaridae > Procambarus > Procambarus clarkii. Next base: position 27,003,566 of record NC_059586.1, on the reverse strand, counting down.
CCAGCCACTCTCCCACACACTAACCAGTCTCACTCCCATCCCAGCCACTCTCCCACACACTAACCAGCCTCCCTTCCATCCCAGCCACTCTCCCACACACTAACCAGCCTCCATCCCATCCCAGCCACTCTCCCACACACTAACCAGCCTCCCTCCCATCCCAGCCACTCTCCCACACACTAACCAGCCTCCCTCCCATCCCAGCCACTCTCCCACACACTAACCAGCCTCCCTCCCATCCCAGCCACTCTCCCACACACTAACCAGCCTCCCTCCCATCCCAGCCACTCTCCCACACACTAACCAGCCTCCATAGTGCCAGTAAAGAATAACATAAAGGCAGTGTTTACACCGCGGGCCAGAGCTCCCTGAGAATACATGCAGTCTCCGTGGTGTAGTGGTAAGACACTCGCCTGGCGTTCCGCGAGCGCTATGTCATGGGTTCGTATCCTGGCCGGGGAGGATTTACTGGGCGCAATTCCTTAACTGTAGCCTCTGTTTAACGCAACAGTAAAATGTGTACTTGGATGAAAAAACGATTCTTCGCGGCAGGGGATCGTATTCCAGGGACCATAGGATTAAGGACTTGCCCGAAACGCTACGCGTACTAGTGGCTGTACAAGAATGTAACAACTCTTGTATATATCTCAAAAAAAAAAAAAAAAAAAAAAAAAAAAAAAACTCGACCCACCTCCCTCCACCCCACAGTCTGGCCAGCTCTCTGGGGGATTGTTCAGCCCCGGGGGAGTACACTCCCACTGTCCCATATTGGGACACTTGGGTGGGGGGCAGTACACTCCCACTGTCCCATATTGTGATACTTGGGTGGGGGGCAGTACACTCCCACCGTCCCATATTGTGACACTTGGGTGGGGGGAGTACACTCCCACTGTCCCATATTGGGACACATGGGTGGGGGGAGTACACTCCCACTGTCCCTTATTGTGACACATGGGAGGGGGGAGTACACTCCCACTGTCCCATATTGGGACACTTGGGTGGGGGGCAGTACACTCCCACTGTCCCATATTGTGATACTTGGGTGGGGGGCAGTACACTCCCACCGTCCCATATTGTGACACTTGGGTGGGGGGAGTACACTCCCACTGTCCCATATTGGGACACATGGGTGGGGGGAGTACACTCCCACTGTCCCTTATTGTGACACATGGGAGGGGGGAGTACACTCCCACTGTCCCATATTGGGACACTTGGGTGGGGGGCAGTACACTCCCACTGTCCCATATTGTGATACTTGGGTGGGGGGCAGTACACTCCCACCGTCCCATATTGTGACACTTGGGTGGGGGGAGTACACTCCCACTGTCCCATATTGGGACACATGGGTGGGGGAGTACACTCCCACTGTCCCTTATTGTGACACATGGGAGGGGGGAGTACACTCCCACTGTCCCATATTGGGACACTTGGGTGGGGGGCAGTACACTCCCACTGTCCCATATTGTGATACTTGGGTGGGGGGCAGTACACTCCCACCGTCCCATATTGTGACACTTGGGTGGGGGGAGTACACTCCCACTGTCCCATATTGGGACACATGGGTGGGGGGAGTACACTCCCACTGTCCCTTATTGTGACACATGGGAGGGGGGAGTACACTCCCACTGTCCCATATTGGGACACTTGGGTGGGGGGAGTACACTCCCACTGTCCCATACTGGGACACATGGGAGGGAGCACACTCACTTGTACAATGCCTATATAATATACCTTCAGAGAGAAGGGAAGAGAATGGGAGTAACGGGTGACAGGGAGAGGACAGAATGGCTCCTCCACTTCCCTATATCATTCTTACCTTTTCTTGTTAATGAATACAGTTTATTCCTCTTGATCCATTTAACAAACTCATGAAATAAATGAGTCTCTAGGAGCAGGCGCTTCACGAGCGCTTTAGCCTGGGTTCGTATCCCGGCCAGGGAAGATTGACTGGGCGCCAATCCTTAATTGTAGCCTCTATTCACTCAGCAGTGAATAGGTACCTGGTTGTTAGACTATTTGGCGGGTTGTATTCCGGGGAAAATAGGATTAAAGACCTGCCTGAAACGTTGTACTTGTTAGTGGCTTTACAACCATGTAAGAACTCTTGTATATGTACATAAAAAAAGGTTTCATTTGAGCTGAGGTAAGATAACAGCTCTTGCTTGCAATTTCACCTGGTACGTCACTTGACAGCCCTTATGAACCCATAGTCTTGACAGCCCTTATGAACCTTAGTCTTGACAGCCCTATTGAGCCTTAGTCTTAGTTTAAACAATAGAGTGCGGGGAGATGGAGGAAGTAACTCCCGCACGGTACTTCCATAATCTATGTAAATAAAAATTTAAATGTTCGTTTGTTCAAAATCGCTAATCTCCAAAAGTTTTCACCGATTGCATTGAAATTTTCACACAACGTTCCATTCGCATCCAAATGGGGTTTTATATACATTCTAAATAGATGTCACGTCTGTGACAGAAAAACCATGCTTTTTTGAAAACTTTCTTTTTCATGTGAGGGAAAATCTTCGAAACCTCTTCACTGATTGCTTTGAAATTTTGACACAACGTTCAATTCAAATACGCGCGTGTTTTTATATACCTATTATATAGATGCCACCTGTGACAGGTAAAAACATGCTTTTTTGGAAAAACAGGGCCATCTGTTGGACGTAATAGCAACACATGCAACCCTAAATATGTTACGATTCTATTTCAATGTTTCCAATTGTTGTGATAAATTGAATTTTCATAGATTTCAATTTATTTTCATTTTGATTAATTATTTTGTGTGACATTGCATTGGAATTGAGCTGTGTTGTTTACAATACCGTTTATTTTGTGAGTATATTTTTTTTATTGTTTTTCATTTCGTTGTTTAACTGTTTTTCTTATGTAGTGATGGGAACATCACATCATTTGATGTTCCCAATTTTCTGATGGGAACATCAGATGACTTGGGAATGCATCGGGCGAGAGTGGGGAATGGTGGGGAGGACGAGGGGACAGGGGAGTTGGGGATGAGGGGACGGAGATTCATACCCAAGACTCCTCTACAGATTAGAGGTATTGTAAGGCAACATCACTGTAACAATGTAATTAAGGAAAGGAGGATAGAAGCACAAACCAGTGAGTCTGTACGATGGTACAACATGGTTGCAGCTGGCAGTCCCATACATTATGGACGAAGAAGAGGAGGACGAGGGAGAGAATCAGCAATAGCGAGAATCCGTCTTCGATACAAATATCCATGGAGATACGGAGTGGAAACAACAGTTGATCAGCGGAATTGCAGAATCTGTGACGAGTGAGGAACACTGCCTTGACCACTATCTACGTGAATGTGAACACCTGAGGAACATTAGAAATATGTTTAGAATAATAAACCCCACATTGAGTTAGGAAAACACTATTTGTCAAATATTGATATTGTTCTTAAAAGATTCCCCCGTTATGCACCCGCAAGATAACGTAAGTTTTCATGAGTTGACAGATGTTAATCTTCTAGTTTGAGGAGCTGTTCACTTGAGACAGTTAAGCAAGTCCCAGCTGTGTCTGGGTACAAGTGACAGGATGAACAACCCAGCGGGTTTTCTTCCTATTGGGGAGTGTTGTACATGCTGCTATGGCGGTGTGTCCACTCACTGGATGAGTGGCGCTGCTCAATAAAATCGCCCCTGGGGGCAAAATTAAAAAAAAAAAAATGTAAATGTTCGTTTGTTCAAAATCGCTAATCTCCGAAAGTTCTTCACTAATTGCTTTGAAATTTTCACACAACGTTCCATTCGCATCCGAGCGGATTTTTATTTACATACTATATAGATGTCACTTCTGTGACGGGAAAAAAACATGTTTTTTGAAAAACTGTGTTTTTCATGTGATTTTCATCTGAGGGAAGTCTTCGAAACCTCTTTACCGATTGCTTTGAAATTTTGATATAACATTGCATTCGAATAGGCGCTTGTTTTTACATACTTACAATATACATGCCTTCCATGTGACAGGAAAAAACATGCCTTTTTTGAAAAACAGCGTAATATGTTGGACGTAATAGCAACACACATACTGTAATCTCCGAAAGTTCTTCACTGATTGCTTTGAAATTTTGACACAACGTTCCATTCAAATTCGTGCTTGTTTTTATATACCTACTATATAGATGTCACACCTGTGGCAGATAAAAACATGCTTGTTTTGAAAAACAGCGCCATCTGTTGCACATAATAGCAACACATGCTATACTAAATATGTTACGATTCCATTTCAATGTTTCCGAGTTCATTGACAAATTGAATTTTCATAGATTTTGATTTATTTTCATTTTATTTTAATTAATTTTTGTGACATTGCATTGGAATTGAGCTGTGTTTCTTACCATACCATTCATTTTGTGAGTATAAGTATAGATGCCACACCTGTGACAGGTAAAAACATGAGTTTCTTGAAAAACAGCGCCATCTGAGGCACGTAAGAGCAATACACATTATACTAATTATGTTACGATTTCATTTAAATGTTTCCGATTTCATTGACAAATTAACTTTTCATCGATTTTGATTTATTTTCATTTTGATTTAATTATTTTGTGTGACACTGCATTGGAATTGAGCTGTGTTGTTTACCATACCGTTCATTTTGTGAGTATAGTTTATTCTTTTTATTTTTTCATTGTTTTTCATTTCTTTTCTTTTTTAACTGTTTTTCTTATACTTTAGTGATGGGAACATCAGATCATTAGATGTTCCCAATTTTCTGATGGGAACATCAGGTCATTTGGGAATGCATCTAACGAGGGAGTGGGGAATGGTGGGGAGGACGAGGGGACGTGTTGTGGGGGAATTAGTTCTACCATATGATAATCTCAAATGTTTCGAGGAACCAAAATTTATATTAAAGAATCAGAGAATCAGTGTATTATGGATCTCCTATAATAAGTGCATAAGTGAAATTAAATAGATTTAGAGAAATGAACTGTAATATTTCTATTAATCCAGAACTAACTCTGTACTCACAACAAATTGAAATAATTATATAATTCATTCATAAATATTAAATTGAATGAGAAAAATGGGTCAATTAGCTAACTACAATGTGGAACGGTTTAGCTGCCAGAGATGAACGTAGATAACATCTGGCAGCTTTAACCCGTTAATTCCTGTCCGAGTGAGCAGTCCCTAGTAACACGTGAGTGAGCAGTCCCTAGTAACACGTGAGTGAGCAGTCCCTAGTAACACGTGAGTGAGCAGGTAGAAACAAGTCTCTCTTGTAGTTAACTCCTCGCTGAAAGGCAAATCTTATATAATTTCCACTCCAAACCATCTACTCATACAGTTAATCGGAGAATCTTAATGGGTTTAGGGGGTAAGAAGAGAACTCACGTGGGTTAAGGGGACATCCGGCGGCATAACGACATGCCATTAATTAGTTTGACCAGACCACACACTAGAAGGTGAAGGAACGACGACGTTTCGGTCCGTCCTGGACCATTCTTAAGTCGATTGTCATGCCACAATCGACTTGAGAATGGTCCAGGACGGACCGAAACGTCGTCGTCCCTTCACCTTCTAGTGTGTGGTCTGGTCAAACTACTTCAGCCACATTATTGTGACTTATCGCCTGCATGCCATTAATTAGATCTCAGAATTATTGCCAAAATTACTGAATCTATTAAATACTGTCGTGCCATACGCGGTGTTCGTAATCTGTGGAAGTTGTGTGATCGATCAGAAGCTCATAGATGCATGGATGGATGCATGGATGGATGGATGCTCCTAAATACGATCAATGACATGTGGAAAACTCCAGAACACCTCAGTCCCAAATTAACGATGGCGGCTGTCTCCCCAAGTCTCCTCTCTCTCCCGGTGGTGTTTGCACACTCGGGCCCAATGCTGCAACTCTGGGTATAAACCATAATATTTTACTCAACGTTCTGAAGGGATGGATAGGTTATTGATGTCTATTTACGCCATAGTAAAGGTGTTACGGTACCGACACCATCGTCGGAGTGTGGAGTGGCAATGTCAGCGCCATCTATGGGTCTGCACTCAAACTCCCCTAGTACTGGGCACTATGTAGGCAACGCCATCTGTTGGTGGTGGCGTGGTATCCGTGAATGGCTCCAGTTTCCTGCCCCTGTCAGAAGAGGAGGTCGATGTGGATGAACTCTGGTGGGTGTCGTATCAAGATCAGCGCCATCTAGGTTGTGGCTACAAAGCATAATATCAAGTCCCCGGTGAACGAGTGTTATCCCAGGGTTACCCAGTGTACTGTCCATCTGGGTAATGACGTTTTAATGTCCACAGAGGTGACATATGGAGGCAATTGCATAGAGGAAGGCAGTTTACCTTGGGCAGTCCACGAACCCTTAGCTTGGTCCTGCAAGAAGACTAAGTAGCTGCCGTCGATCCGAGCAGTGTGTGTTAGCTGCTGGTATAGGCAGTGTTGGTGCAGATTGGCATACCCGGGATTGGCTAAGACAGTGATATGTCTATTTGTGAAGTGCTGCTAGCAAGCTTCTAGAGGCTTCTACCAGGGTGTTCGCTAACCCTGTGCATGATTGTTTGAGACCCCTGTCAGCGTGATGGTGAAGCCCTCTGCCAGTACGTATCTGGAGAGCGATGGCGGGATGTAGACACATTGTGATACTGTGTGGGTGGACTGCCCCATGTAGAAGGTTAACTCGCCAGTGGACAACGTACACTTGGAATGTGGGTTTACTGGGCTTGACGAACACTGTCAGTGTGTTGTGCTCTGAGTGAAAGAGGCAGTTGTACATAAGTGTAGTAATAATCTATTTATATATATATTTAATGGTAAAGGTGTGAATATATTGGTGAAGGGAATTGTCTTGCTTTACCCCCCCCCCCCCCTTATTTATGCATTGCACTGCTGCTTGAAACAGCCAGTTTCTTGAGAGCTTACTACCGTCTTGGGGTCGAATACAGAAAAGAAGTTATAACATCAAGAACCCGGTTACTGGCCCAAAGTGGCCGTAACAAATGGTTAATTTAGATGTCGTTAAATGTACGAGAAATATTCAGAGTGGAAATTCAGCTTATAGCTTTGTTTACTCGATCAGCTGATCGCAGCTGTATAAATTATTTCCAGTAAACGGTGATATATTTATTAGCTGGAAGTGAATCTATTACCAATCGATAATGCTTAATAAAGAAGGCAAATAAGATTGGATTTAATTCGATTCATACATGTGAGGAAATTATTCCCTACGGCTTGGTGGTTGACGGAACACCACGGCCATAGTTTCTAGGAAAGATCTGGCGTTCTGAGCCTCAATCTAATAAATTGAAGATCTCAATACTACTGGTTAGAAGTGTTAGTAAATTATAATGTCTAGTACAAGATCTCTTATCGAACTAGAGGTTAGTATTTAAGTGTTGGAAATTTCCAACAGGACAGAAGTGGGAGATAGTGGGGAGGACGAGTGGACGGGGGAGTGGGAGATAGTGGGGAGGACGAGGGGACGGGGGAAGGGGGGGATGGTGGGGAGGACGAGGGGACAGGGGAGTGGGGGATGGTGGGGAGGACGAGTGGACGGGGGAGTGGGAGATAGTGGGGAGGACGAGGGGACGGGGGAAGGGGGGGATGGTGGGGAGGACGAGGGGACAGGGGAGTGGGGGATGGTGGGGAGGACGAGGGGACGGGGGATGGTGGGGAGGACGAGGGGACGGGGGAAGGGGGGGATGGTGGGGAGGAGGAGGGGACGGGGGAAGGGGGGGATGGTGGGGAGGACGAGGCGACGGGGGAAGGGGGGGGATGGTGGGGAGGACGAGGGGACAGGGGAGTGGGGGATGGTGGGGAGGACTAGGGGGAAGGGGGGGATGGTGGGGAGGACGAGGGGACGGGGGAGTGGGGGATGGTGGGGAGGACGAGGGGACGGGGGGATGGTGGGGAGGACGAGGGGACGGGGGAAGGGGGGGATGGTGGGGAGGACGAGGCGACGGGGGAAGGGGGGATGGTGGGGAGGACGAGGGGACAGGGGAGTGGGGGATGGTGGGGAGGACGAGGGGACGGAGGGATGGTGGGGAGGACGAGGGGACGGGGGAAGGGGGGGATGGTGGGGAGGACGAGGCGACGGGGGAAGGGGGGATGGTGGGGAGGACGAGGGGACAGGGGAGTGGGGGATGGTGGGGAGGACTAGGGGGAGGGGGGGATGGGGGATGGTGGGGAGGACGAGGGGACGGGGGAAGGGGGGGGATGGTGGGGAGGACGAGGGGACAGGGGAGTGGGGGATGGTGGGGAGGACGAGAGGACAGGGGAGTGGGGGATGGTGGGGAGGACGAGGGGACGGGGGTGTGGGGGATGGTGGGGAGGACGAGGGGACAGGGGAAGGGGGGATGGTGGGGAGGACGAGGGGACAGGGGAAGGGGGGGATGGTGGGGAGGACGAGGGGAAGGGGGGATGGTGGGGAGGACGAGGGGACGGGGGAAGGGGGGGATGGTGGGGAGGACGAGGGGACGGGGGAGTGGGAGATAGTGGGGAGGACGAGGGGACGGGGGAGTGGGGGATGGTGGGGAGGACGAGGGGACGGGGGAAGGGGGGGATGGTGGGGAGGACGAGGGGACGGGGGAAGGGGGGGAACAGTGGGGAAGTCTGGGAGACGGGAAGGTTGCTGAGCCACAGTAACGCGTGGCCAGGTACAGCTAGCATATATAATATATATAATATATATATATATAATTTTGTCTGCCGATCTGTCCATCATCCTATTTATTTATCTCGTTTGGTATTTGTTATCCATCTTTCTTTTCATCTGTCTCTCATTCTATATATCCATCCATCTATCCATACACCTACTCATCTTTCTTTCCATCCACATTCTCATCTTTATATCTACCTATTCATCCATTTATATATTCATATTTACTTCCATATATCTATACATGTATTTATCCGTTATCATGAGATGATTTCGGAGCTTAGCATCCCCGTGGCCCGGTCCTCGACCAGGCCTCCATCTTGTTACACACCCCAAGAAGCAGCCCGTAACAGCGGTGTGTCCACTCACAGGATGAGTGGCGCTGCCCAATACTGTCACTATGGCGGTGTGTCCACTCACAGGATGAGTGGCGCTGCCCAATACTGTCACTATGGCGGTGTGTCCACTCACAGGATGAGTGGCGCTGCCCAATACTGTCACTATGGCGGTGTGTCCACTCACAGGATGAGTGGCGCTGCCCAATACTGTCACTATGGCGGTGTGTCCACTCACAGGATGAGTGGCGCTGCCCAATACTGTCACTATGGCGGTGTGTCCACTCACAGGATGAGTGGCGCTGCCCAATACTGTCACTATGGCGGTGTGTCCACTCACAGGATGAGTGGCGCTGCCCAATACTGTCACTATGGCGGTGTGTCCACTCACAGGATGAGTGGCGCTGCCCAATACTGTCACTATGGCGGTGTGTCCACTCACAGGATGAGTGGCGCTGCCCAATACTGTCACTATGGCGGTGTGTCCACTCACAGGATGAGTGGCGCTGCCCAATACTGTCACTATGGCGGTGTGTCCACTCACAGGATGAGTGGCGCTGCCCAATACTGTCACTATGGCGGTGTGTCCACTCACAGGATGAGTGGCGCTGCCCAATACTGTCACTATGGCGGTGTGTCCACTCACAGGATGAGTGGCGCTGCCCAATACTGTCACTATGGCGGTGTGTCCACTCACAGGATGAGTGGCGCTGCCCAATACTGTCACTATGGCGGTGTGTCCACTCACAGGATGAGTGGCGCTGCCCAATACTGTCACTATGGCGGTGTGTCCACTCACAGGATGAGTGGCGCTGCCCAATACTGTCACTATGGCGGTGTGTCCACTCACAGGATGAGTGGCGCTGCCCAATACTGTCACTATGGCGGTGTGTCCACTCACAGGATGAGTGGCGCTGCCCAATACTGTCACTATGGCGGTGTGTCCACTCACAGGATGAGTGGCGCTGCCCAATACTGTCACTATGGCGGTGTGTCCACTCACAGGATGAGTGGCGCTGCCCAATACTGTCACTATGGCGGTGTGTCCACTCACAGGATGAGTGGCGCTGCCCAATACTGTCACTATGGCGGTGTGTCCACTCACAGGATGAGTGGCGCTGCCCAATACTGTCACTATGGCGGTGTGTCCACTCACAGGATGAGTGGCGCTGCCCAATACTGTCACTATGGCGGTGTGTCCACTCACAGGATGAGTGGCGCTGCCCAATACTGTCACTATGGCGGTGTGTCCACTCACAGGATGAGTGGCGCTGCCCAATACTGTCACTATGGCGGTGTGTCCACTCACAGGATGAGTGGCGCTGCCCAATACTGTCACTATGGCGGTGTGTCCACTCACAGGATGAGTGGCGCTGCCCAATACTGTCACTATGGCGGTGTGTCCACTCACAGGATGAGTGGCGCTGCCCAATACTGTCACTATGGCGGTGTGTCCACTCACAGGATGAGTGGCGCTGCCCAATACTGTCACTATGGCGGTGTGTCCACTCACAGGATGAGTGGCGCTGCCCAATACTGTCACTATGGCGGTGTGTGTCCACTCACAGGATGAGTGGCGCTGCCCAATACTGTCACTATGGCGGTGTGTCCACTCACAGGATGAGTGGCGCTGCCCAATACTGTCACTATGGCGGTGTGTCCACTCACAGGATGAGTGGCGCTGCCCAATACTGTCACTATGGCGGTGTGTCCACTCACAGGATGAGTGGCGCTGCCCAATACTGTCACTATGGCGGTGTGTCCACTCACAGGATGAGTGGCGCTGCCCAATACTGTCACTATGGCGGTGTGTCCACTCACAGGATGAGTGGCGCTGCCCAATACTGTCACTATGGCGGTGTGTCCACTCACAGGATGAGTGGCGCTGCCCAATACTGTCACTATGGCGGTGTGTCCACTCACAGGATGAGTGGCGCTGCCCAATACTGTCACTATGGCGGTGTGTCCACTCACAGGATGAGTGGCGCTGCCCAATACTGTCACTATGGCGGTGTGTCCACTCACAGGATGAGTGGCGCTGCCCAATACTGTCACTATGGCGGTGTGTCCACTCACAGGATGAGTGGCGCTGCCCAATACTGTCACTATGGCGGTGTGTCCACTCACAGGATGAGTGGCGCTGCCCAATACTGTCACTATGGCGGTGTGTCCACTCACAGGATGAGTGGCGCTGCCCAATACTGTCACTATGGCGGTGTGTCCACTCACAGGATGAGTGGCGCTGCCCAATACTGTCACTATGGCGGTGTGTCCACTCACAGGATGAGTGGCGCTGCCCAATACTGTCACTATGGCGGTGTGTCCACTCACAGGATGAGTGGCGCTGCCCAATACTGTCACTATGGCGGTGTGTCCACTCACAGGATGAGTGGCGCTGCCCAATACTGTCACTATGGCGGTGTGTCCACTCACAGGATGAGTGGCGCTGCCCAATACTGTCACTATGGCGGTGTGTCCACTCACAGGATGAGTGGCGCTGCCCAATACTGTCACTATGGCGGTGTGTCCACTCACAGGATGAGTGGCGCTGCCCAATACTGTCACTATGGCGGTGTGTCCACTCACAGGATGAGTGGCGCTGCCCAATACTGTCACTATGGCGGTGTGTCCACTCACAGGATGAGTGGCGCTGCCCAATACTGTCACTATGGCGGTGTGTCCACTCACAGGATGAGTGGCGCTGCCCAATACTGTCACTATGGCGGTGTGTCCACTCACAGGATGAGTGGCGCTGCCCAATACTGTCACTATGGCGGTGTGTCCACTCACAGGATGAGTGGCGCTGCCCAAATACTGTCACTATGGCGGTGTGTCCACTCACAGGATGAGTGGCGCTGCCCAATACTGTCACTATGGCGGTGTGTCCACTCACAGGATGAGTGGCGCTGCCCAATACTGTCACTATGGCGGTGTGTCCACTCACAGGATGAGTGGCGCTGCCCAATACTGTCACTATGGCGGTGTGTCCACTCACAGGATGAGTGGCGCTGCCCAATACTGTCACTATGGCGGTGTGTCCACTCACAGGATGAGTGGCGCTGCCCAATACTGTCACTATGGCGGTGTGTCCACTCACAGGATGAGTGGCGCTGCCCAATACTGTCACTATGGCGGTGTGTCCACTCACAGGATGAGTGGCGCTGCCCAATACTGTCACTATGGCGGTGTGTCCACTCACAGGATGAGTGGCGCTGCCCAATACTGTCACTATGGCGGTGTGTCCACTCACAGGATGAGTGGCGCTGCCCAATACTGTCACTATGGCGGTGTGTCCACTCACAGGATGAGTGGCGCTGCCCAATACTGTCACTATGGCGGTGTGTCCACTCACAGGATGAGTGGCGCTGCCCAATACTGTCACTATGGCGGTGTGTCCACTCACAGGATGAGTGGCGCTGCCCAATACTGTCACTATGGCGGTGTGTCCACTCACAGGATGAGTGGCGCTGCCCAATACTGTCACTATGGCGGTGTGTCCACTCACAGGATGAGTGGCGCTGCCCAATACTGTCACTATGGCGGTGTGTCCACTCACAGGATGAGTGGCGCTGCCCAATACTGTCACTATGGCGGTGTGTCCACTCACAGGATGAGTGGCGCTGCCCAATACTGTCACTATGGCGGTGTGTCCACTCACAGGATGAGTGGCGCTGCCCAATACTGTCACTATGGCGGTGTGTCCACTCACAGGATGAGTGGCGCTGCCCAATACTGTCACTATGGCGGTGTGTCCACTCACAGGATGAGTGGCGCTGCCCAATACTGTCACTATGGCGGTGTGTCCACTCACAGGATGAGTGGCGCTGCCCAATACTGTCACTATGGCGGTGTGTCCACTCACAGGATGAGTGGCGCTGCCCAATACTGTCACTATGGCGGTGTGTCCACTCACAGGATGAGTGGCGCTGCCCAATACTGTCACTATGGCGGTGTGTCCACTCACAGGATGAGTGGCGCTGCCCAATACTGTCACTATGGCGGTGTGTCCACTCACAGGATGAGTGGCGCTGCCCAATACTGTCACTATGGCGGTGTGTCCACTCACAGGATGAGTGGCGCTGCCCAATACTGTCACTATGGCGGTGTGTCCACTCACAGGATGAGTGGCGCTGCCCAATACTGTCACTATGGCGGTGTGTCCACTCACAGGATGAGTGGCGCTGCCCAATACTGTCACTATGGCGGTGTGTCCACTCACAGGATGAGTGGCGCTGCCCAATACTGTCACTATGGCGGTGTGTCCACTCACAGGATGAGTGGCGCTGCCCAATACTGTCACTATGGCGGTGTGTCCACTCACAGGATGAGTGGCGCTGCCCAATACTGTCACTATGGCGGTGTGTCCACTCACAGGATGAGTGGCGCTGCCCAATACTGTCACTATGGCGGTGTGTCCACTCACAGGATGAGTGGCGCTGCCCAATACTGTCACTATGGCGGTGTGTCCACTCACAGGATGAGTGGCGCTGCCCAATACTGTCACTATGGCGGTGTGTCCACTCACAGGATGAGTGGCGCTGCCCAATACTGTCACTATGGCGGTGTGTCCACTCACAGGATGAGTGGCGCTGCCCAATACTGTCACTATGGCGGTGTGTCCACTCACAGGATGAGTGGCGCTGCCCAATACTGTCACTATGGCGGTGTGTCCACTCACAGGATGAGTGGCGCTGCCCAATACTGTCACTATGGCGGTGTGTCCACTCACAGGATGAGTGGCGCTGCCCAATACTGTCACTATGGCGGTGTGTCCACTCACAGGATGAGTGGCGCTGCCCAATACTGTCACTATGGCGGTGTGTCCACTCACAGGATGAGTGGCGCTGCCCAATACTGTCACTATGGCGGTGTGTCCACTCACAGGATGAGTGGCGCTGCCCAATACTGTCACTATGGCGGTGTGTCCACTCACAGGATGAGTGGCGCTGCCCAATACTGTCACTATGGCGGTGTGTCCACTCACAGGATGAGTGGCGCTGCCCAATACTGTCACTATGGCGGTGTGTCCACTCACAGGATGAGTGGCGCTGCCCAATACTGTCACTATGGCGGTGTGTCCACTCACAGGATGAGTGGCGCTGCCCAATACTGTCACTATGGCGGTGTGTGTCCACTCACAGGATGAGTGGCGCTGCCCAATACTGTCACTATGGCGGTGTGTCCACTCACAGGATGAGTGGCGCTGCCCAATACTGTCACTATGGCGGTGTGTCCACTCACAGGATGAGTGGCGCTGCCCAATACTGTCACTATGGCGGTGTGTCCACTCACAGGATGAGTGGCGCTGCCCAATACTGTCACTATGGCGGTGTGTCCACTCACAGGATGAGTGGCGCTGCCCAATACTGTCACTATGGCGGTGTGTCCACTCACAGGATGAGTGGCGCTGCCCAATACTGTCACTATGGCGGTGTGTCCACTCACAGGATGAGTGGCGCTGCCCAATACTGTCACTATGGCGGTGTGTGTCCACTCACAGGATGAGTGGCGCTGCCCAATACTGTCACTATGGCGGTGTGTCCACTCACAGGATGAGTGGCGCTGCCCAATACTGTCACTATGGCGGTGTGTCCACTCACAGGATGAGTGGCGCTGCCCAATACTGTCACTATGGCGGTGTGTCCACTCACAGGATGAGTGGCGCTGCCCAATACTGTCACTATGGCGGTGTGTCCACTCACAGGATGAGTGGCGCTGCCCAATACTGTCACTATGGCGGTGTGTCCACTCACAGGATGAGTGGCGCTGCCCAATACTGTCACTATGGCGGTGTGTCCACTCACAGGATGAGTGGCGCTGCCCAATACTGTCACTATGGCGGTGTGTCCACTCACAGGATGAGTGGCGCTGCCCAATACTGTCACTATGGCGGTGTGTCCACTCACAGGATGAGTGGCGCTGCCCAATACTGTCACTATGGCGGTGTGTCCACTCACAGGATGAGTGGCGCTGCCCAATACTGTCACTATGGCGGTGTGTCCACTCACAGGATGAGTGGCGCTGCCCAATACTGTCACTATGGCGGTGTGTCCACTCACAGGATGAGTGGCGCTGCCCAATACTGTCACTATGGCGGTGTGTCCACTCACAGGATGAGTGGCGCTGCCCAATACTGTCACTATGGATGGTGTGTCCACTCACAGGATGAGTGGCGCTGCCCAATACTGTCACTATGGCGGTGTGTCCACTCACAGGATGAGTGGCGCTGCCCAATACTGTCACTATGGCGGTGTGTCCACTCACAGGATGAGTGGCGCTGCCCAATACTGTCACTATGGCGGTGTGTCCACTCACAGGATGAGTGGCGCTGCCCAATACTGTCACTATGGCGGTGTGTCCACTCACAGGATGAGTGGCGCTGCCCAATACTGTCACTATGGCGGTGTGTCCACTCACAGGATGAGTGGCGCTGCCCAATACTGTCACTATGGCGGTGTGTCCACTCACAGGATGAGTGGCGCTGCCCAATACTGTCACTATGGCGGTGTGTCCACTCACAGGATGAGTGGCGCTGCCCAATACTGTCACTATGGCGGTGTGTCCACTCACAGGATGAGTGGCGCTGCCCAATACTGTCACTATGGCGGTGTGTCCACTCACAGGATGAGTGGCGCTGCCCAATACTGTCACTATGGCGGTGTGTCCACTCACAGGATGAGTGGCGCTGCCCAATACTGTCACTATGGCGGTGTGTCCACTCACAGGATGAGTGGCGCTGCCCAATACTGTCACTATGGCGGTGTGTCCACTCACAGGATGAGTGGCGCTGCCCAATACTGTCACTATGGCGGTGTGTCCACTCACAGGATGAGTGGCGCTGCCCAATACTGTCACTATGGCGGTGTGTCCACTCACAGGATGAGTGGCGCTGCCCAATACTGTCACTATGGCGGTGTGTCCACTCACAGGATGAGTGGCGCTGCCCAATACTGTCACTATGGCGGTGTGTCCACTCACAGGATGAGTGGCGCTGCCCAATACTGTCACTATGGCGGTGTGTCCACTCACAGGATGAGTGGCGCTGCCCAATACTGTCACTATGGCGGTGTGTCCACTCACAGGATGAGTGGCGCTGCCCAATACTGTCACTATGGCGGTGTGTCCACTCACAGGATGAGTGGCGCTGCCCAATACTGTCACTATGGCGGTGTGTCCACTCACAGGATGAGTGGCGCTGCCCAATACTGTCACTATGGCGGTGTGTCCACTCACAGGATGAGTGGCGCTGCCCAATACTGTCACTATGGCGGTGTGTCCACTCACAGGATGAGTGGCGCTGCCCAATACTGTCACTATGGCGGTGTGTCCACTCACAGGATGAGTGGCGCTGCCCAATACTGTCACTATGGCGGTGTGTCCACTCACAGGATGAGTGGCGCTGCCCAATACTGTCACTATGGCGGTGTGTCCACTCACAGGATGAGTGGCGCTGCCCAATACTGTCACTATGGCGGTGTGTCCACTCACAGGATGAGTGGCGCTGCCCAATACTGTCACTATGGCGGTGTGTCCACTCACAGGATGAGTGGCGCTGCCCAATACTGTCACTATGGCGGTGTGTCCACTCACAGGATGAGTGGCGCTGCCCAATACTGTCACTATGGCGGTGTGTCCACTCACAGGATGAGTGGCGCTGCCCAATACTGTCACTATGGCGGTGTGTCCACTCACAGGATGAGTGGCGCTGCCCAATACTGTCACTATGGCGGTGTGTCCACTCACAGGATGAGTGGCGCTGCCCAATACTGTCACTATGGCGGTGTGTCCACTCACAGGATGAGTGGCGCTGCCCAATACTGTCACTATGGCGGTGTGTCCACTCACAGGATGAGTGGCGCTGCCCAATACTGTCACTATGGCGGTGTGTCCACTCACAGGATGAGTGGCGCTGCCCAATACTGTCACTATGGCGGTGTGTCCACTCACAGGATGAGTGGCGCTGCCCAATACTGTCACTATGGCGGTGTGTCCACTCACAGGATGAGTGGCGCTGCCCAATACTGTCACTATGGCGGTGTGTCCACTCACAGGATGAGTGGCGCTGCCCAATACTGTCACTATGGCGGTGTGTCCA
Source organism: Procambarus clarkii (assembly GCF_020424385.1). Classification (NCBI taxonomy): domain Eukaryota; kingdom Metazoa; phylum Arthropoda; class Malacostraca; order Decapoda; family Cambaridae; genus Procambarus; species Procambarus clarkii. The sequence goes on along the minus strand of NC_059586.1, from coordinate 26,986,481 downwards.
CTCACAGGATGAGTGGCGCTGCCCAATACTGTCACTATGGCGGTGTGTCCACTCACAGGATGAGTGGCGCTGCCCAATACTGTCACTATGGCGGTGTGTCCACTCACAGGATGAGTGGCGCTGCCCAATACTGTCACTATGGCGGTGTGTCCACTCACAGGATGAGTGGCGCTGCCCAATACTGTCACTATGGCGGTGTGTCCACTCACAGGATGAGTGGCGCTGCCCAATACTGTCACTATGGCGGTGTGTCCACTCACAGGATGAGTGGCGCTGCCCAATACTGTCACTATGGCGGTGTGTCCACTCACAGGATGAGTGGCGCTGCCCAATACTGTCACTATGGCGGTGTGTCCACTCACAGGATGAGTGGCGCTGTGTCCACTCACAGGATGAGTGGCGCTGCCCAATACTGTCACTATGGCGGTGTGTCCACTCACAGGATGAGTGGCGCTGCCCAATACTGTCACTATGGCGGTGTGTCCACTCACAGGATGAGTGGCGCTGCCCAATACTGTCACTATGGCGGTGTGTCCACTCACAGGATGAGTGGCGCTGCCCAATACTGTCACTATGGCGGTGTGTCCACTCACAGGATGAGTGGCGCTGCCCAATACTGTCACTATGGCGGTGTGTCCACTCACAGGATGAGTGGCGCTGCCCAATACTGTCACTATGGCGGTGTGTCCACTCACAGGATGAGTGGCGCTGCCCAATACTGTCACTATGGCGGTGTGTCCACTCACAGGATGAGTGGCGCTGCCCAATACTGTCACTATGGCGGTGTGTCCACTCACAGGATGAGTGGCGCTGCCCAATACTGTCACTATGGCGGTGTGTCCACTCACAGGATGAGTGGCGCTGCCCAATACTGTCACTATGGCGGTGTGTCCACTCACAGGATGAGTGGCGCTGCCCAATACTGTCACTATGGCGGTGTGTCCACTCACAGGATGAGTGGCGCTGCCCAATACTGTCACTATGGCGGTGTGTCCACTCACAGGATGAGTGGCGCTGCCCAATACTGTCACTATGGCGGTGTGTCCACTCACAGGATGAGTGGCGCTGCCCAATACTGTCACTATGGCGGTGTGTCCACTCACAGGATGAGTGGCGCTGCCCAATACTGTCACTATGGCGGTGTGTCCACTCACAGGATGAGTGGCGCTGCCCAATACTGTCACTATGGCGGTGTGTCCACTCACAGGATGAGTGGCGCTGCCCAATACTGTCACTATGGCGGTGTGTCCACTCACAGGATGAGTGGCGCTGCCCAATACTGTCACTATGGCGGTGTGTCCACTCACAGGATGAGTGGCGCTGCCCAATACTGTCACTATGGCGGTGTGTCCACTCACAGGATGAGTGGCGCTGCCCAATACTGTCACTATGGCGGTGTGTCCACTCACAGGATGAGTGGCGCTGCCCAATACTGTCACTATGGCGGTGTGTCCACTCACAGGATGAGTGGCGCTGCCCAATACTGTCACTATGGCGGTGTGTCCACTCACAGGATGAGTGGCGCTGCCCAATACTGTCACTATGGCGGTGTGTCCACTCACAGGATGAGTGGCGCTGCCCAATACTGTCACTATGGCGGTGTGTCCACTCACAGGATGAGTGGCGCTGCCCAATACTGTCACTATGGCGGTGTGTCCACTCACAGGATGAGTGGCGCTGCCCAATACTGTCACTATGGCGGTGTGTCCACTCACAGGATGAGTGGCGCTGCCCAATACTGTCACTATGGCGGTGTGTCCACTCACAGGATGAGTGGCGCTGCCCAATACTGTCACTATGGCGGTGTGTCCACTCACAGGATGAGTGGCGCTGCCCAATACTGTCACTATGGCGGTGTGTCCACTCACAGGATGAGTGGCGCTGCCCAATACTGTCACTATGGCGGTGTGTCCACTCACAGGATGAGTGGCGCTGCCCAATACTGTCACTATGGCGGTGTGTCCACTCACAGGATGAGTGGCGCTGCCCAATACTGTCACTATGGCGGTGTGTCCACTCACAGGATGAGTGGCGCTGCCCAATACTGTCACTATGGCGGTGTGTCCACTCACAGGATGAGTGGCGCTGCCCAATACTGTCACTATGGCGGTGTGTCCACTCACAGGATGAGTGGCGCTGCCCAATACTGTCACTATGGCGGTGTGTCCACTCACAGGATGAGTGGCGCTGCCCAATACTGTCACTATGGCGGTGTGTCCACTCACAGGATGAGTGGCGCTGCCCAATACTGTCACTATGGCGGTGTGTCCACTCACAGGATGAGTGGCGCTGCCCAATACTGTCACTATGGCGGTGTGTCCACTCACAGGATGAGTGGCGCTGCCCAATACTGTCACTATGGCGGTGTGTCCACTCACAGGATGAGTGGCGCTGCCCAATACTGTCACTATGGCGGTGTGTCCACTCACAGGATGAGTGGCGCTGCCCAATACTGTCACTATGGCGGTGTGTCCACTCACAGGATGAGTGGCGCTGCCCAATACTGTCACTATGGCGGTGTGTCCACTCACAGGATGAGTGGCGCTGCCCAATACTGTCACTATGGCGGTGTGTCCACTCACAGGATGAGTGGCGCTGCCCAATACTGTCACTATGGCGGTGTGTCCACTCACAGGATGAGTGGCGCTGCCCAATACTGTCACTATGGCGGTGTGTCCACTCACAGGATGAGTGGCGCTGCCCAATACTGTCACTATGGCGGTGTGTCCACTCACAGGATGAGTGGCGCTGCCCAATACTGTCACTATGGCGGTGTGTCCACTCACAGGATGAGTGGCGCTGCCCAATACTGTCACTATGGCGGTGTGTCCACTCACAGGATGAGTGGCGCTGCCCAATACTGTCACTATGGCGGTGTGTCCACTCACAGGATGAGTGGCGCTGCCCAATACTGTCACTATGGCGGTGTGTCCACTCACAGGATGAGTGGCGCTGCCCAATACTGTCACTATGGCGGTGTGTCCACTCACAGGATGAGTGGCGCTGCCCAATACTGTCACTATGGCGGTGTGTCCACTCACAGGATGAGTGGCGCTGCCCAATACTGTCACTATGGCGGTGTGTCCACTCACAGGATGAGTGGCGCTGCCCAATACTGTCACTATGGCGGTGTGTCCACTCACAGGATGAGTGGCGCTGCCCAATACTGTCACTATGGCGGTGTGTCCACTCACAGGATGAGTGGCGCTGCCCAATACTGTCACTATGGCGGTGTGTCCACTCACAGGATGAGTGGCGCTGCCCAATACTGTCACTATGGCGGTGTGTCCACTCACAGGATGAGTGGCGCTGCCCAATACTGTCACTATGGCGGTGTGTCCACTCACAGGATGAGTGGCGCTGCCCAATACTGTCACTATGGCGGTGTGTCCACTCACAGGATGAGTGGCGCTGCCCAATACTGTCACTATGGCGGTGTGTCCACTCACAGGATGAGTGGCGCTGCCCAATACTGTCACTATGGCGGTGTGTCCACTCACAGGATGAGTGGCGCTGCCCAATACTGTCACTATGGCGGTGTGTCCACTCACAGGATGAGTGGCGCTGCCCAATACTGTCACTATGGCGGTGTGTCCACTCACAGGATGAGTGGCGCTGCCCAATACTGTCACTATGGCGGTGTGTCCACTCACAGGATGAGTGGCGCTGCCCAATACTGTCACTATGGCGGTGTGTCCACTCACAGGATGAGTGGCGCTGCCCAATACTGTCACTATGGCGGTGTGTCCACTCACAGGATGAGTGGCGCTGCCCAATACTGTCACTATGGCGGTGTGTCCACTCACAGGATGAGTGGCGCTGCCCAATACTGTCACTATGGCGGTGTGTCCACTCACAGGATGAGTGGCGCTGCCCAATACTGTCACTATGGCGGTGTGTCCACTCACAGGATGAGTGGCGCTGCCCAATACTGTCACTATGGCGGTGTGTCCACTCACAGGATGAGTGGCGCTGCCCAATACTGTCACTATGGCGGTGTGTCCACTCACAGGATGAGTGGCGCTGCCCAATACTGTCACTATGGCGGTGTGTCCACTCACAGGATGAGTGGCGCTGCCCAATACTGTCACTATGGCGGTGTGTCCACTCACAGGATGAGTGGCGCTGCCCAATACTGTCACTATGGCGGTGTGTCCACTCACAGGATGAGTGGCGCTGCCCAATACTGTCACTATGGCGGTGTGTCCACTCACAGGATGAGTGGCGCTGCCCAATACTGTCACTATGGCGGTGTGTCCACTCACAGGATGAGTGGCGCTGCCCAATACTGTCACTATGGCGGTGTGTCCACTCACAGGATGAGTGGCGCTGCCCAATACTGTCACTATGGCGGTGTGTCCACTCACAGGATGAGTGGCGCTGCCCAATACTGTCACTATGGCGGTGTGTCCACTCACAGGATGAGTGGCGCTGCCCAATACTGTCACTATGGCGGTGTGTCCACTCACAGGATGAGTGGCGCTGCCCAATACTGTCACTATGGCGGTGTGTCCACTCACAGGATGAGTGGCGCTGCCCAATACTGTCACTATGGCGGTGTGTCCACTCACAGGATGAGTGGCGCTGCCCAATACTGTCACTATGGCGGTGTGTCCACTCACAGGATGAGTGGCGCTGCCCAATACTGTCACTATGGCGGTGTGTCCACTCACAGGATGAGTGGCGCTGCCCAATACTGTCACTATGGCGGTGTGTCCACTCACAGGATGAGTGGCGCTGCCCAATACTGTCACTATGGCGGTGTGTCCACTCACAGGATGAGTGGCGCTGCCCAATACTGTCACTATGGCGGTGTGTCCACTCACAGGATGAGTGGCGCTGCCCAATACTGTCACTATGGCGGTGTGTCCACTCACAGGATGAGTGGCGCTGCCCAATACTGTCACTATGGCGGTGTGTCCACTCACAGGATGAGTGGCGCTGCCCAATACTGTCACTATGGCGGTGTGTCCACTCACAGGATGAGTGGCGCTGCCCAATACTGTCACTATGGCGGTGTGTCCACTCACAGGATGAGTGGCGCTGCCCAATACTGTCACTATGGCGGTGTGTCCACTCACAGGATGAGTGGCGCTGCCCAATACTGTCACTATGGCGGTGTGTCCACTCACAGGATGAGTGGCGCTGCCCAATACTGTCACTATGGCGGTGTGTCCACTCACAGGATGAGTGGCGCTGCCCAATACTGTCACTATGGCGGTGTGTCCACTCACAGGATGAGTGGCGCTGCCCAATACTGTCACTATGGCGGTGTGTCCACTCACAGGATGAGTGGCGCTGCCCAATACTGTCACTATGGCGGTGTGTCCACTCACAGGATGAGTGGCGCTGCCCAATACTGTCACTATGGCGGTGTGTCCACTCACAGGATGAGTGGCGCTGCCCAATACTGTCACTATGGCGGTGTGTCCACTCACAGGATGAGTGGCGCTGCCCAATACTGTCACTATGGCGGTGTGTCCACTCACAGGATGAGTGGCGCTGCCCAATACTGTCACTATGGCGGTGTGTCCACTCACAGGATGAGTGGCGCTGCCCAATACTGTCACTATGGCGGTGTGTCCACTCACAGGATGAGTGGCGCTGCCCAATACTGTCACTATGGCGGTGTGTCCACTCACAGGATGAGTGGCGCTGCCCAATACTGTCACTATGGCGGTGTGTCCACTCACAGGATGAGTGGCGCTGCCCAATACTGTCACTATGGCGGTGTGTCCACTCACAGGATGAGTGGCGCTGCCCAATACTGTCACTATGGCGGTGTGTCCACTCACAGGATGAGTGGCGCTGCCCAATACTGTCACTATGGCGGTGTGTCCACTCACAGGATGAGTGGCGCTGCCCAATACTGTCACTATGGCGGTGTGTCCACTCACAGGATGAGTGGCGCTGCCCAATACTGTCACTATGGCGGTGTGTCCACTCACAGGATGAGTGGCGCTGCCCAATACTGTCACTATGGCGGTGTGTCCACTCACAGGATGAGTGGCGCTGCCCAATACTGTCACTATGGCGGTGTGTCCACTCACAGGATGAGTGGCGCTGCCCAATACTGTCACTATGGCGGTGTGTCCACTCACAGGATGAGTGGCGCTGCCCAATACTGTCACTATGGCGGTGTGTCCACTCACAGGATGAGTGGCGCTGCCCAATACTGTCACTATGGCGGTGTGTCCACTCACAGGATGAGTGGCGCTGCCCAATACTGTCACTATGGCGGTGTGTCCACTCACAGGATGAGTGGCGCTGCCCAATACTGTCACTATGGCGGTGTGTCCACTCACAGGATGAGTGGCGCTGCCCAATACTGTCACTATGGCGGTGTGTCCACTCACAGGATGAGTGGCGCTGCCCAATACTGTCACTATGGCGGTGTGTCCACTCACAGGATGAGTGGCGCTGCCCAATACTGTCACTATGGCGGTGTGTCCACTCACAGGATGAGTGGCGCTGCCCAATACTGTCACTATGGCGGTGTGTCCACTCACAGGATGAGTGGCGCTGCCCAATACTGTCACTATGGCGGTGTGTCCACTCACAGGATGAGTGGCGCTGCCCAATACTGTCACTATGGCGGTGTGTCCACTCACAGGATGAGTGGCGCTGCCCAATACTGTCACTATGGCGGTGTGTCCACTCACAGGATGAGTGGCGCTGCCCAATACTGTCACTATGGCGGTGTGTCCACTCACAGGATGAGTGGCGCTGCCCAATACTGTCACTATGGCGGTGTGTCCACTCACAGGATGAGTGGCGCTGCCCAATACTGTCACTATGGCGGTGTGTCCACTCACAGGATGAGTGGCGCTGCCCAATACTGTCACTATGGCGGTGTGTCCACTCACAGGATGAGTGGCGCTGCCCAATACTGTCACTATGGCGGTGTGTCCACTCACAGGATGAGTGGCGCTGCCCAATACTGTCACTATGGCGGTGTGTCCACTCACAGGATGAGTGGCGCTGCCCAATACTGTCACTATGGCGGTGTGTCCACTCACAGGATGAGTGGCGCTGCCCAATACTGTCACTATGGCGGTGTGTCCACTCACAGGATGAGTGGCGCTGCCCAATACTGTCACTATGGCGGTGTGTCCACTCACAGGATGAGTGGCGCTGCCCAATACTGTCACTATGGCGGTGTGTCCACTCACAGGATGAGTGGCGCTGCCCAATACTGTCACTATGGCGGTGTGTCCACTCACAGGATGAGTGGCGCTGCCCAATACTGTCACTATGGCGGTGTGTCCACTCACAGGATGAGTGGCGCTGCCCAATACTGTCACTATGGCGGTGTGTCCACTCACAGGATGAGTGGCGCTGCCCAATACTGTCACTATGGCGGTGTGTCCACTCACAGGATGAGTGGCGCTGCCCAATACTGTCACTATGGCGGTGTGTCCACTCACAGGATGAGTGGCGCTGCCCAATACTGTCACTATGGCGGTGTGTCCACTCACAGGATGAGTGGCGCTGCCCAATACTGTCACTATGGCGGTGTGTCCACTCACAGGATGAGTGGCGCTGCCCAATACTGTCACTATGGCGGTGTGTCCACTCACAGGATGAGTGGCGCTGCCCAATACTGTCACTATGGCGGTGTGTCCACTCACAGGATGAGTGACGCTGCCCAATACTGTCACTATGGCGGTGTGTCCACTCACAGGATGAGTGGCGCTGCCCAATACTGTCACTATGGCGGTGTGTCCACTCACAGGATGAGTGGCGCTGCCCAATACTGTCACTATGGCGGTGTGTCCACTCACAGGATGAGTGGCGCTGCCCAATACTGTCACTATGGCGGTGTGTCCACTCACAGGATGAGTGGCGCTGCCCAATACTGTCACTATGGCGGTGTGTCCACTCACAGGATGAGTGGCGCTGCCCAATACTGTCACTATGGCGGTGTGTCCACTCACAGGATGAGTGGCGCTGCCCAATACTGTCACTATGGCGGTGTGTCCACTCACAGGATGAGTGGCGCTGCCCAATACTGTCACTATGGCGGTGTGTCCACTCACAGGATGAGTGGCGCTGCCCAATACTGTCACTATGGCGGTGTGTCCACTCACAGGATGAGTGGCGCTGCCCAATACTGTCACTATGGCGGTGTGTCCACTCACAGGATGAGTGGCGCTGCCCAATACTGTCACTATGGCGGTGTGTCCACTCACAGGATGAGTGGCGCTGCCCAATACTGTCACTATGGCGGTGTGTCCACTCACAGGATGAGTGGCGCTGCCCAATACTGTCACTATGGCGGTGTGTCCACTCACAGGATGAGTGGCGCTGCCCAATACTGTCACTATGGCGGTGTGTCCACTCACAGGATGAGTGGCGCTGCCCAATACTGTCACTATGGCGGTGTGTCCACTCACAGGATGAGTGGCGCTGCCCAATACTGTCACTATGGCGGTGTGTCCACTCACAGGATGAGTGGCGCTGCCCAATACTGTCACTATGGCGGTGTGTGTCCACTCACAGGATGAGTGGCGCTGCCCAATACTGTCACTATGGCGGTGTGTCCACTCACAGGATGAGTGGCGCTGCCCAATACTGTCACTATGGCGGTGTGTCCACTCACAGGATGAGTGGCGCTGCCCAATACTGTCACTATGGCGGTGTGTCCACTCACAGGATGAGTGGCGCTGCCCAATACTGTCACTATGGCGGTGTGTCCACTCACAGGATGAGTGGCGCTGCCCAATACTGTCACTATGGCGGTGTGTCCACTCACAGGATGAGTGGCGCTGCCCAATACTGTCACTATGGCGGTGTGTCCACTCACAGGATGAGTGGCGCTGCCCAATACTGTCACTATGGCGGTGTGTCCACTCACAGGATGAGTGGCGCTGCCCAATACTGTCACTATGGCGGTGTGTCCACTCACAGGATGAGTGGCGCTGCCCAATACTGTCACTATGGCGGTGTGTCCACTCACAGGATGAGTGGCGCTGCCCAATACTGTCACTATGGCGGTGTGTCCACTCACAGGATGAGTGGCGCTGCCCAATACTGTCACTATGGCGGTGTGTCCACTCACAGGATGAGTGGCGCTGCCCAATACTGTCACTATGGCGGTGTGTCCACTCACAGGATGAGTGGCGCTGCCCAATACTGTCACTATGGCGGTGTGTCCACTCACAGGATGAGTGGCGCTGCCCAATACTGTCACTATGGCGGTGTGTCCACTCACAGGATGAGTGGCGCTGCCCAATACTGTCACTATGGCGGTGTGTCCACTCACAGGATGAGTGGCGCTGCCCAATACTGTCACTATGGCGGTGTGTCCACTCACAGGATGAGTGGCGCTGCCCAATACTGTCACTATGGCGGTGTGTCCACTCACAGGATGAGTGACGCTGCCCAATACTGTCACTATGGCGGTGTGTCCACTCACAGGATGAGTGACGCTGCCCAATACTGTCACTATGGCGGTGTGTCCACTCACAGGATGAGTGACGCTGCCCAATACTGTCACTATGGCGGTGTGTCCACTCACAGGATGAGTGGCGCTGCCCAATACTGTCACTATGGCGGTGTGTCCACTCACAGGATGAGTGGCGCTGCCCAATACTGTCACTATGGCGGTGTGTCCACTCACAGGATGAGTGGCGCTGCCCAATACTGTCACTATGGCGGTGTGTCCACTCACAGGATGAGTGGCGCTGCCCAATACTGTCACTATGGCGGTGTGTCCACTCACAGGATGAGTGGCGCTGCGACTTCGCCTGAGTGAAAGTCTTGATATACTTTCCTCCAATTTTATTCTTAACAAGTGATTAAGACGCTGTTGGACTGTCCGTCTGTCATTAGTATTCCTCGTGTTTGTTGGGTGTTGTGAAGCGGAGAGTGGGAGGGCTGACAGCCGTGCTGGGAGTGGGCTGTCAGCCGTGCTGGGAGGGGGCTGTCAGCCGTGCTGGGAGGGGGCTGTCAGCCGTGCTGGGAGGGGGCTGTCAGCCGTGCTGGGAGTGGGAGGGGGCTGTCAGCCGTCCTGAGAGTGGGAGGGGGCTGTCAGCCGTCCTGGGAGTGGGAGGGCTGACAGCCGTGCTGGGAGTGGGAGGGCTGACAGCCGTCCTGGGAGTGGGAGGGCTGACAGCCGTCCTGGGAGTGGGAGGGGGCTGTCAACCGTCCTGGGAGTGGGAGGGGGCTGTCAGCCGTCCTGGGAGTGGGAGGGGCCTGTCAACCGTCCTGGGAGTGGGAGGGGGCTGTCAGCCGTCCTGGGAGTGGGAGGGGGCTGTCAACCGTCCTGGGAGTGGGAGGGGCTGTCAACCGTCCTGGGAGTGGGAGGGGGCTGTCAGCCGTCCTGGGAGTGGGAGGGGGCTGTCAACCGTCCTGGGAGTGGGAGGGGGCTGTCAGCCGTCCTGGGAGTGGGAGGGGGCTGTCAACCGTCCTGGGAGGGGGCTGTCAGCCGTCCTGGGAGTGGGAGGGGCTGTCAACCGTCCTGAGAGTGGGAGGGGGCTGTCAACCGTCCTGGGAGTGGGAGGGGGCTGTCAGCCGTCCTGGGAGTGGGAGGGGGCTGTCAACCGTCCTGAGATTGGGAGGGGGCTGTCAACCGTCCTGGGAGTGGGAGGGGCCTGTCAGCCGTCCTGGGAGTGGGAGGGGGCTGTCAGCCGTCCTGGGAGTGGGAGGGGGCTGTCAACCGTCCTGGGAGTGGGAGGGGCTGTCAACCGTCCTGGGAGTGGGAGGGCTGTCAGCCGTCCTGGGAGTGGGAGGGGGCTGTCAACCGTCCTGGGAGTGGGAGGGGGCTGTCAACCGTCCTGGGAGTGGGAGGGGGCTGTCAGCCGTCCTGGGAGTGGGAGGGCTGACAGCCGTCCTGGGAGTGGGAGGGCTGTCAACCGTCCTGGGAGTGGGAGGGGGCTGTCAACCGGTACTGGGAGTGGGAGGGGGCTGTCAGCCGTCCTGGGAGTGGGAGGGGGCTGTCAGCCGTCCTGGGAGTGGGAGGGCTGACAGCCGTCCTGGGAGTGGGAGGGCTGACAGCCGTCCTGGGAGTGGGAGGGGGCTGTCAACCGTCCTGGGAGGGGGCTGTCAGCCGTCCTGGGAGTGGGAGGGGGCTGTCAGCCGTGCTGGGAGTGGGAGGGGGCTGTCAGCCGTGCTGGGAGTGGGAGGGGGCTGTCAGCCGTCCTGGGAGTGGGAGGGGGCTGTCAACCGTCCTGGGAGTGGGAGGGGGCTGTCAGCCGTCCTGGGAGTGGGCAGGGGCTGTCAACCGTCCTGGGAGTGGGAGGGGGCTGTCAACCGTCCTGGGAGTGGGAGGGGCCTGTCAGCCGTCCTGGGAGTGGGAAGGGCCTGTCAGCCGTCCTGGGAGGGGGCTGTCAGCCGTCCTGGGAGGGGGCTGTCAACCGTCCTGGGAGTGGGAGGGGGCTGTCAGCCGTCCTGGGAGTGGGAGGGGCCTGTCAGCCGTCCTGGGAGGGGGCTGTCAACCGTCCTGGGAGTGGGAGTGGGCTGTCAACCGTCCTGGGAGTGGGAGGGCTGTCAGCCGTCCTGGGAGTGGGAGGGGGCTGTCAACCGTCCTGGGAGTGGGAGGGGGCTGTCAACCGTCCTGGGAGTGGGAGGGGGCTGTCAGCCGTCCTGGGAGTGGGAGGGCTGACAGCCGTCCTGGGAGTGGGAGGGCTGTCAACCGTCCTGGGAGTGGGAGGGGGCTGTCAACCGTCCTGGGAGTGGGAGGGGGCTGTCAGCCGTCCTGGGAGTGGGAGGGGGCTGTCAGCCGTCCTGGGAGTGGGAGGGCTGACAGCCGTGCTGGGAGTGGGAGGGCTGACAGCCGTCCTGGGAGTGGGAGGGCTGACAGCCGTCCTGGGAGTGGGAGGGGGCTGTCAACCGTCCTGGGAGGGGGCTGTCAGCCGTCCTGGGAGTGGGAGGGGGCTGTCAGCCGTGCTGGGAGTGGGAGGGGGCTGTCAGCCGTCCTGGGAGTGGGAGGGGGCTGTCAACCGTCCTGGGAGTGGGAGGGGGCTGTCAGCCGTCCTTGGAGTGGGAGGGGGCTGTCAACCGTCCTGGGAGTGGGAGGGGGCTGTCAACCGTCCTGGGAGTGGGAGGGGCCTGTCAGCCGTCCTGGGAGTGGGAAGGGCCTGTCAGCCGTCCTGGGAGGGGGCTGTCAGCCGTCCTGGGAGGGGGCTGTCAACCGTCCTGGGAGTGGGAGGGGGCTGTCAGCCGTCCTGGGAGTGGGAGGGGCCTGTCAGCCGTCCTGGGAGGGGGCTGTCAACCGTCCTGGGAGTGGGAGTGGGCTGTCAACCGTCCTGGGAGTGGGAGGGGCTTTCAGCCGTCCGGCAGCGCCCGGGACTCTAACAGCAGACGCTGCCTGAGTGAGACAGCGCCAGGTCCCATTTGTATTCATTAAGTGAGGCTGGGATCCCTGTAAAGTCTTGAATTCCTCTCCGTGAATCCTTATATCCAGGACTGTTCTTACCCGGAGCCTTATCGCCCCCCTTGTTGAGCCTGTTGGGCCACTCTGGAGCCTCGCGCCCCCCTTGTTGAGCCTGTTGGGCCACTCTGGAGCCTCGCGCCCCCCTTGTTGAGCCTGTTGGGCCACTCTGGAGCCTCGCGCCCCCCTTGTTGAGCCTGTTGGGCCACTCTGGAGCCTCGCGACCCCCTTGTTGAGCCTGTTGGGCCACTCTGGAGCCTCGCGGCCCCCTTGTTGAGCCTGTTGGGCCACTCTGGAGCCTCGCGCCCCCCTTGTTGAGCCTGTTGGGCCACTCTGGAGCCTCGCGCCCCCCTTGTTGAGCCTGTTGGGCCACTCTGGAGCCTCGCGCCCCCCTTGTTGAGCCTGTTGGGCCACTCTGGAGCCTCGCGCCCCCCTTGTTGAGCCTGTTGGGCCACTCTGGACCCTCGCGACCCCCTTGTTGAGCCTGTTGGGCCACTCTGGAGCCTCGCGCCCCCCTTGTTGAGCCTGTTGGGCCACTCTGGAGCCTCGCGCCCCCCTTGTTGAGCCTGTTGGGCCACTCTGGAGCCTCGCGCCCCCCTTGTTGAGCCTGTTGGGCCACTCTGGAGCCTCGCGCCCCCCTTGTTGAGCCTGTTGGGCCACTCTGGAGCCTCGCGACCCGGGCATACTGAGGTGTTTCACCAGTGTAAAGCACCAGAGCCTCACTCAGTGAGGTGTTTCACCAGTGTGAAGCACCAGAGCCTCACTCAGTGAGGTGTTTCACCGGTGTGAAGCACCAGAGCCTCACTCAGTGAGGTGTTTCACCAGTGTGAAGCACCAGAGCCTCACTCAGTGAGGTGTTTCACCGGTGTGAAGCACCAGAGCCTCACTCAGTGAGGTGTTTCACCAGTGTGAAGCACCAGAGCCTCACTCAGTGAGGTGTTTCACCGGTGTGAAGCACCAGAGCCTCACTCAGTGAGGTGTTTCACCAGTGTAAAGCACCAGAGCCTCACTCAGTGAGGTGTTTCACCAGTGTGAAGCACCAGAGCCTCGCTCAGTGAGGTGTTTCACCGGTGTGAAGCACCAGAGCCTCGCTCAGTGAGGTGTTTCACCGGTGTGAAGCACCAGAGCCTCACTCAGTGAGGTGTTTCACCGGTGTGAAGCACCAGAGCCTCACTCAGTGAGGTGTTTCACCGGTGTGAAGCACCAGAGCCTCACTCAGTGAGGTGTTTCACCAGTGTAAAGCACCAGAACCTCACTCAGTGAGGTGTTTCACCAGTGTGAAGCACCAGAGCCTCACTCAGTGAGGTGTTTCACCGGTGTGAAGCACCAGAGCCTCACTCAGTGAGGTGTTTCACCAGTGTGAAGCACCAGAGCCTCACTCAGTGAGGTGTTTCACCGGTGTGAAGCACCAGAGCCTCACTCAGTGAGGTGTTTCACCAGTGTAAAGCACCAGAGCCTCACTCAGTGAGGTGTTTCACCAGTGTGAAGCACCAGGGCCTCACTCGGTGAGGTGTTTCACCAGTGTGAAGCACCAGGGCCTCATATACTAAGGCAACCTGTCCTCAGGTTAGGCTCGTTAATGCAGCGGCGTCAAAGACGTATTCATCAATATTAACGCACTGTGTATTGAAAACAGTTTATTTGCAAATATATAAATGAATATTATGATTCATTAACATTCTGTGTATAGTTAGGCGTAGTTTAGGTTTGGTGTTGAGGTCTTGTTGACGATGATTTGTGTGTATAGTACAATCCCAGCCATATATGCCTTTCTGTTCTGGATATATAAATGTATTAGTGACTCTGCTGACTGGGTCTCCATGAATCATTATTCTTAGAGTCCCAGTCAGTGTATATTCCGTATATATATTCCATTTAATACGCACGGAATATGCTGAGAATAATACTGGATTTAAAATATTGGAATTATATTTACGTAGTAAAGATTATGTTCCACAGTACGTCATATTGAGTAATATATAATATTATGTTTAGCTGACCTGGGAACGTATAGCACACAACTGTTTTGTTTATATTAGCTCTGTTTATAATTGAGATGGGTTTTTGTTTCATTATACATTTATATAGATGTTTATATACACACATGTATATACTTTAACACCAGTATGTTGCATTTTAAAATGCCAAATATGTTGATGTTTAAGAATGAAAAGATTTAGCATATCCAACTTTATGATATTAGGGATATGTTGAAATATAATATGTTGAAAATAGAGAGAGAGAGAGAGAGAGAGAGAGATTATTGTCTATTATGCTGTTACAGTTGACTCCATTGAGTCCTTGGTAGTTTCTAATGTGCTGATTTCCCCGACGGCTTGTGTCTTCTTGGCGGGAGTGGAGACTGCCATTGGGTGCTGAAACAGTTCAGTTTCGTCACCATCTTTGATTTCTACTTCGTCTACCTTTATAGGTAGGGCTTGTAGACGTGTGGAAGGAATAAGTTTAGTAGATTATTTTTTGAACTCTGTTAACATTTCCTTCCTTGGCTGAGGGTTGGTCTGTCCCAGTGTTTGGAATGTTTTGTCGCGCATCCTGCTGAAGGTCTCTGTCAGGGAGGCAATAATCATTGTAACAGTGGTCACTTGATATGCCTTTGGCTACCTTTCTATTATCTAGGAAGGTGAGGAGACTGTGGGTTGGGTCGTGGCGTGTTTGCTACCTCCAGCTACTGGGGCATTTGGTGATGCAGGGATTGTCATTCGTGCTTGGGAGGTCTTGGAGGCAATAGAAGGTGTATTAGTTTTGCTGCCTTGATCTGTTCGATTGTTGCTGCCTTGTGGAGTAGTGCTTTGTTTTCTCCAGTTATTGGAGGTCCTGTTCTTGTTTAAACTGGAAGGAATTGGTGCTTTAGTCTGTGGCTGATTTTTATTTTCATTTATTCGGACTTGTCGAGGAGTGTACCACTGGCTCTTACCTGAGGGTCTGGTAGTGTGTGGTCGGGGAGGTGTGGCTCTGGGGTGCTGGGGAGATCCAATGGCTTGTATTCTTTTGACCCTTTCTGGACATCGTTTGTTCCAGGCGTGATGTGTATCCCCGCAGCTTGGACATTTTGCGTTTGTTACTTTGCCTTCTTTATGGAGATTCTTGCATATGTCGGTGTTGTGGAGCTCGCTGCACACTCCACATCGTTCCGGGCCTCTGCAGCCATCTTCATGGTGGCCGAAACGCTGACATCTGTAACAGCCCATGGGGTTCTGGATTGTACAACCTTAGGCTGAATTGACCATAGATCCCAACACTCAGAGTGTTGATGCGAGGTCCTTTTATTGTTATGAGGACCTGTCTTGTTTCTACATTGTTGTGCTTACATCTTTCCGCAGTTGTGACATTTGGGCATTCTAGGAGTCTGTTTGTATGAACTTCTACCGGGAAATGTTGTACTGTCATCTTGTTGACATATTCCTCAGGTTTCAGTTCAACTAGGTCTTCTGTATCCCTGAGGTTTGTGATTATATCCGGATTAGCTGTGGATATGTTATATCTGCCTCTAATGTCGGGCTTGGCTCTAAGATCTGATCCTGGATGATCCTTCTCCAGTGCGGCAATATAAACATAAGTGGGACCATCTACTGTGTTTGTGATATTGAAGATGGTCCTTGGCATTGGTTTAGGTGCTGTTCTTGGGTCCTGACTCACTTCTAAATTGGTTTCTTCGGGCAATTTTTCGGTTCCTCTTCGTTTATTTGACTGTCTGATTCCTACAATTTGTCACGGCGGCTCATTGTGAGTGGGAGAAGCATCTAGTTCACTGTTCCTGTCGTCCTCAGCAATTTGCCTTACTCCTGCCACCATATTACTGTGTACTTCTGACCTCAATAATTTCAAAAGGAAGGTCAGGAGAGTCGGTTCCCCGGAGAACATGGTGGCCCACGTGCAGTGATCTTCGTTTAGATTCTGATTGTGTACAGTAGTAATCGCTAAATAGCTTTCACTTGAATTAAATTCACTGTGTACTGGGCACTAAAATGACTTTGGTGCTTCTGTCACTAAACTATTTAACTAAGTAGCATCTCAGTTCTAGTTCCTCTGAGTAAATCCTGAGTGCGCTAGAGAGATGTTAACTGGGCAACAATAGTTCATTGTGGTCTGTGTGTGACTTAACACACCGACTTGGGGAAAGTCACTCTTGTCTTGCCTATATATTGTGATCGTTGGGGCTGACAGTCCCCAAGTGGGCATGTGAAGACATAGACGACGTTGGTCTCTTTTAAGGCGCTTTGCTTGGTGTCTCTGCGTCGCCCAGGAAGACTTCTGCGTATAATGACTTACTGTAAATATATAGCTCTTGAAATAGTACTTAATCTGTAACTAGCTGACATTGTAACTATAAGGTGTGAAGGATAGATGAATTTGTTTATGTAATAATCTAAGATGAGGTCTGATAAGGACCTTTTGTGCAGTCTGTAATGCTTTTTGCGCTAGCGCTCACAGGATGAGTATGGGGTGCACAATAAACTAGCCGCCTCCGGCGGCAACAATCAATCAAATCAAATCTCCCAGGAAGACTTCTGCGTCACCAGGTACAGACTCCACAGACACACCCGTACAGACTCCACAGGCAGACTGGTACAGACGCCACAGACAGACTGGTACAGGCGCCACAGACAGGCTGGTACAGACGCCACAGACAGACTGGTACAGACTCCACAGACACACCGGTACAGACTCCACAGGCAGACTGGTACAGACTCCACAGACACACCGGTACAGACTCCACAGGCAGACTGGTACAGACGCCATAGACAGACTGGTACAGACTCCACAGACACACCAGTACAGACTCCACAGACACACCGGTACAGACTCCACAGGCAGACTGGTACAGACGCCATAGACAGACTGGTACAGACTCCACAGACACACCGGTACAGACTCCACAGACACACCGGTACAGATTCCACAGGCAGACTGGTACAGACGCCACAGACAGACTGGTACAGACTCCACAGACAGACCGGTACAGACGCCACAGGCAGACTGGTACAGACGCCACAGACAGACTGGTACAGACGCCACAGACACATCGGTACAGACGCCACAGACACACCGGTACAGACGCCACAGACAGACTGGTACAGACGCCACAGAGAGACCGGTACAGACGCCACAGACACACCGGTACAGACGCCACAGACTGGAACAGACGCCACAGACAGACTGGTACAGACGCCACAGACAGACCGGTACAGACGCCACAGACAGACTGGTACAGACTCCACCGACAGACTGGTACAGACGCCACAGACACACCGGTACAGACTCCACAGGCAGACTGGTACAGACGCCACAGACACACCGGTACAGACGCCACAGACAGACTGGTACAGACGCCACAGGCAGACCGGTACAGACTCCACAGACACACCGGTACAGACTCCAGAGACACACCGGTACAGACGCCACAGACAGACTGGTACAGACGCCACAGACAGACTAGCACAGACGCCACAGACACACCGGTACGGACGCCACAGACAGACTGGTACAGACGCCACAGACACACCGGTACAGACGCCACAGACAGAATGGTAGAGACGCCACAGACACACCGGTACAGACGCCACAGACAGACTGGTACAGACGCCACAGACAGACTGGTACAGACGCCACAGACACACCGGTACAGACGCCACAGACAGACTGGTACAGACGCCACAGACAGACTGGTACAGACGCCACAGACACACCGGTACAGACGCCACAGACATACTGGTACAGACGCCACAGACACACCGGTACAGACGCCACAGACACACCGGTACAGACGCCACAGACAGACTGGTACAGACGCCACAGACAGACTGGTACAGACGCCACAGACAGACTGGTACAGACGCCACAGACAGACTGGTACAGACGCCACAGACAGACTGGTACAGACGCCACAGACAGACTGGTACAGACTCCACAGACACACCGGTACAGACTCCACAGGCAGACTGGTACAGACGCCACAGACACACCGGTACAGACGCCACAGACAGACTGGTACAGACGCCACAGACAGACTGGTACAGACGCCACAGACAGACTGGTACAGACGCCACAGACAGACTGGTACAGACGCCACAGACAGACTGGTACAGACGCCACAGACAGACTGGTACAGACGCCACAGACAGACTGGTACAGACTCCACAGACACACCGATACAGACTCCACAGGCAGACTGGTACAGACGCCACAGACACACCGGTACAGACGGCACAGACACACTGGTACAGACGCCACAGACAGACTGGTACATACGCCACAGACAGACTGGTACAGACGCCACAGACACACCGGTACAGACCCCACAGGCAGACTGGTACAGACGCCACAGACACACCGGTGCAAACGCCACAGACAGACTGGTACAGACGCCACAGACACACCGGTACAGACGCCACAGACAGACTGGTACAGACAGACTGGTACAGACGCCACAGACAGACTGGTACAGACGCCACAGACACACCGGTACAGACGCCACAGACAGACTGGTACAGACGCCACAGACAGACCGGTACAGACGCCACAGACAGACCGGTACAGACGCCACAGACACACCGGTACAAACGCCACAGACAGACCGGTACAGACGCCACAGACAGACTGGTACAGACGCCACAGACACACCGGTACAGACTCCACAGGCAGACTGGTACAGACGCCACAGACACACCGCTACAGACGCCACAGACAGACTGGTACAGACGCCACAGACACACCGGTACAGACGCCACAGACAGACTGGTACAGACGCCACAGACAGACCGGTACAGACGCCACAGATACACCGGTACAGACGCCACAGACAGACTGGTACAGACGCCACAGACACACCGGTACAGACGCCACAGACAGACTGGTACAGACGCCACAGACAGACTGGTACAGACTCCACAGACAGACTGGTACAGACTCCACAGACAGACCGGTACAGACGCCACAGACAGACTGGTACAGACGCCACAGACAGACTGGTACAGATGCCACAGACAGACTGGTACAGACGCCACAGACAGACCGGTACAGACGCCACAGACAGACTGGTACAGACGCCACAGACAGACCGGTACAGACGCCACAGACAGACTGGTACAGACGCCACAGGCTGACCGGTACAGACTCCACAGACACACCGGTACAGACGCCACAGACAGACCGGTACAGACGCCACAGACAGACTGGTACAGACGCCACAGACAGACTGGTACAGACGCCACAGACAGACTGGTACAGACGCCACAGGCTGACCGGTACAGACTCCACAGACACACCGGTACAGACGCCACAGACAGACCGGAACAGACGCCACAGACAGACCGGTACAGACGCCACAGACAGACTGGTACAGACGCCACAGACAGACTGGTACAGACGCCACAGACAGACCGGTACAGACGCCACAGACAGACTGGTACAGACGCCACAGACAGACTGGTACAGACGCCACAGACAGACTGGTACAGACGCCACAGACAGACCGGTACAGACTCCACAGACAGACCGGTACAGACTCCACAGACAGACCGGTACAGACGCCACCGGGTCTTCCACCATAAAACAGATGAGCGCGGCCTCGCACATTTCCTCTTACTGTTCAGGATTTCCAAAAATGAAAAATGGGTTCCGTGTTCTCTTGTGTTATTTCAACACTTTATCTCCACCTGCCGCCAGCTCTTTAGTAACTCTGGAACCATGAGAAGAATTTCCATGTTTTAGGACTGAAACGTTTTGCGCAGAAGGTGAGAATGTGGACACGCGATGACAACATGACAGGTGGGTATGGCGAGGAGCAACTTGTCATATGACATGACAGGTGGGTATGGCGAGGAGCAACTTGTCATGTGACATGACAGGTGGGTATGGTGAGGAGCAACTTGTCATATGACATGACAGGTGGGTATGGCGAGGAGCAACTTGTCATGTGACATGACAGGTGGGTATGGTGAGGAGCAACTTGTCATATGACAAGACAGGTGGGTATGGCGAGGAGCAACTTGTCATGTGACAAGACAGGTGGGTATGGCGAGGAGCAACTTGTCATGTGACATGACAGGTGGGTATGGCGAGGAGCAACTTGTCATGTGACAAGACAGGTGGGTATGGCGAGGAGCAACTTGTCATGTGACAAGACAGGTGGGTATGGTGAGGAGCAACTTGTCATGTGACAAGACAGGTGGGTATGGTGAGGAGCAACTTGTCATGTGACAAGACAGGTGGGTATGGCGAGGAGCAACTTGTCATGTGACATGACAGGTGGGTATGGCGAGGAGCAACTTGTCATGTGACATGACAGGTGGGTATGGCGAGGAGCAACTTGTCATGTGACATGACAGGTGGGTATGGTGAGGAGCAACGCTATTTTATTGTGCACCCCATACTCATCCTGTGAGCGCTAGTTTATTGTGCACCCCATGCTCAACCTGTGAGCGCTAGTTTATTGTGCACCCCATACTCATCCTGTGAGCGCTAGTTTATTGTGCACCCCATGCTCATCCTGTGAGCGCTAGTTTATTGTGCACCCCATACTCCTCCTGTGAGCGCTAGTTTATTGTGCACCCCATACTCATCCTGTGAGCGCTAGTTTATTGTGCACCCCATACTCCTCCTGTGAGCGGTAGTTTATTGTGCACCCCATACTCCTCCTGTGAGCGCTAGTTTATTGTGCACCCCATACTCCTCCTGTGAGCGCTAGTTTATTGTGCACCCCATACTCCTCCTGTGAGCGCTAGTTTATTGTGCACCCCATACTCATCCTGTGAGCGCTAGTTTATTGTGCACCCCATACTCATCCTGTGAGCGGTAGTTTATTGTGCACCCCATACTCCTCCTGTGAGCGCTAGTTTATTGTGCACCCCATACTCCTCCTGTGAGCGCTAGTTTATTGTGCACCCCATACTCATCCTGTGAGCGCTAGTTTATTGTGCACCCCATGAGCTGCACCCCATATCCTGTGAGCGCTAGTTTATTGTGCACCCCATACTCCTCCTGTGAGCGCTAGTTTATTGTGCACCCCATACTCATCCTGTGAGCGGTAGTTTATTGTGCACCCCATACTCCTCCTGTGAGCGCTAGTTTATTGTGCACCCCATACTCATCCTGTGAGCGCTAGTTTATTGTGCACCCCATACTCATCCTGTGAGCGCTAGTTTATTGTGCACCCCATACTCATCCTGTGAGCGCTAGTTTATTGTGCACCCCATACTCCTCCTGTGAGCGGTAGTTTATTGTGCACCCCATACTCATCCTGTGAGCGCTAGTTTATTGTGCACCCCATACTCATCCTGTGAGCGCTAGTTTATTGTGCACCCCATACTCATCCTGTGAGCGCTAGTTTATTGTGCACCCCATACTCCTCCTGTGAGCGGTAGTTTATTGTGCACCCCATACTCATCCTGTGAGCGCTAGTTTATTGTGCACCCCATACTCATCCTGTGAGCGGTAGTTTATTGTGCACCCCATACTCATCCTGTGAGCGCTAGTTTATTGTGCACCCCATACTCATCCTGTGAGCGCTAGTTTATTGTGCACCCCATACTCATCCTGTGAGCGCTAGTTTATTGTGCACCCCATACTCATCCTGTGAGCGGTAGTTTATTGTGCACCCCATACTCATCCTGTGAGCGGTAGTTTATTGTGCACCCCATACTCATCCTGTGAGCGGTAGTTTATTGTGCACCCCATACTCATCCTGTGAGCGGTAGTTTATTGTGCACCCCATACTCATCCTGAGCGGTAGTTTATTGTGCACCCCATACTCATCCTGTGAGCGGTAGTTTATTGTGCACCCCATACTCATCCTGTGAGCGGTAGTTTATTGTGCACCCCATACTCATCCTGTGAGCGGTAGTTTATTGTGCACCCCATACTCATCCTGTGAGCGGTAGTTTATTGTGCACCCCATACCCCTGTGATACATCATCCTGTGAGCGCTAGTTTATTGTGCACCCCATACTCATCCTGTGAGCGCTAGTTTATTGTGCACCCCATACTCATCCTGTGAGCGGTAGTTTATTGTGCACCCCATACTCATCCTGTGAGCGGTAGTTTATTGTGCACCCCATACTCATCCTGTGAGCGGTAGTTTATTGTGCACCCCATACTCATCCTGTGAGCGGTAGTTTATTGTGCACCCCATACTCATCCTGTGAGTGGTAGTTTATTGTGCACCCCATACTCATCCTGTGAGTGGTAGTTTATTGTGCACCCCATACTCATCCTGTGAGTGGTAGTTTATTGTGCACCCCATACTCATAATGTGAGCGGCAGTTTATTGTGCACCCCATACTCATCCTGTGAGTGGTAGTTTATTGTGCACCCCATACTCATCCTGTGAGCGGTAGTTTATTGTGCACCCCATACTCATCCTGTGAGCGGTAGTATATTGTGCACCTCATACTCATCCTGTGAGCGGTAGTTTATTGTGCACCCCATACTCATCCTGTGAGCGACAGTTTATTGTGCACCCCATACCCATCCTCAGAGCGGTAGCGCAAAAAGCATTACAGAGGGCACAAAAGGTCTTTATCACACCTCATCTTAGATTATTACATAAACAATTTCATCTATCCTTCACACCTTATAGTTACAATGTCAGCTAGTTACAGAGAAAGTGCTATTACAAGAGC
This sequence comes from Procambarus clarkii, assembly GCF_020424385.1. Classification (NCBI taxonomy): domain Eukaryota; kingdom Metazoa; phylum Arthropoda; class Malacostraca; order Decapoda; family Cambaridae; genus Procambarus; species Procambarus clarkii. The sequence continues at coordinate 26,963,468 of NC_059586.1, read as the reverse complement.
TACATATTTACAGTAAGTCATCATACATTAATGGTAGGTCTTATCGCTAATACATAATAGTTTGACCAATGGAGATATTACAGAGTCATAGGGGAGCTTCTGTTTATTATTAGTCTTCACAATACACTACTTGTTTCTGAATCTCATATGTCGTTCATCTACTGGAAGCGAAATGTGGATACAGTGCAAGGATTTCAGGTAATTTATCCATGGTAATAAGATAGGTTGCCATATCATACAGAGTGAGCTTAGATTTATCTCTAAAAGGCTCAATTTTACTACAATCCAAGATATAGTGTTCGAGTGTGTGTCCCTGTCTTTGTCCACACACTTTACACTTTACTTCATCTAGATCCCTATACAAGCCGAACTGCCAGAGATACTTGTAGCCAAGTCTTATACGAGCTGTGACAACATCTGTTAGTCTACTGACTTTGTTACTTGCCCCATACACATGTTTTACTTCACACATTTCATTGTGATGAACAATGGACCTGCTAGTTCCAGTTTGCACTGTTCTACTTTCTTCAAATTCATCCAGGAGTTCTCGTCTAATGACACTTTTAAGGGACCTATTTGATAACTCAAGATTCCGTTCAATACTGTCTTTATTTACTGCAGCCTTAGCAAGGGCGTCAACTTTGTCATGTTCCTGCAGGCCAATGTGAGAAGGTATCCACAACATTTTCATATTTACCTTCTTGCTAAGTATTCTTATATATCTACGTCTAGCTTCCAAGACAAGCACGTTATTAGTTGATTGCAAACTGTTTATTGCTCGTAGTGAGGAAAGGGAGTCGGAAATAATTAAGCTGTCTACTTCAGTGTTATCAATAATTTCCAGTGCTACCAGTATCGCTACCAACTCGGCTTGCATTGTGGACGCCCAGTTACTAATTCGGATATTCCTTTGAATTGTACTGCTTGGTAATGGGTATCCTGTTCTGGTATATTTAATATCTTATTATTATCCCTGTCGGTATTCATCTACTTGTACTCTTCAGTCATGTCACACGAAACTCTTCACGTCCCTAAAGAATGAAAATTCAACGTTTTCAATCTTTCTTTCTATGATAGGTTTCTAATTTGCGGGAATAAATTTGTCATCCTACGCTGGATGCGTTCAAGTGAGTTTATGTCAACTCTATTCTATAGTATGGCGACCAAAACTGAACTGCATAATCTATATGGGGCCTAACCAGAGCAAGATATAGCTGAAGAATAACATCTGGTCCATGCAACACTACATGTATGTGACTGAAAACACCCATTTGACTTATGGTAAAAGGAGAAATGCTTGGAGTGACTCTGTGTACATGCGGCTCAGGCTTGGGTACAAATATTACTGGGAATATGGGATAGGTGTTCATGATAATGACACGAAGTGTAAACTATGTGGTATGTTAAGGTCTCACACCCTGGCCCATTATGTTCTTGATTGTCCGTTGATTAATGTATATAGAAACACTGAGATAAGGACTGTTCCTGAACAAATAGCCTGGATGTGTCACAACGGAAAGGTTGATGATATTCTTGAGAGAGATAAGAATTTTGCACCAAGACTGTAATATTTTGTTGAATTATCTGCATGTCTCTTGCAAATTGTCTATACAGAATACCTAGATCATAAAAGTATTTGTGTGTACGTCTGATACCACACTACTTGTGTAAAGGAGGAAATGTATATATTTATCTCTCAGAATGTTCGGTAATATGTTTATTGTTTGTGATGTGTATATATGTATATATTAACACGATGTACTGAACGGGGTGAGAATAGCTTGAGCTACATCATCCCTTTGTGTGTATTTTACCTCAATAAACTTATTTCAATTTAAATTTCAATTTCAAAACATCTGGTATTTCATTACTAAGGCTTCGAGAAATAAATCCCAGTGTCTTATTTGTCTTATCACGAACATTTATGAACTGATTTTCTAGCTTTACATTTTTACAAATCATATCTCGCAGATCCCTTCGCAATCTCAATTATTTCCAGCTCATACTCCGTAGCTCTGTCTCCGTTACCAACCCTTAAAACCTTATGTATGCAGGACAAGGCCAACATAGACCACATGTGTACTGGACAAGGCCAACATGGACCACATGTGTACTGGACAAGGCCAACATAGACCACATGTGTACTGGACAAGGCCAACATAGACCACATGTGTACTGGACAAGGCCAACATAGACCACATGTGTACTGGACAAGGCCAACATAGACCACATGTGTACTGGACAAGGCCAACATAGACCACATGTGGACTGGACAACGCCAACATAGACCACATGTGGACTGGACAAGGCCAACATAGACCACATGTGTACTGGACAAAGCCAACATAGACCACATGTGTACTGGACAAGGCCAACATAGACCACATGTGTACTGGACAAGGCCAACATAGACCACATGTGTACTGGACAAGGCCAACATAGACCACATGTGTACTGGACAAGGCCAACATAGACCACATGTGTACTGGACAAGGCCAACATAGACCACATGTGTACTGGACAAGGCCAACATACACACCAACTTGCATGCACTCGAACATATTGACAAGCAGAAGTATGGCAAGGCACAAGCAGGTGAGTGAGGAACAACTCTAAACATTGCTCTGGTGACTCCATACATCTCCGGCGTGTATGGTGACGCGCGGGTCGTTTACGCGGGAAAATACGGCCGACGAGTTCCTTCAAGTGTGTGAAGCGCCATTTTCCCTGAGATTTATATGTGATTTATTCCTCAGCGGAGCGCTTTATTACTGTAGTGCTGGCTGAGGTGGTCTGTGTTGTGTACTGTAGTGCTGGCTGAGGTGGTCTGTGTTGTGTACTGTAGTGCTGGCTGAGGTGGTCTGTGTTGTGTACTGTAGTGTTGGCTGAGGTGGTCTGTGCTGTGTACTGTAGTGCTGGCTGAGGTGGTCTGTGTTGTGTACTGTAGTGTTGGCTGAGGTGGTCTGTGTTGTGTACTGTAGTGCTGGCTGAGGTGGTCTGTGTTGTGTACTGTAGTGCTGGCTGAGGTGGTCTGTGTTGTGTACTGTAGTGTTGACTGAGGTGGTCTGTGCTGTGTTCTGTAGTGCTGGCTGAGGTGGTCTGTGCTGTGTACTGTAGTGCTGGCTGAGGTGGTCTGTGTTGTGTACTGTAGTGCTGGCTGAGGTGGTCTGTGTTGTGTACTGTAGTGCTGGCTGAGGTGGTCTGTGTTGTGTACTGTAGTGCTGGCTGAGGTGGTCCATGTTGTGTACTGTAGTGCTGGCTGAGGTGGTCTGTGCTGTGTACTGTAGTGCTGGCTGAGGTGGTCCATGTTGTGTACTGTAGTGCTGGCTGAGGTGGTCCATGTTGTGTACTGTAGTGCTGGCTGAGGTGGTCCATGTTGTGTACTGTAGTGCTGGCTGAGGTGGTCTGTGTTGTGTACTGTAGTGCTGGCTGAGGTGGTCCATGTTGTGTACTGTAGTGCTGGCTGAGGTGGTCCATGTTGTGTACTGTAGTGCTGGCTGAGGTGGTCCATGTTGTGTACTGTAGTGCTGGCTGAGGTGGTCTGTGTTGTGTACTGTAGTGCTGGCTGAGGTGGTCTGTGTTGTGTACTGTAGTGCTGGCTGAGGTGGTCCATGTTGTGTACTGTAGTGCTGGCTGAGGTGGTCTGTGTTGTGTACTGTAGTGCTGGCTGAGGTGGTCCATGTTGTGTACTGTAGTGCTGGCTGAGGTGGTCTGTGCTGTGTACTGTAGTGCTGGCTGAGGTGGTCTGTGTTGTGTACTGTAGTGCTGGCTGAGGTGGTCCATGTTGTGTACTGTAGTGCTGGCTGAGGTGGTCTGTGTTGTGTACTGTAGTGCTGGCTGAGGTGGTCCATGTTGTGTACTGTAGTGCTGGCTGAGGTGGTCCATGTTGTGTACTGTAGTGCTGGCTGAGGTGGTCTGTGCTGTGTACTGTGGTGCTGGCTGAGGTGGTCCATGTTGTGTACTGTAGTGCTGGCTGAGGTGGTCTGTGCTGTGTACTGTAGTGTTGGCTGAGGTGGTCTGTGTTGTGTACTGTAGTGCTGGCTGAGGTGGTCTGTGTTGTGTACTGTAGTGCTGGCTGAGGTGGTCTGTGTTGTGTACTGTAGTGCTGGCTGAGGTGGTCTGTGTTGTGTACTGTAGTGTTGGCTGAGGTGGTCTGTGTTGTGTACTGTAGTGCTGGCTGAGGTGGTCTGTGTTGTGTACTGTAGTGCTGGCTGAGGTGGTCTGTGCTGTGTACTGTAGTGCTGGCTGAGGTGGTCTGTGTTGTGTACTGTAGTGCTGGCTGAGGTGGTCTGTGTTGTGTACTGTAGTGCTGGCTGAGGTGGTCTGTGTTGTGTACTGTAGTGCTGGCTGAGGTGGTCTGTGTTGTGTACTGTAGTGCTGGCTGAGGTGGTCTGTGCTGTACTGTAGTGCTGGCTGAGTGTGGTCTGTGCTGTGTACTGTAGTGCTGGCTGAGGTGGTCTGTGCTGTGTACTGTAGTGCTGGCTGAGGTGGTCTGTGTTGTGTACTGTAGTGCTGGCTGAGGTGGTCTGTGTTGTGTACTGTAGTGCTGGCTGAGGTGGTCTGTGTTGTGTACTGTAGTGCTGGCTGAGGTGGTCTGTGTTGTGTACTGTAGTGCTGGCTGAGGTGGTCTGTGTTGTGTACTGTAGTGCTGGCTGAGGTGGTCTGTGTTGTGTACTGTAGTGCTGGCTGAGGTGGTCTGTGTTGTGTACTGTAGTGCTGGCTGAGGTGGTCTGTGTTGTGTACTGTAGTGCTGGCTGAGGTGGTCTGTGTTGTGTACTGTAGTGCTGGCTGAGGTGGTCCATGTTGTGTACTGTAGTGCTGGCTGAGGTGGTCTGTGTTGTGTACTGTAGTGCTGGCTGAGGTGGTCTGTGTTGTGTACTGTAGTGCTGGCTGAGGTGGTCTGTGTTGTGTACTGTAGTGCTGGCTGAGGTGGTCCATGTTGTGTACTGTAGTGCTGGCTGAGGTGGTCTGTGTTGTGTACTGTAGTGCTGGCTGAGGTGGTCTGTGTTGTGTACTGTAGTGCTGGCTGAGGTGGTCTGTGCTGTGTACTGTAGTGCTGGCTGAGGTGGTCCATGTTGTGTACTGTAGTGCTGGCTGAGGTGGTCTGTGTTGTGTACTGTAGTGCTGGCTGAGGTGGTCTGTGTTGTGTACTGTAGTGCTGGCTGAGGTGGTCTGTGTTGTGTACTGTAGTGCTGGCTGAGGTGGTCTGTGTTGTGTACTGTAGTGCTGGCTGAGGTGGTCCATGTTGTGTACTGTAGTGCTGGCTGAGGTGGTCCATGTTGTGTACTGTAGTGCTGGCTGAGGTGGTCTGTGCTGTGTACTGTAGTGCTGGCTGAGGTGGTCTGTGTTGTGTACTGTAGTGCTGGCTGAGGTGGTCTGTGTTGTGTACTGTAGTGCTGGCTGAGGTGGTCTGTGTTGTGTACTGTAGTGCTGGCTGAGGTGGTCCATGTTGTGTACTGTAGTGCTGGCTGAGGTGGTCTGTGCTGTGTACTGTGGTGCTGGCTGAGGTGGTCTGTGTTGTGTACTGTAGTGCTGGCTGAGGTGGTCCATGTTGTGTACTGTAGTGCTGGCTGAGGTGGTCCATGTTGTGTACTGTAGTGCTGGCTGAGGTGGTCCATGTTGTGTACTGTAGTGCTGGCTGAGGTGGTCCATGTTGTGTACTGTAGTGCTGGCTGAGGTGGTCTGTGTTGTGTACTGTAGTGCTGGCTGAGGTGGTCTGTGTTGTGTACTGTAGTGCTGGCTGAGGTGGTCCATGTTGTGTACTGTAGTGCTGGCTGAGGTGGTCTGTGTTGTGTACTGTAGTGCTGGCTGAGGTGGTCTGTGTTGTGTACTGTAGTGCTGGCTGAGGTGGTCTGTGTTGTGTACTGTAGTGCTGGCTGAGGTGGTCTGTGTTGTGTACTGTAGTGCTGGCTGAGGTGGTCCATGTTGTGTACTGTAGTGCTGGCTGAGGTGGTCTGTGTTGTGTACTGTAGTGCTGGCTGAGGTGGTCTGTGTTTGTAGTGCTGTACTGCTAGGTGGTCTGTGCTGTGTACTGTAGTGGTCTGAGGTGGTCTGTGTGTACTGTAGTGCTGGCTGAGGTGGTCTGTGTTGTGTACTGTAGTGCTGGCTGAGGTGGTCCATGTTGTGTACTGTAGTGCTGGCTGAGGTGGTCTGTGTTGTGTACTGTAGTGCTGGCTGAGGTGGTCTGTGTTGTGTACTGTAGTGCTGGCTGAGGTGGTCTGTGCTGTGTACTGTAGTGCTGGCTGAGGTGGTCTGTGTTGTGTACTGTAGTGCTGGCTGAGGTGGTCTGTGTTGTGTACTGTAGTGCTGGCTGAGGTGGTCCATGTTGTGTACTGTAGTGCTGGCTGAGGTGGTCTGTGTTGTGTACTGTAGTGCTGGCTGAGGTGGTCTGTGTTGTGTACTGTAGTGCTGGCTGAGGTGGTCTGTGTTGTGTACTGTAGTGCTGGCTGAGGTGGTCTGTGTTGTGTACTGTAGTGCTGGCTGAGGTGGTCTGTGTTGTGTACTGTAGTGCTGGCTGAGGTGGTCTGTGTTGTGTACTGTAGTGCTGGCTGAGGTGGTCTGTGTTGTGTACTGTAGTGCTGGCTGAGGTGGTCTGTGTTGTGTACTGTAGTGCTGGCTGAGGTGGTCTGTGTTGTGTACTGTAGTGCTGGCTGAGGTGGTCTGTGTTGTGTACTGTAGTGCTGGCTGAGGTGGTCTGTGTTGTGTACTGTAGTGCTGGCTGAGGTGGTCTGTGTTGTGTACTGTAGTGCTGGCTGAGGTGGTCTGTGTTGTGTACTGTAGTGCTGGCTGAGGTGGTCTGTGTTGTAGTGCTGGCTGAGGTGGTCTGTGCTGTGTACTGTAGTGCTGGCTGAGGTGGTCTGTGTTGTGTACTGTAGTGCTGGCTGAGGTGGTCTGTGTTGTGTACTGTAGTGCTGGCTGAGGTGGTCCATGTTGTGTACTGTAGTGCTGGCTGAGGTGGTCTGTTGTGTACTGTAGTGCTGGCTGAGGTGGTCTGTGCTGTGTACTGTAGTGCTGGCTGAGGTGGTCTGTGCTGTGTACTGTAGTGCTGGCTGAGGTGGTCTGTGCTGTGTACTGTAGTGCTGGCTGAGGTGGTCTGTGTTGTGTACTGTAGTGCTGGCTGAGGTGGTCTGTGCTGTGTACTGTAGTGCTGGCTGAGGTGGTCCATGTTGTGTACTGTAGTGCTGGCTGAGGTGGTCCATGTTGTGTACTGTAGTGCTGGCTGAGGTGGTCTGTGTTGTGTACTGTAGTGCTGGCTGAGGTGGTCTGTGTTGTGTACTGTAGTGCTGGCTGAGGTGGTCTGTGCTGTGTACTGTAGTGCTGGCTGAGGTGGTCTGTGTTGTGTACTGTAGTGCTGGCTGAGGTGGTCCATGTTGTGTACTGTAGTGCTGGCTGAGGTGGTCCATGTTGTGTACTGTAGTGCTGGCTGAGGTGGTCTGTGTTGTGTACTGTAGTGCTGGCTGAGGTGGTCTGTGCTGTGTACTGTAGTGCTGGCTGAGGTGGTCCATGTTGTGTACTGTAGTGCTGGCTGAGGTGGTCTGTGTTGTGTACTGTAGTGCTGGCTGAGGTGGTCTGTGCTGTGTACTGTAGTGCTGGCTGAGGTGGTCTGTGTTGTGTACTGTAGTGCTGGCTGAGGTGGTCTGTGTTGTGTACTGTAGTGCTGGCTGAGGTGGTCTGTGTTGTGTACTGTAGTGCTGGCTGAGGTGGTCTGTGCTGTGTACTGTAGTGCTGGCTGAGGTGGTCTGTGCTGTGTACTGTAGTGCTGGCTGAGGTGGTCTGTGTTGTGTACTGTAGTGCTGGCTGAGGTGGTCTGTGCTGTGTACTGTAGTGCTGGCTGAGGTGGTCTGTGTTGTGTACTGTAGTGCTGGCTGAGGTGGTCTGTGTTGTGTACTGTAGTGCTGGCTGAGGTGTGCTCTGGTCTGTTGTGTACTGTAGTGCTGGCTGAGGTGGTCTGTGCTGTGTACTGTAGTGCTGGCTGAGGTGGTCTGTGCTGTGTACTGTAGTGCTGGCTGAGGTGGTCCATGTTGTGTACTGTAGTGCTGGCTGAGGTGGTCCATGTTGTGTACTGTAGTGCTGGCTGAGGTGGTCTGTGTTGTGTACTGTAGTGCTGGCTGAGGTGGTCTGTGCTGTGTACTGTAGTGCTGGCTGAGGTGGTCTGTGTTGTGTACTGTAGTGCTGGCTGAGGTGGTCTGTGTTGTGTACTGTAGTGCTGGCTGAGGTGGTCTGTGCTGTGTACTGTAGTGCTGGCTGAGGTGGTCTGTGTTGTGTACTGTAGTGCTGGCTGAGGTGGTCTGTGTTGTGTACTGTAGTGCTGGCTGAGGTGGTCTGTGTTGTGTACTGTAGTGCTGGCTGAGGTGGTCCATGTTGTGTACTGTAGTGCTGGCTGAGGTGGTCCATGTTGTGTACTGTAGTGCTGGCTGAGGTGGTCCATGTTGTGTACTGTAGTGCTGGCTGAGGTGGTCCATGTTGTGTACTGTAGTGCTGGCTGAGGTGGTCTGTGCTGTGTACTGTAGTGCTGGCTGAGGTGGTCCACTGTGTTGTGTACTGTAGTGCTGGCTGAGGTGGTCTGTGTTGTGTACTGTAGTGCTGGCTGAGGTGGTCTGTGTTGTGTACTGTAGTGCTGGCTGAGGTGGTCTGTGTTGTGTACTGTAGTGCTGGCTGAGGTGGTCTGTGTTGTGTACTGTAGTGCTGGCTGAGGTGGTCTGTGTTGTGTACTGTAGTGCTGGCTGAGGTGGTCTGTGTTGTGTACTGTAGTGCTGGCTGAGGTGGTCTGTGTTGTGTACTGTAGTGCTGGCTGAGGTGGTCTGTGTTGTGTACTGTAGTGCTGGCTGAGGTGGTCTGTGCTGTGTACTGTAGTGCTGGCTGAGGTGGTCTGTGTTGTGTACTGTAGTGCTGGCTGAGGTGGTCTGTGTTGTGTACTGTAGTGCTGGCTGAGGTGGTCTGTGTTGTGTACTGTAGTGCTGGCTGAGGTGGTCTGTGTTGTGTACTGTAGTGCTGGCTGAGGTGGTCTGTGTTGTGTACTGTAGTGCTGGCTGAGGTGGTCTGTGTTGTGTACTGTAGTGCTGGCTGAGGTGGTCTGTGTTGTGTACTGTAGTGCTGGCTGAGGTGGTCTGTGTTGTGTACTGTAGTGCTGGCTGAGGTGGTCTGTGTTGTGTACTGTAGTGCTGGCTGAGGTGGTCTGTGTTGTGTACTGTAGTGCTGGCTGAGGTGGTCTGTGTTGTGTACTGTAGTGCTGGCTGAGGTGGTCCATGTTGTGTACTGTAGTGCTGGCTGAGGTGGTCTGTGTTGTGTACTGTAGTGCTGGCTGAGGTGGTCTGTGTTGTGTACTGTAGTGCTGGCTGAGGTGGTCCATGTTGTGTACTGTAGTGCTGGCTGAGGTGGTCTGTGTTGTGTACTGTAGTGCTGGCTGAGGTGGTCTGTGTTGTGTACTGTAGTGCTGGCTGAGGTGGTCTGTGTTGTGTACTGTAGTGCTGGCTGAGGTGGTCTGTGTTGTGTACTGTAGTGCTGGCTGAGGTGGTCTGTGTTGTGTACTGTAGTGCTGGCTGAGGTGGTCCATGTTGTGTACTGTAGTGCTGGCTGAGGTGGTCTGTGTTGTGTACTGTAGTGCTGGCTGAGGTGGTCTGTGTTGTGTACTGTAGTGCTGGCTGAGGTGGTCTGTGTTGTGTACTGTAGTGCTGGCTGAGGTGGTCTGTGTTGTGTACTGTAGTGCTGGCTGAGGTGGTCTGTGTTGTGTACTGTCTGTGTTGTGTGCTGGCTGAGGTGGTCTGTGTTGTGTACTGTAGTGCTGGCTGAGGTGGTCTGTGTTGTGTACTGTAGTGCTGGCTGAGGTGGTCTGTGTTGTGTACTGTAGTGCTGGCTGAGGTGGTCTGTGTTGTGTACTGTAGTGCTGGCTGAGGTGGTCTGTGTTGTGTACTGTAGTGCTGGCTGAGGTGGTCTGTGTTGTGTACTGTAGTGCTGGCTGAGGTGGTCTGTGTTGTGTACTGTAGTGCTGGCTGAGGTGGTCTGTGTTGTGTACTGTAGTGCTGGCTGAGGTGGTCTGTGTTGTGTACTGTAGTGCTGGCTGAGGTGGTCTGTGTTGTGTACTGTAGTGCTGGCTGAGGTGGTCTGTGTTGTGTACTGTAGTGCTGGCTGAGGTGGTCTGTGTTGTGTACTGTAGTGCTGGCTGAGGTGGTCCATGTTGTGTACTGTAGTGCTGGCTGAGGTGGTCTGTGTTGTGTACTGTAGTGCTGGCTGAGGTGGTCTGTGTTGTGTACTGTAGTGCTGGCTGAGGTGGTCTGTGTTGTGTACTGTAGTGCTGGCTGAGGTGGTCATTGTTGTGTACTGTAGTGCTGGCTGAGGTGGTCTGTGTTGTGTACTGTAGTGCTGGCTGAGGTGGTCTGTGTTGTGTACTGTAGTGCTGGCTGAGGTGGTCTGTGCTGTGTACTGTAGTGCTGGCTGAGGTGGTCTGTGTTGTGTACTGTAGTGCTGGCTGAGGTGGTCTGTGTTGTGTACTGTAGTGCTGGCTGAGGTGGTCTGTGTTGTGTACTGTAGTGCTGGCTGAGGTGGTCTGTGTTGTGTACTGTAGTGCTGGCTGAGGTGGTCTGTGTTGTGTACTGTAGTGCTGGCTGAGGTGGTCTGTGTTGTGTACTGTAGTGCTGGCTGAGGTGGTCTGTGTTGTGTACTGTAGTGCTGGCTGAGGTGGTCCATGTTGTGTACTGTAGTGCTGGCTGAGGTGGTCTGTGTTGTGTACTGTAGTGCTGGCTGAGGTGGTGGTGTGTTGTGTACTGTAGTGCTGGCTGAGGTGGTCTGTGTTGTGTACTGTAGTGCTGGCTGAGGTGGTCTGTGTTGTGTACTGTAGTGCTGGCTGAGGTGGTCTGTGCTGTGTACTGTAGTGCTGGCTGAGGTGGTCTGTGTTGTGTACTGTAGTGCTGGCTGAGGTGGTCTGTGTTGTGTACTGTAGTGCTGGCTGAGGTGGTCTGTGTTGTGTACTGTAGTGCTGGCTGAGGTGGTCTGTGTTGTGTACTGTAGTGCTGGCTGAGGTGGTCTGTGTTGTGTACTGTAGTGCTGGCTGAGGTGGTCTGTGTTGTGTACTGTAGTGCTGGCTGAGGTGGTCTGTGTTGTGTACTGTAGTGCTGGCTGAGGTGGTCTGTGTTGTGTACTGTAGTGCTGGCTGAGGTGGTCTGTGTTGTGTACTGTAGTGCTGGCTGAGGTGGTCTGTGTTGTGTACTGTAGTGCTGGCTGAGGTGGTCTGTGCTGTGTACTGTAGTGCTGGCTGAGGTGGTCTGTGTTGTGTACTGTAGTGCTGGCTGAGGTGGTCTGTGTTGTGTACTGTAGTGCTGGCTGAGGTGGTCTGTGTTGTGTACTGTAGTGCTGGCTGAGGTGGTCTGTGTTGTGTACTGTAGTGCTGGCTGAGGTGGTCCATGTTGTGTACTGTAGTGCTGGCTGAGGTGGTCTGTGTTGTGTACTGTAGTGCTGGCTGAGGTGGTCCTGTGTTGTGTACTGTAGTGCTGGCTGAGGTGGTCTGTGTTGTGTACTGTAGTGCTGGCTGAGGTGGTCTGTGTTGTGTACTGTAGTGCTGGCTGAGGTGGTCTGTGTTGTGTACTGTAGTGCTGGCTGAGGTGGTCTGTGTTGTGTACTGTAGTGCTGGCTGAGGTGGTCTGTGTTGTGTACTGTAGTGCTGGCTGAGGTGGTCTGTGTTGTGTACTGTAGTGCTGGCTGAGGTGGTCTGTGTTGTGTACTGTAGTGCTGGCTGAGGTGGTCTGTGTTGTGTACTGTAGTGCTGGCTGAGGTGGTGCTGGCTGAGGTGGTGTTGTGTACTGTAGTGCTGGCTGAGGTGGTCTGTGTTGTGTACTGTAGTGCTGGCTGAGGTGGTCTGTGTTGTGTACTGTAGTGCTGGCTGAGGTGGTCTGTGTTGTGTACTGTAGTGCTGGCTGAGGTGGTCTGTGCTGTGTACTGTAGTGCTGGCTGAGGTGGTCTGTGTTGTGTACTGTAGTGCTGGCTGAGGTGGTCTGTGTTGTGTACTGTAGTGCTGGCTGAGGTGGTCTGTGTTGTGTACTGTAGTGCTGGCTGAGGTGGTCTGTGTTGTGTACTGTAGTGCTGGCTGAGGTGGTCTGTGTTGTGTACTGTAGTGCTGGCTGAGGTGGTCTGTGTTGTGTACTGTAGTGCTGGCTGAGGTGGTCTGTGTTGTGTACTGTAGTGCTGGCTGAGGTGGTCTGTGTTGTGTACTGTAGTGCTGGCTGAGGTGGTCTGTGTTGTGTACTGTAGTGCTGGCTGAGGTGGTCTGTGTTGTGTACTGTAGTGCTGGCTGAGGTGTGTCTGTGTTGTGTACTGTAGTGCTGGCTGAGGTGGTCTGTGTTGTGTACTGTAGTGCTGGCTGAGGTGGTCTGTGTTGTGTACTGTAGTGCTGGCTGAGGTGGTCTGTGTTGTGTACTGTAGTGCTGGCTGAGGTGGTCTGTGTTGTGTACTGTAGTGCTGGCTGAGGTGGTCTGTGTTGTGTACTGTAGTGCTGGCTGAGGTGGTCTGTGTTGTGTACTGTAGTGCTGGCTGAGGTGGTCTGTGTTGTGTACTGTAGTGCTGGCTGAGGTGGTCTGTGTTGTGTACTGTAGTGCTGGCTGAGGTGGTCTGTGTTGTGTACTGTAGTGCTGGCTGAGGTGGTCTGTGTTGTGTACTGTAGTGCTGGCTGAGGTGGTCTGTGTTGTGTACTGTAGTGCTGGCTGAGGTGGTCTGTGTTGTGTACTGTAGTGCTGGCTGAGGTGGTCTGTGTTGTGTACTGTAGTGCTGGCTGAGGTGGTCTGTGTTGTGTACTGTAGTGCTGGCTGAGGTGGTCTGTGTTGTGTACTGTAGTGCTGGCTGAGGTGGTCTGTGTTGTGTACTGTAGTGCTGGCTGAGGTGGTCTGTGTTGTGTACTGTAGTGCTGGCTGAGGTGGTCTGTGTTGTGTACTGTAGTGCTGGCTGAGGTGGTCTGTGTTGTGTACTGTAGTGCTGGCTGAGGTGGTCTGTGTTGTGTACTGTAGTGCTGGCTGAGGTGGTCTGTGTTGTGTACTGTAGTGCTGGCTGAGGTGGTCTGTGTTGTGTACTGTAGTGCTGGCTGAGGTGGTCTGTGTTGTGTACTGTAGTGCTGGCTGAGGTGGTCTGTGTTGTGTACTGTAGTGCTGGCTGAGGTGGTCTGTGTTGTGTACTGTAGTGCTGGCTGAGGTGGTCTGTGTTGTGTACTGTAGTGCTGGCTGAGGTGGTCTGTGTTGTGTACTGTAGTGCTGGCTGAGGTGGTCTGTGTTGTGTACTGTAGTGCTGGCTGAGGTGGTCTGTGTTGTGTACTGTAGTGCTGGCTGAGGTGGTCTGTGTTGTGTACTGTAGTGCTGGCTGAGGTGGTCTGTGTTGTGTACTGTAGTGCTGGCTGAGGTGGTCTGTGTGTGTACTGTAGTGCTGGCTGAGGTGGTCTGTGTTGTGTACTGTAGTGCTGGCTGAGGTGGTCTGTGTTGTGTACTGTAGTGCTGGCTGAGGTGGTCTGTGTTGTGTACTGTAGTGCTGGCTGAGGTGGTCTGTGTTGTGTACTGTAGTGCTGGCTGAGGTGGTCTGTGTTGTGTACTGTAGTGCTGGCTGAGGTGGTCTGTGTTGTGTACTGTAGTGCTGGCTGAGGTGGTCTGTGTTGTGTACTGTAGTGCTGGCTGAGGTGGTCTGTGTTGTGTACTGTAGTGCTGGCTGAGGTGGTCTGTGTTGTGTACTGTAGTGCTGGCTGAGGTGGTCTGTGTTGTGTACTGTAGTGCTGGCTGAGGTGGTCTGTGTTGTGTACTGTAGTGCTGGCTGAGGTGGTCTGTGTTGTGTACTGTAGTGCTGGCTGAGGTGGTCTGTGTTGTGTACTGTAGTGCTGGCTGAGGTGGTCTGTGTTGTGTACTGTAGTGCTGGCTGAGGTGGTCTGTGTTGTGTACTGTAGTGCTGGCTGAGGTGGTCTGTGTTGTGTACTGTAGTGCTGGCTGAGGTGGTCTGTGTTGTGTACTGTAGTGCTGGCTGAGGTGGTCTGTGTTGTGTACTGTAGTGCTGGCTGAGGTGGTCTGTGTTGTGTACTGTAGTGCTGGCTGAGGTGGTCTGTGTTGTGTACTGTAGTGCTGGCTGAGGTGGTCTGTGTTGTGTACTGTAGTGCTGGCTGAGGTGGTCTGTGTTGTGTACTGTAGTGCTGGCTGAGGTGGTCTGTGTTGTGTACTGTAGTGCTGGCTGAGGTGGTCTGTGTTGTGTACTGTAGTGCTGGCTGAGGTGGTCTGTGTTGTGTACTGTAGTGCTGGCTGAGGTGGTCTGTGTTGTGTACTGTAGTGCTGGCTGAGGTGGTCTGTGTTGTGTACTGTAGTGCTGGCTGAGGTGGTCTGTGTTGTGTACTGTAGTGCTGGCTGAGGTGGTCTGTGTTGTGTACTGTAGTGCTGGCTGAGGTGGTCTGTGTTGTGTACTGTAGTGCTGGCTGAGGTGGTCTGTGTTGTGTACTGTAGTGCTGGCTGAGGTGGTCTGTGTTGTGTACTGTAGTGCTGGCTGAGGTGGTCTGTGTTGTGTACTGTAGTGCTGGCTGAGGTGGTCTGTGTTGTGTACTGTAGTGCTGGCTGAGGTGGTCTGTGTTGTGTACTGTAGTGCTGGCTGAGGTGGTCTGTGTTGTGTACTGTAGTGCTGGCTGAGGTGGTCTGTGTTGTGTACTGTAGTGCTGGCTGAGGTGGTCTGTGTTGTGTACTGTAGTGCTGGCTGAGGTGGTCTGTGTTGTGTACTGTAGTGCTGGCTGAGGTGGTCTGTGTTGTGTACTGTAGTGCTGGCTGAGGTGGTCTGTGTTGTGTACTGTAGTGCTGGCTGAGGTGGTCTGTGTTGTGTACTGTAGTGCTGGCTGAGGTGGTCTGTGTTGTGTACTGTAGTGCTGGCTGAGGTGGTCTGTGTTGTGTACTGTAGTGCTGGCTGAGGTGGTCTGTGTTGTGTACTGTAGTGCTGGCTGAGGTGGTCTGTGTTGTGTACTGTAGTGCTGGCTGAGGTGGTCTGTGTTGTGTACTGTAGTGCTGGCTGAGGTGGTCTGTGTTGTGTACTGTAGTGCTGGCTGAGGTGGTCTGTGTTGTGTACTGTAGTGCTGGCTGAGGTGGTCTGTGTTGTGTACTGTAGTGCTGGCTGAGGTGGTCTGTGTTGTGTACTGTAGTGCTGGCTGAGGTGGTCTGTGTTGTGTACTGTAGTGCTGGCTGAGGTGGTCTGTGTTGTGTACTGTAGTGCTGGCTGAGGTGGTCTGTGTTGTGTACTGTAGTGCTGGCTGAGGTGGTCTGTGTTGTGTACTGTAGTGCTGGCTGAGGTGGTCTGTGTTGTGTACTGTAGTGCTGGCTGAGGTGGTCTGTGTTGTGTACTGTAGTGCTGGCTGAGGTGGTCTGTGTTGTGTACTGTAGTGCTGGCTGAGGTGGTCTGTGTTGTGTACTGTAGTGCTGGCTGAGGTGGTCTGTGCTGTGTACTGTAGTGCTGGCTGAGGTGGTCTGTGTTGTGTACTGTAGTGCTGGCTGAGGTGGTCTGTGTTGTGTACTGTAGTGCTGGCTGAGGTGGCTCTGAGGTGTTGTGTACTGTAGTGCTGGCTGAGGTGGTCTGTGTTGTGTACTGTAGTGCTGGCTGAGGTGGTCTGTGTTGTGTACTGTAGTGCTGGCTGAGGTGGTCTGTGTTGTGTACTGTAGTGCTGGCTGTGTTGTGTACTGTAGTGCTGGCTGAGGTGGTCTGTGCTGTGTACTGTAGTGCTGGCTGAGGTGGTCTGTGTTGTGTACTGTAGTGCTGGCTGAGGTGGTCTGTGTTGTGTACTGTAGTGCTGGCTGAGGTGGTCTGTGTTGTGTACTGTAGTGCTGGCTGAGGTGGTCTGTGTTGTGTACTGTAGTGCTGGCTGAGGTGGTCTGTGTTGTGTACTGTAGTGCTGGCTGAGGTGGTCTGTGTTGTGTACTGTAGGCTGGCTGAGGTGGTGTTGTGTACTGTAGTGCTGGCTGAGGTGGTCTGTGTTGTGTACTGTAGTGCTGGCTGAGGTGGTCTGTGTTGTGTACTGTAGTGCTGGCTGAGGTGGTCTGTGTTGTGTACTGTAGTGCTGGCTGAGGTGGTCTGTGTTGTGTACTGTAGTGCTGGCTGAGGTGGTCTGTGTTGTGTACTGTAGTGCTGGCTGAGGTGGTCTGTGTTGTGTACTGTAGTGCTGGCTGAGGTGGTCTGTGTTGTGTACTGTAGTGCTGGCTGAGGTGGTCTGTGTTGTGTACTGTAGTGCTGGCTGAGGTGGTCTGTGTTGTGTACTGTAGTGCTGGCTGAGGTGGTCTGTGTTGTGTACTGTAGTGCTGGCTGAGGTGGTCTGTGTTGTGTACTGTAGTGCTGGCTGAGGTGGTCTGTGCTGTGTACTGTAGTGCTGGCTGAGGTGCTGTGCTGAGGTGTGCTGGCTGAGGTGGTCTGTGTGTGTACTGTAGTGCTGGCTGAGGTGGTCTGTGTTGTGTACTGTAGTGCTGGCTGAGGTGGTCTGTGTTGTGTACTGTAGTGCTGGCTGAGGTGGTCTGTGTTGTGTACTGTAGTGCTGGCTGAGGTGGTCTGTGTTGTGTACTGTAGTGCTGGCTGAGGTGGTCTGTGTTGTGTACTGTAGTGCTGGCTGAGGTGGTCTGTGTTGTGTACTGTAGTGCTGGCTGAGGTGGTCTGTGTTGTGTACTGTAGTGCTGGCTGAGGTGGTCTGTGTTGTGTACTGTAGTGCTGGCTGAGGTGGTCTGTGTTGTGTACTGTAGTGCTGGCTGAGGTGGTCTGTGTTGTGTACTGTAGTGCTGGCTGAGGTGGTCTGTGTTGTGTACTGTAGTGCTGGCTGAGGTGGTCTGTGTTGTGTACTGTAGTGCTGGCTGAGGTGGTCTGTGTTGTGTACTGTAGTGCTGGCTGAGGTGGTCTGTGTTGTGTACTGTAGTGCTGGCTGAGGTGGTCTGTGTTGTGTACTGTAGTGCTGGCTGAGGTGGTCTGTGTTGTGTACTGTAGTGCTGGCTGAGGTGGTCTGTGTTGTGTACTGTAGTGCTGGCTGAGGTGGTCTGTGTTGTGTACTGTAGTGCTGGCTGAGGTGGTCTGTGTTGTGTACTGTAGTGCTGGCTGAGGTGGTCTGTGTTGTGTACTGTAGTGCTGGCTGAGGTGGTCTGTGTTGTGTACTGTAGTGCTGGCTGAGGTGGTCTGTGTTGTGTACTGTAGTGCTGGCTGAGGTGGTCTGTGTTGTGTACTGTAGTGCTGGCTGAGGTGGTCTGTGTTGTGTACTGTAGTGCTGGCTGAGGTGGTCTGTGTTGTGTACTGTAGTGCTGGCTGAGGTGGTCTGTGTTGTGTACTGTAGTGCTGGCTGAGGTGGTCTGTGTTGTGTACTGTAGTGCTGGCTGAGGTGGTCTGTGTTGTGTACTGTAGTGCTGGCTGAGGTGGTCTGTGTTGTGTACTGTAGTGCTGGCTGAGGTGGTCTGTGTTGTGTACTGTAGTGCTGGCTGAGGTGGTCTGAGGTGGTCTGTTGTGTACTGTAGTGCTGGCTGAGGTGGTCTGTGTTGTGTACTGTAGTGCTGGCTGAGGTGGTCTGTGTTGTGTACTGTAGTGCTGGCTGAGGTGGTCTGTACTGTAGTGTGTACTGTAGTGCTGGCTGAGGTGGTCTGTGTTGTGTACTGTAGTGCTGGCTGAGGTGGTCTGTGTTGTGTACTGTAGTGCTGGCTGAGGTGGTCTGTGTTGTGTACTGTAGTGCTGGCTGAGGTGGTCTGTGTTGTGTACTGTAGTGCTGGCTGAGGTGGTCTGTGTTGTGTACTGTAGTGCTGGCTGAGGTGGTCTGTGTTGTGTACTGTAGTGCTGGCTGAGGTGGTCTGTGTTGTGTACTGTAGTGCTGGCTGAGGTGGTCTGTGTTGTGTACTGTAGTGCTGGCTGAGGTGGTCTGTGTTGTGTACTGTAGTGCTGGCTGAGGTGGTCTGTGTACTGTGTACTGTAGTGCTGGCTGAGGTGGTCTGTGTTGTGTACTGTAGTGCTGGCTGAGGTGGTCTGTGTTGTGTACTGTAGTGCTGGCTGAGGTGGTCTGTGTTGTGTACTGTAGTGCTGGCTGAGGTGGTCTGTGTTGTGTACTGTAGTGCTGGCTGAGGTGGTCTGTGTTGTGTACTGTAGTGCTGGCTGAGGTGGTCTGTGTTGTGTACTGTAGTGCTGGCTGAGGTGGTCTGTGTTGTGTACTGTAGTGCTGGCTGAGGTGGTCTGTGTTGTGTACTGTAGTGCTGGCTGAGGTGGTCTGTGTTGTGTACTGTAGTGCTGGCTGAGGTGGTCTGTGTTGTGTACTGTAGTGCTGGCTGAGGTGGTCTGTGTTGTGTACTGTAGTGCTGGCTGAGGTGGATGTTGTGTACTGTAGTGCTGGCTGAGGTGTCTGTGTTGTGTACTGTAGTGCTGGCTGAGGTGGTCTGTGTTGTGTACTGTAGTGCTGGCTGAGGTGGTCTGAGGTGTTGTGTACTGTAGTGCTGGCTGAGGTGGTCTGTGTTGTGTACTGTAGTGCTGGCTGAGGTGGTCTGTGTTGTGTACTGTAGTGCTGGCTGAGGTGGTCTGTGTTGTGTACTGTAGTGCTGGCTGAGGTGGTCTGTGTTGTGTACTGTAGTGCTGGCTGAGGTGGTCTGTGTTGTGTACTGTAGTGCTGGCTGAGGTGGTCTGTGTTGTGTACTGTAGTGCTGGCTGAGGTGGTCTGTGTTGTGTACTGTAGTGCTGGCTGAGGTGGTCTGTGTTGTGTACTGTAGTGCTGGCTGAGGTGGTCTGTGTTGTGTACTGTAGTGCTGGCTGAGGTGGTCTGTGTTGTGTACTGTAGTGCTGGCTGAGGTGGTCTGTGTTGTGTACTGTAGTGCTGGCTGAGGTGGTCTGTGTTGTGTACTGTAGTGCTGGCTGAGGTGGTCTGTGTTGTGTACTGTAGTGCTGGCTGAGGTGGTCTGTGTTGTGTACTGTAGTGCTGGCTGAGGTGGTCTGTGTTGTGTACTGTAGTGCTGGCTGAGGTGGTCTGTGTTGTGTACTGTAGTGCTGGCTGAGGTGGTCTGTGTTGTGTACTGTAGTGCTGGCTGAGGTGGTCTGTGTTGTGTACTGTAGTGCTGGCTGAGGTGGTCTGTGTTGTGTACTGTAGTGCTGGCTGAGGTGGTCTGTGTTGTGTACTGTAGTGCTGGCTGAGGTGGTCTGTGTTGTGTACTGTAGTGCTGGCTGAGGTGGTCTGTGCTGTGTACTGTAGTGCTGGCTGAGGTGGTCTGTGTTGTGTACTGTAGTGCTGGCTGAGGTGGTCTGTGTTGTGTACTGTAGTGCTGGCTGAGGTGGTCTGTGTTGTGTACTGTAGTGCTGGCTGAGGTGGTCTGTGTTGTGTACTGTAGTGCTGGCTGAGGTGGTCTGTGTTGTGTACTGTAGTGCTGGCTGAGGTGGTCTGTGTTGTGTACTGTAGTGCTGGCTGAGGTGGTCTGTGTTGTGTACTGTAGTGCTGGCTGAGGTGGTCTGTGTTGTGTACTGTAGTGCTGGCTGAGGTGGTCTGTGTTGTGTACTGTAGTGCTGGCTGAGGTGGTCTGTGTTGTGTACTGTAGTGCTGGCTGAGGTGGTCTGTGTTGTGTACTGTAGTGCTGGCTGAGGTGGTCTGTGTTGTGTACTGTAGTGCTGGCTGAGGTGGTCTGTGTTGTGTGTACTGTAGTGCTGGCTGAGGTGGTCTGTGTTGTGTACTGTAGTGCTGGCTGAGGTGGTCTGTGTTGTGTACTGTAGTGCTGGCTGAGGTGGTCTGTGTTGTGTACTGTAGTGCTGGCTGAGGTGGTCTGTGTTGTGTACTGTAGTGCTGGCTGAGGTGGTCTGTGTTGTGTACTGTAGTGCTGGCTGAGGTGGTCTGTGTTGTGTACTGTAGTGCTGGCTGAGGTGGTCTGTGTTGTGTACTGTAGTGCTGGCTGAGGTGGTCTGTGTTGTGTACTGTAGTGCTGGCTGAGGTGGTCTGTGTTGTGTACTGTAGTGCTGGCTGAGGTGGTCTGTGTTGTGTACTGTAGTGCTGGCTGAGGTGGTCTGTGTTGTGTACTGTAGTGCTGGCTGAGGTGGTCTGTGTTGTGTACTGTAGTGCTGGCTGAGGTGGTCTGTGTTGTGTACTGTAGTGCTGGCTGAGGTGGTCTGTGTTGTGTACTGTAGTGCTGGCTGAGGTGGTCTGTGTTGTGTACTGTAGTGCTGGCTGAGGTGGTCTGTGCTGTGTACTGTAGTGCTGGCTGAGGTGGTCTGTGTTGTGTACTGTAGTGCTGGCTGAGGTGGTCTGTGTTGTGTACTGTAGTGCTGGCTGAGGTGGTCTGTGTTGTGTACTGTAGTGCTGGCTGAGGTGGTCTGTGTTGTGTACTGTAGTGCTGGCTGAGGTGGTCTGTGTTGTGTACTGTAGTGCTGGCTGAGGTGGTCTGTGTTGTGTACTGTAGTGCTGGCTGAGGTGGTCTGTGTTGTGTACTGTAGTGCTGGCTGAGGTGGTCTGTGTTGTGTACTGTAGTGCTGGCTGAGGTGGTCTGTGTTGTGTACTGTAGTGCTGGCTGAGGTGGTCTGTGTTGTGTACTGTAGTGCTGGCTGAGGTGGTCTGTGTTGTGTACTGTAGTGCTGGCTGAGGTGGTCTGTGTTGTGTACTGTAGTGCTGGCTGAGGTGGTCTGTGTTGTGTACTGTAGTGCTGGCTGAGGTGGTCTGTGTTGTGTACTGTAGTGCTGGCTGAGGTGGTCTGTGTTGTGTACTGTAGTGCTGGCTGAGGTGGTCTGTGTTGTGTACTGTAGTGCTGGCTGAGGTGGTCTGTGTTGTGTACTGTAGTGCTGGCTGAGGTGGTCTGTGTTGTGTACTGTAGTGCTGGCTGAGGTGGTCTGTGTTGTGTACTGTAGTGCTGGCTGAGGTGGTCTGTGTTGTGTACTGTAGTGCTGGCTGAGGTGGTCTGTGTTGTGTACTGTAGTGCTGGCTGAGGTGGTCTGTGTTGTGTACTGTAGTGCTGGCTGAGGTGGTCTGTGTTGTGTACTGTAGTGCTGGCTGAGGTGGTCTGTGTTGTGTACTGTAGTGCTGGCTGAGGTGGTCTGTGTTGTGTACTGTAGTGCTGGCTGAGGTGGTGCTGGCTGTGTTGTGTACTGTAGTGCTGGCTGAGGTGGTCTGTGTTGTGTACTGTAGTGCTGGCTGAGGTGGTCTGTGTTGTGTACTGTAGTGCTGGCTGAGGTGGTCTGTGTTGTGTACTGTAGTGCTGGCTGAGTGCTGGCTGATGTGGTCCATGTTGTGTACTGTAGTGCTGGCTGAGGTGTTGTGTACTGTAGTGCTGGCTGAGGTGGTCTGTGTTGTGTACTGTAGTGCTGGCTGAGGTGGTCTGTGTGCTGGCTGAGGTGGTCTGTGTTGGCTGAGGTGGTCTGTGTTGTGTACTGTAGTGCTGGCTGAGGTGGTCTGTGTTGTGTACTGTAGTGCTGGCTGAGGTGGTCTGTGTTGTGTACTGTAGTGCTGGCTGAGGTGGTCTGTGTTGTGTACTGTAGTGCTGGCTGAGGTGGTCTGTGTTGTGTACTGTAGTGCTGGCTGAGGTGGTCTGTGTTGTGTACTGTAGTGCTGGCTGAGGTGGTCTGTGTTGTGTACTGTAGTGCTGGCTGAGGTGGTCTGTGTTGTGTACTGTAGTGCTGGCTGAGGTGGTCTGTGTGTGTACTGTAGTGCTGGCTGAGGTGGTCTGTGTGTGTACTGTAGTGCTGTGAGGTGGTCTGGTACTGTAGTGCTGGCTGAGGTCTGTGTTGTGTACTGTAGTGCTGGCTGAGGTGGTCTGTGTTGTGTACTGTAGTGCTGGCTGAGGTGGTCTGTGTTGTGTACTGTAGTGCTGGCTGAGGTGGTCTGTGTTGTGTACTGTAGTGCTGGCTGAGGTGGTCTGTGTGTGTACTGTAGTGCTGGCTGAGGTGGTCTGTGTTGTGTACTGTAGTGCTGGCTGAGGTGGTCTGTGTTGTGTACTGTAGTGCTGGCTGAGGTGGTCTGTGTTGTGTACTGTAGTGCTGGCTGAGGTGGTCTGTGTACTGTGTACTGTAGTGCTGGCTGAGGTGGTCTGTGTTGTGTACTGTAGTGCTGGCTGAGGTGGTCTGTGTTGTGTACTGTAGTGCTGGCTGAGGTGGTCTGTGTTGTGTACTGTAGTGCTGGCTGAGGTGGTCTGTGCTGTGTACTGTAGTGCTGGCTGAGGTGGTCTGTGTTGTGTACTGTAGTGCTGGCTGAGGTGGTCTGTGTTGTGTACTGTAGTGCTGGCTGAGGTGGTCTGTGTGTGTGTACTGGTAGTGGCTGTGCTGTAGTGCTGGCTGAGGTGGTCTGTGCTGTGTACTGTAGTGCTGGCTGAGGTGGTCTGTGTTGTGTACTGTAGTGCTGGCTGAGGTGGTCTGTGTTGTGTACTGTAGTGCTGGCTGAGGTGGTCTGTGCTGTGTACTGTAGTGCTGGCTGAGGTGGTCTGTGTTGTGTACTGTAGTGCTGGCTGAGGTGGTCTGTGCTGTGTACTGTAGTGCTGGCTGAGGTGGTCTGTGTTGTGTACTGTAGTGCTGGCTGAGGTGGTCTGTGCTGTGTACTGTAGTGCTGGCTGAGGTGGTCTGTGTTGTGTACTGTAGTGTGTACTGTAGTGTGGTCTGGCTGAGGTGGTCTGTGCTGTGTACTGTAGTGCTGGCTGAGGTGGTCTGTGTTGTGTACTGTAGTGCTGGCTGAGGTGGTCTGTGTTGTGTACTGTAGTGCTGGCTGAGGTGGTCTGTGTTGTGTACTGTAGTGCTGGCTGAGGTGGTCTGTGTTGTGTACTGTAGTGTACTGTAGTGGCTGAGGTGGTCTGTGTTGTGTACTGTAGTGCTGGCTGAGGTGGTCTGTGTTGTGTACTGTAGTGCTGGCTGAGGTGGTCTGTGTTGTGTACTGTAGTGCTGGCTGAGGTGGTCTGTGTTGTGTACTGTAGTGCTGGCTGAGTGTGTGTACTGTAGTGCTGGCTGTGTTGTGTACTGTAGTGCTGGCTGAGGTGGTCTGTGTTGTGTACTGTAGTGCTGGCTGAGGTGGTCTGTGTTGTGTACTGTAGTGCTGGCTGAGGTGGTCTGTGTTGTGTACTGTAGTGCTGGCTGAGGTGGTCTGTGTTGTGTACTGTAGTGCTGGCTGAGGTGGTCTGTGTTGTGTACTGTAGTGCTGGCTGAGGTGGTCTGTGTTGTGTACTGTAGTGCTGGCTGAGTGTGGTCTGTGTTGTGTACTGTAGTGCTGGCTGAGGTGGTCTGTGTTGTGTACTGTAGTGCTGGCTGAGGTGGTCTGTGTTGTGTACTGTAGTGCTGGCTGAGGTGGTCTGTGTTGTGTACTGTAGTGCTGGCTGAGGTGGTCTGTGTTGTGTACTGTAGTGCTGGCTGAGGTGGTCTGTGTTGTGTACTGTAGTGCTGGCTGAGGTGGATGTTGTGTACTGTAGTGCTGGCTGAGGTGGTCTGTTGTGTACTGTAGTGCTGGCTGAGGTGGTCTGTGTGCTGTGTACTGTAGTGCTGGCTGAGGTGGTCTGTGTTGTGTACTGTAGTGCTGGTCTGTGTTGTGTACTGAGGTGGTCTGTGTTGTGTACTGTAGTGCTGGCTGAGGTGGTCTGTGTTGTGTACTGTAGTGCTGGCTGAGGTGGTCTGTGTTGTGTACTGTAGTGCTGGCTGAGGTGGTCTGTGTTGTGTACTGTAGTGCTGGCTGAGGTGGTCTGTGTTGTGTACTGTAGTGCTGGCTGAGGTGGTCTGTGTTGTGTACTGTAGTGCTGGCTGAGGTGGTCTGTGTTGTGTACTGTAGTGCTGGCTGAGGTGGTCTGTGTTGTGTACTGTAGTGCTGGCTGAGGTGGTCTGTGTTGTGTACTGTAGTGCTGGCTGAGGTGGTCTGTGTTGTGTACTGTAGTGCTGGCTGAGGTGGTCTGTGTTGTGTACTGTAGTGCTGGCTGACTGTGGTCTGTGTTGTGTACTGTAGTGCTGGCTGAGGTGGTCTGTGTTGTGTACTGTAGTGTGGCTGAGGTGGTCTGTGCTGTGTACTGTAGTGCTGGCTGAGGTGGTCTGTGTTGTGTACTGTAGTGCTGGCTGAGGTGGTCTGTGCTGTGTACTGTAGTGCTGGCTGAGGTGGTCTGTGCTGTGTACTGTAGTGCTGGCTGAGGTGGTCTGTGTTGTGTACTGTAGTGCTGGCTGAGGTGGTCTGTGCTGTGTACTGTAGTGCTGGCTGAGGTGGTCTGTGTTGTGTACTGTAGTGCTGGCTGAGGTGGTCTGTGTTGTGTACTGTAGTGCTGGCTGAGGTGGTCTGTGTTGTGTACTGTAGTGCTGGCTGAGGTGGTCTGTGTTGTGTACTGTAGTGCTGGCTGAGGTGGTCTGTGTTGTGTACTGTAGTGCTGGCTGAGGTGGTCTGTGTTGTGTACTGTAGTGCTGGCTGAGGTGGTCTGTGCTGTGTACTGTAGTGCTGGCTGAGGTGGTCTGTGTTGTGTACTGTAGTGCTGGCTGAGGTGGTCTGTGTTGTGTACTGTAGTGCTGGCTGAGGTGTGTACTGTAGTGTTGGCTGAGGTGGTCTGTGCTGTGTACTGTAGTGCTGGCTGAGGTGGTGCTGGCTGTGTTGTGTACTGTAGTGCTGGCTGAGGTGGTCTGTGTTGTGTACTGTAGTGCTGGCTGAGGTGTTGTGTACTGTAGTGTTGGCTGATGTTGTGTACTGTAGTGCTGGCTGAGGTGGTCTGTGTTGTGTACTGTAGTGCTGGCTGAGGTGGTCCATGTTGTGTACTGTAGTGCTGGCTGAGGTGGTCTGTGTTGTGTACTGTAGTGCTGGCTGAGGTGGTCTGTGTTGTGTACTGTAGTGCTGGCTGAGGTGGTCTGTGTTGTGTACTGTAGTGCTGGCTGAGGTGGTCTGTGTTGTGTACTGTAGTGCTGGCTGAGGTGGTCTGTGTTGTGTACTGTAGTGCTGGCTGAGGTGGTCTGTGTTGTGTACTGTAGTGCTGGCTGAGGTGGTCTGTGTTGTGTACTGTAGTGCTGGCTGAGGTGGTCTGTGTTGTGTACTGTAGTGCTGGCTGAGGTGGTCTGTGTTGTGTACTGTAGTGCTGGCTGAGGTGGTCTGTGTTGTGTACTGTAGTGCTGGCTGAGGTGGTCTGTGCTGTGTACTGTAGTGCTGGCTGAGGTGGTCTGTGTTGTGTACTGTAGTGCTGGCTGAGGTGGTCTGTGTTGTGTACTGTAGTGCTGGCTGAGGTGGTCTGTGCTGTGTACTGTAGTGCTGGCTGAGGTGGTCTGTGTTGTGTACTGTAGTGCTGGCTGAGGTGGTCTGTGTTGTGTACTGTAGTGCTGGCTGAGGTGGTCTGTGTTGTGTACTGTAGTGCTGGCTGAGGTGGTCTGTGCTGTGTACTGTAGTGCTGGCTGAGGTGGTCTGTGTTGTGTACTGTAGTGCTGGCTGAGGTGGTCTGTGTTGTGTACTGTAGTGCTGGCTGAGGTGGTCTGTGTTGTGTACTGTAGTGCTGGCTGAGGTGGTCTGTGTTGTGTACTGTAGTGCTGGCTGAGGTGGTCTGTGCTGTGTACTGTAGTGCTGGCTGAGGTGGTCTGTGTTGTGTACTGTAGTGCTGGCTGAGGTGGTCTGTGTTGTGTACTGTAGTGCTGGCTGAGGTGGTCTGTGCTGTGTACTGTAGTGCTGGCTGAGGTGGTCCATGTTGTGTACTGTAGTGCTGGCTGAGGTGGTCTGTGTTGTGTACTGTAGTGCTGGCTGAGGTGGTCTGTGTTGTGTACTGTAGTGCTGGCTGAGGTGGTCCATGTTGTGTACTGTAGTGCTGGCTGAGGTGGTCTGTGTTGTGTACTGTAGTGCTGGCTGAGGTGGTCTGTGTTGTGTACTGTAGTGCTGGCTGAGGTGGTCTGTGTTGTGTACTGTAGTGCTGGCTGAGGTGGTCTGTGTTGTGTACTGTAGTGCTGGCTGAGGTGGTCTGTGTTGTACTGTAGTGCTGGCTGAGGTGGTCTGTGTTGTGTACTGTAGTGCTGGCTGAGGTGGTCTGTGTTGTGTACTGTAGTGCTGGCTGAGGTGGTCCATGTTGTGTACTGTAGTGCTGGCTGAGGTGGTCTGTGTTGTGTACTGTAGTGCTGGCTGAGGTGGTCTGTGTTGTGTACTGTAGTGCTGGCTGAGGTGGTCCATGTTGTGTACTGTAGTGCTGGCTGAGGTGGTCCATGTTGTGTACTGTAGTGCTGGCTGAGGTGGTCTGTGTTGTGTACTGTAGTGCTGGCTGAGGTGGTCTGTGTTGTGTACTGTAGTGCTGGCTGAGGTGGTCTGTGCTGTGTACTGTAGTGCTGGCTGAGGTGGTCTGTGTTGTGTACTGTAGTGCTGGCTGAGGTGGTCTGTGTTGTGTACTGTAGTGCTGGCTGAGGTGGTCTGTGTTGTGTACTGTAGTGCTGGCTGAGGTGGTCTGTGTTGTGTACTGTAGTGCTGGCTGAGGTGGTCTGTGTTGTGTACTGTAGTGCTGGCTGAGGTGGTCTGTGTTGTGTACTGTAGTGCTGGCTGAGGTGGTCTGTGTGTGCTGCTGGCTGAGGTGGTCTGTGTTGTGTACTGTAGTGCTGGCTGAGGTGGTCTGTGTTGTGTACTGTAGTGCTGGCTGAGGTGGTCTGTGTTGTGTACTGTAGTGCTGGCTGAGGTGGTCTGTGTTGTGTACTGTAGTGCTGGCTGAGGTGGTCTGTGTTGTGTACTGTAGTGCTGGCTGAGGTGGTCCATGTTGTGTACTGTAGTGCTGGCTGAGGTGGTCTGTGTTGTGTACTGTAGTGCTGGCTGAGGTGGTCTGTGTTGTGTACTGTAGTGCTGGCTGAGGTGGTCCATGTTGTGTACTGTAGTGCTGGCTGAGGTGGTCTGTGTTGTGTACTGTAGTGCTGGCTGAGGTGGTCTGTGTTGTGTACTGTAGTGCTGGCTGAGGTGGTCTGTGTTGTGTACTGTAGTGCTGGCTGAGGTGGTCTGTGTTGTGTACTGTAGTGCTGGCTGAGGTGGTCTGTGCTGTGTACTGTAGTGCTGGCTGAGGTGGTCTGTGTTGTGTACTGTAGTGCTGGCTGAGGTGGTCTGTGTTGTGTACTGTAGTGCTGGCTGAGGTGGTCTGTGTTGTGTACTGTAGTGCTGGCTGAGGTGGTCTGTGTTGTGTACTGTAGTGCTGGCTGAGGTGGTCTGTGCTGTGTACTGTAGTGCTGGCTGAGGTGGTCTGTGTCTGTGTACTGTAGTGCTGGCTGAGGTGGTCTGTGTTGTGTACTGTAGTGCTGGCTGAGGTGGTCTGTGTTGTGTACTGTAGTGCTGGCTGAGGTGGTCTGTGCTGTGTACTGTAGTGCTGGCTGAGGTGGTCTGTGTTGTGTCCTGTAGTGCTGGCTGAGGTGGTCTGTGTTGTGTACTGTAGTGCTGGCTGAGGTGGTCTGTGTTGTGTACTGTAGTGCTGGCTGAGGTGGTCTGTGTTGTGTACTGTAGTGCTGGCTGAGGTGGTCTGTGCTGTTTACTGTAGTGCTGGTTGAGGTGGTCTGTGCTGTGTACTGTAGTGCTGGCTGAGGTGGTCTCTGTTGTGTACTGTAGTGCTGGCTGAGGTGGTCTGTGCTGTGTACTGTAGTGCTGGCTGAGGTGGTCTGTGTTGTGTCCTGTAGTGCTGGCTGAGGTGGTCTGTGTTGTGTACTGTAGTGCTGGCTGAGGTGGTCTGTGCTGTGTACTGTAGTGCTGGCTGAGGTGGTCTGTGTTGTGTCCTGTAGTGCTGGCTGAGGTGGTCTGTGTTGTCTACTGTAGTGCTGGCTGAGGTGGTCTGTGCTGTGTACTGTAGTGCTGGCTGAGGTGGTCTCTGTTGTGTACTATAGTGCTGGCTGAGGTGGTCTGTGCTGTGTACTGTAGTGCTGGCTGAGGTGGTCTGTGTTGTGTACTGTAGTGCTGGCTGAGGTGGTCTGTGTTGTGTACTGTAGTGCTGGCTGAGGTGGTCTGTGTTGTGTACTGTAGTGCTGGCTGAGGTGGTCTGTGCTGTGTACTGTAGTGCTGGCTGAGGTGGTCTGTGCTGTGTACTGTAGTGCTGGCTGAGGTGGTCTCTGTTGTGTACTATAGTGCTGGCTGAGGTGGTCTGTGCTGTGTACTGTAGTGCTGGCTGAGGTGGTCTGTGTTGTGTACTGTAGTGCTGGCTGAGGTGGTCTGTGCTGTGTACTGTAGTGCTGGCTGAGGTGGTCTGTGTTGTGTACTGTAGTGCTGGCTGAGGTGGTCTGTGTTGTGTACTGTAGTGCTGGCTGAGGTGGTCTGTGTTGTGTACTGTAGTGCTGGCTGAGGTGGTCCATGTTGTGTACTGTAGTGCTGGCTGAGGTGGTCTGTGTTGTGTACTGTAGTGCTGGCTGAGGTGGTCCATGTTGTGTACTGTAGTGCTGGCTGAGGTGGTCTGTGTTGTGTACTGTAGTGCTGGCTGAGGTGGTCCATGTTGTGTACTGTAGTGCTGGCTGAGGTGGTCTGTGCTGTGTACTGTAGTGCTGGCTGAGGTGGTCTGTGCTGTGTACTGTAGTGCTGGCTGAGGTGGTCTGTGACCAATTATGTTGTGTACTCTCTTCTATGCTTTGGTTCTAATGTGTTCAGCATGACAATGTGTTCAGCATGACAATGTGTTCAGCATGACAATGTGTTCAGCATGACAATGTGTTCAGCATGACAATGTGTTAAGCATGACAATGTGTTCAGCATGACAATATGTTCAGCATAACAATGGGTTCAGCATAACAATGTGTTCAGCATGACAATGTGTTCAGCATGACAATGTGTTCAGCATGACAATGTGTTCAGCATAACAATGTGTTCAGCATGACAATATGTTCAGCATGACAATGTGTTCAGCATGACAATGTGTTCAGCATGACAATGTGTTCAGCATAACAATGTGTTCAGCATGACAATATGTTCAGCATGATAATGTGTTCAGCATGACAATGTGTTCAGTATGACAATGTGTTCAGCATGACAGTGTGTTCAGCATGACAATGTGTTCAGCATGACAATGTGTTCAGCATGACAGTGTGTTCAGCATGACAATGTGTTCAGCATGACACTGTGTTCAGCATGACAATGTGTTCAGCATGACAATGTGTTCAGCATAACAATGTGTTAAGCATGGAACACATAGATGCTCGAGTGACGTCACGTGTAACTTTTAAATGGCATATGTGAAGTGTGAGTGTATGGCTTGAGAGTATAGCATGAGTGTATAGCGAGTGTAGAGTGTAAGTGTACAGCATGAATGTAAAGCGAGTGTAGAGTGTGAGTGTATACCATGAGTGTATAGAGAGTGTATAGCATGTGTGTATAGCGTGAGTCCATAGCATGAGTGTATAGCTTGAGTTTATAGCATGAGTGTATAGCGAGTGCATAGTATGAGTGTATAGCATGTGTTGAGTGAGAGTGTATAGCATGTGTTGAGTGAGAGTGTATAGCATGACTGCATAGCGAATATAGAGTGTGAGTGTATAGCGTGAGTGTATAGCGAGTGTGTATATCAGTAGTAGGGATGACAGTCTAAACACTATTTTTTTTTTTTAAATTCGCGTTTAGACTGTCGAGTTTCCTTATAATTTTTTCAGAGTTAATGACCGAAAGTTTTCAAAGACCATTTTCGGATGAAGTGTTCATAAAAGTTTGTTAAGAGTTCTTATGGGGAAAATTCAAATTTTTTCAGAGTTCAGTTTTATGAAAACATTTCAGAGTTCATATTATCATAGGAGTTTATTTACGAGTTTATGACCGAAATTTAGTAAAACGACCATTTTCAGAGAATATGTTCATAGAAGTTTTGTGAAGGAGAACAGACATCTTAGCCCTGACTTTCAGTTTGTATATCCATTTACAGCTATTTCACCTGAAAAAGACCAATTTTCATCAGAAAATTTTCAGATCAATTTTCTTCAGAGTCCATTTAAGACAGAGATTATTTTTGACTCAAATTAGTCCGAGACCAGTAAAATTCGGCTCAGTCCAGTAAAGACAGAAAATTATTCAGAGACCATTTTTCAACAAAGTCCAGTTAATGCCCAAAAATCTCCAGAGTCCAGTAAAGACCAAAAATAATCAGAGTCCAGTTTATGCCGAAAATTCATCAGAGTCCACTTTGAGACCAAAATATTTCAGAGTTTTACTTACACCTGTGTTCTTAAAGAGTTCTTATGGAGGAAATTCAAATAATATCAGAGTCCATCTGAAGACCTAAAAATTAACAGAGTCCAGTTTGAGCCCAGAAATATTCAGAGACCAAATTTCATCATAACCGCTTTATGACCAAATTTGTCAAGAGACCACATTTTCGCTACTAATAGCCCAATTTTAGCCAAATTTTAAACTGTCATATTTCGTATGTAGTAAAATAAATCATGTCAGTAAGCAAGTTCTAGCTCCTGTCCCTGCCTTAGTTTATCCCTGTAACTTCTTTACTAACAGTCTACTAACCCCTAACTACTAACTAACTACTAACAGTCTACTAACCCCTAACTACTAACTAACTACTAACAGTCTACTAACTAACTACTAACAGTCTACTAACCCCTAACTACTAACTACTAACAGTCTACTAACTAACTACTAACAGTCTACTAACCCCTAACTACTAACTACTAACAGTCTACTAACTAACTACTAACAGTCTACTAACCCCTAACTACTAACTAACTACTAACAGTCTACTAACTAACTACTAACAGTCTACTAACTAACTACTAACAGTCTACTAACTAACTACTAACTACTAACTAACCCCTAAAATTTTAAAAATCCATATTTCAAACGTAGTACAATAAGACAATCTAGTTAACGAGCTCCAGCTCTCGTCCTCAGCATTAAATCTCTCGCGCATCTTCGTTAATAACCCATTAATTTTCCTGAAATTAAAACCCCCCATAATTCTAACTGAGTAAGTAAAGATAACTCATTTACCGAACTCCAGCTCTTGTCCTCAGCCTTAGTTCCCTCTTATATCTTCGTTAATACCTGAACAATTTTCCTAAAATTTAAACCCGCTATACTTCTGAGTAAATAAAGAAAACACAGTTAACGAGCTCTAGCTCCGGTCCCCGCCATAACCCCCTCTCGTATCTTTGTTAAGAACCTGTCAATGTCTCTAAAACTTAACCCCTCTGTATATCAGATATAGTAAATGAGATCAAACAATTACTGAGCTCTAGCTCATGTCCCCGCCTTAGTCTCATGTCATACATTCAATACAAACAGTCCAATTTCTCTGAAATTTTAACCCATCATATTTAAAACGAAGTACAATAAGACAATTTAGTTAACGAGCTCCAGCTTATCACCAGACACGGTGCCTGAGCCCGACCATCAGCAGACACGGTGCCTGAGCCCGACCATCAGCAGACACGGTGCCTGAGCCCGACCATCAGCAGACACGGTGCCTGAGCCCGACCATCAGCAGACACGGTGCCTGAGCCCGACCATCAGCAGACACGGTGTCTGAGCCCAACCATCAGCAGACACGGTGTCTGAGCCCAACCATCAGCAGACACGGGGCTTTAGCCCGACCATCAGCGGACACGGGGCCTGAGCCCGACCATCAGCAGACACGGGGCCTGAGCCCGACCATCAGCAGACACGGGGCCTGAGCCCGACCATCAGCAGAAACGAGGCCTGAGCCCTACCACCAGCAGACACGGGGGCCTGAGCCCGACCATCAGCAGACACGGGGCCTGAGCCCGACCATCAGCGGACACGGGGCCTGAGCCCGACCATCAGCAGACACGGGGGCCTGAGCCCGACCATCAGCAGACACGGGGCCTGAGCCCGACCATCAGCAGACACGGGGCCTGAGCCCGACCATCAGTAGACACAGGGCCTCAACCCGACCATCAGCAGACACGGGGCCTCAGCCAGACCACCAGCAGACACGGGGCCTGAGCCCGACCATCAGCAGACACGGGGGCCTGAGCCCGACCATCAGCAGACACGGGGCCTGAGCCCAACCATCAGCAGACACGGGGCCTCAGCCCGACCATCAGCAGACACGCGGCCTCAGCCAGACCACCAGCAGACACGGGGCCTCAGCCAGACCACCAGCAGACACGGGGCCTGAGCCCGACCATCAGCAGACACGTGGCCTCAGCCCGACCATCAGCAGACACGGAGCCTCAGCCCGACCATCAGCAGACACGGGGCCTGAGCCCGACCATCAGCAGACACGGGGGCCTGAGCCCGACCATCAGCAGACACGGGGCCTGAGCCCTACCATCAGCAGACACGGGGCCTGAGCCCGACCATCAGTAGACACGGGGCCTCAGCCCGACCATCAGCAGACACGGGGCCTCAGCCAGACCACCAGCAGACACGGGGGCCTGAGCCCGACCATCAGCAGACACGGGGGCCTGAGCCCGACCACCAGCAGACACGGGGCCTGAGCCCAACCATCAGCAGACACGGGGCCTCAGCCCGACCATCAGCAGACACGGGGCCTCAGCCAGACCACCAGCAGACACGGGGCCTCAGCCAGACCACCAGCAGACACGGGGCCTGAGCCCGACCATCAGCAGACACGTGGCCTCAGCCCGACCATCAGCAGACACGGAGCCTCAGCCAGACCATCAGCAGACACGGGGCCTCAGCCCGACTATCAGCAGACACGGGGCCTGAGCCCGACCCTCAGCAGACACGGTGCCTGAGCCCGACCATCAGCAGACACGTGGCCTCAGCCCGACCATCAGCAGACACGGAGCCTCAGCCAGACCATCAGCAGACACAGGGCCTCAGCCCGACCACCAGCAGACACGGGGGCCTGAGCCCGACCATCAGCAGACACGGGGCCTGAGCCCGACCCTCAGCAGACACGGTGCCTGAGCCCGACCATCAGCAGACACGGAGCCTGAGCCCGACCATAA
This sequence comes from Procambarus clarkii, assembly GCF_020424385.1. Lineage (NCBI taxonomy): Eukaryota > Metazoa > Arthropoda > Malacostraca > Decapoda > Cambaridae > Procambarus > Procambarus clarkii. The sequence goes on along the minus strand of NC_059586.1, from coordinate 26,930,720 downwards.
GTAGACGCGGGGCCTGAGCCCGACCATCAGCAGACACGGTGCATGAGCCTGACCATCAGCAGACACGGGGCCTCAGCCCCACCACCACCAGCAGACACGGGGCCTCAGCCAGACCGTCAGCAGACACGGGGCCTGAGCCCAACCATCAGCAGACACGGGGCCGGAGCCCGACCATCAGCAGACACGCGGCCTCAGCCAGACCACCAGCAGACACGGGGCCTCAGCCAGACCACCAGCAGACACGGGGCCTGAGCCCGACCATCAGCAGACACGTGGCCTCAGCCCGACCATCAGCAGACACGGAGCCTCAGCCCGACCATCAGCAGACACGGGGCCTGAGCCCGACCATCAGCAGACACGGGGGCCTGAGCCCGACCATCAGCAGACACGGGGCCTGAGCCCGACCATCAGCAGACACGGGGCCTGAGCCCGACCATCAGTAGACACGGGGCCTCAGCCCGACCATCAGCAGACACGGGGCCTCAGCCAGACCACCAGCAGACACGGGGGCCTGAGCCCGACCATCAGCAGACACGGGGGCCTGAGTCCGACCATCAGCAGACACGGGGCCTGAGCCCAACCATCAGCAGACACGGGGCCTCAGCCCGACCATCAGCAGACACGGGGCCTCAGCCAGACCACCAGCAGACACGGGGCCTCAGCCAGACCACCAGCAGACACGGGGCCTGAGCCCGACCATCAGCAGACACGTGGCCTCAGCCCGACCATCAGCAGACACGGAGCCTCAGCCAGACCATCAGCAGACACGGGGCCTCAGCCCGACTATCAGCAGACACGGGGCCTCAGCCCGACTATCAGCAGACACGGGGCCTGAGCCCGACCCTCAGCAGACACGGTGCCTGAGCCCGACCATCAGCAGACACGTGGCCTCAGCCCGACCATCAGCAGACACGGAGCCTCAGCCAGACCATCAGCAGACACAGGGCCTCAGCCCGACCACCAGCAGACACGGGGGCCTGAGCCCGACCATCAGCAGACACGGGGCCTGAGCCCGACCCTCAGCAGACACTTTGACGGGGGGTGGGGGAAACAGCTCTATCTTGTCCATTATTCCCCCCCCCAGTTAACTAACGAAGCCGGGGGAAACAGCTCTCTCTAGTCCGTTATCCCGTCCCCAGTTAGCTAACTATTCTAGAGCACCTCCAGAGTTCCTAAGGCAACCTCTCTCGTTCAACACCTTGTAACCTAGGTATTTGACTACCTAGGTGCTAAGACTACAAGGCGCCGTCACTTGATCAGTTACCCGAAACTCTAGAGAGAACTCTAGAATACAGAATCATTGCCACAAACGTATAAGAGAAAACGAGAGGAAAGAAATGAAATGTGAAGTAATTAGTGAGGGTTTGGGGTGAGAGGCAGAGAGGTGGGAGGGGCGAGGAGGGTCATTAGTTGAAAGTGAGAGTTTAGAGAGGGGTGGAGGGAGAGGTGTAGATAGGTAGGAGAAGAGTAGATAGTAGAAGTAGAAGAGTAGATAGTAGAAGACGAAATGCTGCCACCATCCATTCATGATCATTACATACAAGACAAGGAATGGAACTTGCCTGTATCAAAATATTCTCAAAAGATGTTATTACCATGTATCAACTCCAAACATGTACTCATTAAATCATGAAACCAGTAATCACAGAGGCTTTCTCATCTCAACTCAAAATCTCTAGGGAACAAAGTTAAACACAATTTAAATAATAAATTCATAATTATATTTCACATGAAGTATCATAATTTAGCAATTCAATTAAAATGTTCCAGTTTAATATGCAAAGTGAGTCATCATCCAAGAATTCGAGAACCCTACAATTTGACTGCCCCTGATCATCACACAACATATGTAAACACGACCAAGTCACCTAAATGTTCACTCACCGAGGACTGAGTCTAAGTTGAATAGAGAGGGGGGGGGGGGGGGTCTGCAATTTTCAGGCAGCGTCACCCCCCGTCTGGTGACGGCCTATCTCGACGGCTGGCCTCTGCTCTGCTCCGCTGGCCGGTCTCCTATTGCTTAATGCTCGATAGCTCTCCGAGTTTATATTGGGGAACCTAGTAGCTAACTCCGCCCACAAGTAGATAGCCTCCGGCACTACCAAGCCACTCCTTAAACGTCGGCATGTTTGAAGGCTACCCGGCTCCAATTATACGCTTAGCGGAAGCAAGGTGAAATTATCATGATCTGACCTCAGGTCACTTGGGGTCATTAACGGTTAGAGGTGTGAGATCTCAGGCAGACAACTGGCGCCTCTCCGATCCTTGTCTGTGACTCACGAACTCTATGTATGTATTAACCTAAACCAAACACTTTTACAGTGTTACAACACGGTGCCTGAGCCCGACCATCAGCAGACACGGAGCCTGAGCCCGACCATAAGTAGACGCGGGGCCTGAGCCCGACCATCAGCAGACACGGTGCATGAGCCTGACCATCAGCAGACACGGGGCCTCAGCCCGACCACCAGCAGACACGGGGCCTCAGCCCGACCACCAGCAGACACGGGGCCTCAGCCAGACCGTCAGCAGACACGGGGCCTGAGCCCAACCATCAGCAGACACGGGGCCGGAGCCCGACCATCAGCAGACACGGGGCCGGAGCCCGACCATCAGCAGACACGGGGCCTCAGCCCGACCATCAGCAGACGCAGGGCCTCAGTCCGACCACCAGCAGACAAGGTGCATGAGCCCGACCATCAGCAGACACGGGGCCTCAGCCCGACCATCAGCAGACACGGGGCCTCAGTCCGACCACCAGCAGACAATTTGCATAAGCCCGACCATCAGCAGACGCGGGGGCCTAGGCCAGACCATCAGCAGACACGGGGCCTGAGCCCAACCATCAGCAGACACGGAGCCTCAGCCCGAACACCAGCAGACACGGGGCCTTAGCCCGACCATCAGCAGACACGGCCCTGATCCCGACCATCAGCAGACGCGGGGCCTAAGCTCGACCATCAGCAGGCACGGGGCCTGAGCCCGACCATCAGCAGACACGAAGACTCAGCCCAACCATCAGCAACACTTGGCCTCAGCCCGACCATCAGCAGACACAGGACCTGAGCTCGACCACCAGCAGACACAGGGGCCTGAGCTCGACCATCAGCAGACACGGGGTATAAACTCTGCATGAGAGGCAGACAGGAACCTCTTACGTATAAAGACAGGAGGATCTCCAATATCAATTTAAATAATCAATATTACGACTCTCTTCCCCCCCCCCAGTCAACACTGTGGTTCATTGAGTGTTGCTTGTGTCGGGTGTTGCTTGTGTCGGGTGTTGCTTGTGTCGGGTGTTGCTTGTGTCGGGTGTTGCTTGTGTCTGGTGTTGCTTGTGTCGGGTGTTGCTTGTGTCGGGTGTTGCTTGTGTCGGGTGTTGCTTGTGTCGGGTGTTGCTTGTGTCGGGTGTTGCTTGTGTCGGGTGTTGCTTGTGTCGGGTGTTGCTTGTGTCGGGTGTTGCTTGTGTCGGGTGTTGCTTGTGTCGGGTGTTGCTTGTGTCGGGTGTTGCTTGTGTCGGGTGTTGCTTGTGTCGGGTGTTGCTTGTGTCGGGTGTTGCTTGTGTCGGGTGTTGCTTGTGTCGGGTGTTGCTTGTGTCGGGTGTTGCTTGTGTCGGGTGTTGCTTGTGTCGGGTGTTGCTTGTGTCAGGTGTTGCTTGTGTCGGGTGTTGCTTGTGTCGGGTGTTGCTTGTGTCAGGTGTTGCTTGTGTCGGGTGTTGCTTGTGTCGGGTGTTGCTTGTGTCGGGTGTTGCTTGTGTCGGGTGTTGCTTGTGTCAGGTGTTGCTTGTGTCGGGTGTTGCTTGTGTCGGGTGTTGCTTGTGTCGGGTGTTGCTTGTGTCGGGTGTTGCTTGTGTCAGGTGTTGCTTGTGTCAGGTGTTGCTTGTGTCGGGTGTTGCTTGTGTCGGGTGTTGCTTGTGTCGGGTGTTGCTTGTGTCGGGTGTTGCTTGTGTCAGGTGTTGCTTGTGTCGGGTGTTGCTTGTGTCGGGTGTTGCTTGTGTCGGGTGTTGCTTGTGTCGGGTGTTGCTTGTGTCGGGTGTTGCTTGTGTCGGGTGTTGCTTGTGTCGGGTGTTGCTTGTGTCGGGTGTTGCTTGTGTCGGGTGTTGCTTGTGTCGGGTGTTGCTTGTGTCGGGTGTTGCTTGTGTCAGGTGTTGCTTGTGTCGGGTGTTGCTTGTGTCGGGTGTTGCTTGTGTCGGGTGTTGCTTGTGTCAGGTGTTGCTTGTGTCGGGTGTTGCTTGTGTCGGGTGTTGCTTGTGTCAGGTGTTGCTTGTGTCGGGTGTTGCTTGTGTCGGGTGTTGCTTGTGTCGGGTGTTGCTTGTGTCAGGTGTTGCTTGTGTCGGGTGTTGCTTGTGTCGGGTGTTGCTTGTGTCAGGTGTTGCTTGTGTCGGGTGTTGCTTGTGTCGGGTGTTGCTTGTGTCGGGTGTTGCTTGTGTCTAGTGTTGCTTGTGTCGGGTGTTGCTTGTGTCAGGTGTTGCTTGTGTCGGGTGTTGCTTGTGTCGGGTGTTGCTTGTGTCAGGTGTTGCTTGTGTCGGGTGTTGCTTGTGTCGGGTGTTGCTTGTGTCGGGTGTTGCTTGTGTCTAGTGTTGCTTGTGTCTGGTGTTGCTTGTGTCAGGTGTTGCTTGTGTCAGGTGTTGCTTGTGTCTGGTGTTTAATGTGTTAGGTAGAAAATATGAGATTGAACTAAGGTGGGGGACGAGAGCTATAACTCGGTACAACGATTTTTTTGTTATTTTCTTACCACGTCTGAAATATGACTGTTTTAAATTGGGCAAAAGTTGGGCCAATAGTAACGACTCTACTCTTATAAACGCGGTCTGGTAAATTTTGGTCTTAAACTGGTCTCTTTCACATTTTGATTTTAAACTTGACACTGATTAATTTGGGGTTTTAACTTGACTCTGAATATTTTCACACTCAAACTGGTCTCTGACGAATTTTGGGTAAAAGCGGACTCTGACAAATTTCGCTCTTAAACTGGCCTAAGTCACATTTTCGGGCTTTAAATGTAATTTAGGTCTTTCAATGGTCTGTGACGTAGTTCGGTCTTCAACTGTTTTTTTATACAATTTAGGTCTTTAATTAAAAGATGAAGAAATTCGGTCTTCAACTGGTGAGTAGTGAATAGTTATTTACTAGTAACAGTAGTAAATGGTTACAAAGCAAAAATTTACTATTAATGTGTGTATTTTCCTTAACAAACTTCTATGAACATATTCTCTGAAAAAATAATCTTTTTGAAAAATTTTTGTCTTGAATTCATTATTAAACTTTTATAATTATCTGAACTCTGAAATAATTTTGGTCCTAAGCGAGTGTGAGTGAGTCACACCGGTGACAAGCGTGAGACAAGCGTGACGAGTGAGACAAGCGTGACGAGTGAGACAAGCGTGACGAGTGAGACAAGCGTGACGAGTGAGACAAGCGTGACGAGTGAGACAGGCGTGACGAGTGAGACAAGCGTGACGAGTGAGACAAGCGTGACGAGTGAGACAAGCGTGACGAGTGAGACAAGCGTGACGAGTGAGACAAGCGTGACGAGTGAGACAAGCGTGACGAGTGAGACAAGCGTGACGAGTGAGACAAGCGTGACGAGTGAGACAGGCGTGACGAGTGAGACAAGCGTGACGAGTGAGACAAGCGTGACGAGTGAGACAAGCGTGACGAGTGAGACAAGCGTGACGAGTGAAACAAGCGTGACGAGTGAGACAAGCGTGACGAGTGAGACAAGCGTGACGAGTGAGACAAGCGTGACGAGTGAGACAAGCGTGACGAGTGAAACAAGCGTGACGAGTGAGACAAGCGTGACGAGTGAGACAAGCGTGACGAGTGAGACAAGCGTGACGAGTGAGACAAGCGTGACGAGTGAAACAAGCGTGACGAGTGAGACAAGCGTGACGAGTGAGACAAGCGTGACGAGTGAGACAAGCGTGACGAGTGAGACAAGCGTGACGAGTGAGACAAGCGTGACGAGTGTGACAAGTGGTGAGGTAATCAGCACAGGACCATAACCCCCCCTACGCCGACCCCCCGGTCCCCTCCTCCCTCAGAGAAGCTGAGAGAGGTGGCGGGATTACTGCAGCTCCGGTTAACACCCTCCCCGCTATATTGGTCCACAACCTGCTTGTTTGGGAGGTGTTCTGGGGGGTTTCGGTGGGAGGGGGGGGGGATGGTGAGAGACGGGGAGGCTTGATGAGAGGAGGAGGAACAGCAGCACCAGCTCTCCCTCAGTTCTACGCATAAACTTTCTAACTCTGTAGACTTGAATGTCATCTGCCTGTAGTAGTTTTCAGATGTCTTACTCGCTCGTGTCGTGGACATGTTGACGAAACATTTCTTTAATCTATCACCAAATGATTCATAACAAAGTACTTTATATCCCCGGATCTCAGTAATGGTAGACAGCTCTAGTTCCTTGTGGGATGGTGGTCCACAGCCATTAAGTTTCTTCGCTTGGTTTGCCTGATATCAAGCACCTTTATCATGAACATTTTAGGAATGTCATTTAAAATTATGCTCTGTGTCCTCGTGTTGTCGAGAGCACTCCTCTTCAGAGCTGCTGGTCACCAAATGAAATGTTTTCAAGTCAGAAGCACTTGGCCTACCTTGGTTTAGTGGATGTTGGTCAAGAGGCCAGGTGGGGGCGGGAAGGTCAAGAGGCCAGGTGGGGGCGGGAAGGTCAAGAGGCCAGGTGGGGGCGGGAAGGTCAAGAGGCCAGGTGGGGGCGGGAAGGTCATTGTTTACCTGCCGGTAGTGGCGGCGAGGTAAGGCAATGGTGGTCGTCGTTACCTCGTCTGGTCGTCTTACTGTCGGGTCCAGGAAGGGGCCTTCTTGATCCTCCTCGACGCTCGGGGGAACCATCTTCATCCGAGTGTGTTCCAGGTGCCGGCAAGTCTCCAACTTCCTCAACATTGTCATAGTTTCCAGACGATGATACGCCGGGCATCTCCCCGGCCGGGGCCATGTTGAGCCCTCCCAGAGTAAGGAGAGTGGCAGACACATTCACTACAAGCGACAAGAAAGTGTGCAAGGAACTCAATATGAAATTCCTGGAGGTCTTCACATTAGAGTTAGGAGCAGTTCCAGTGATAAGAGAGGGATTAGTTAACCAGGCTCCACTAGAGGATATTGGGATTTCGATTGGGGAGGTGAGGAGGCTTCTTTTAAAGTTGGATGTGACAAAGGCTATACTCCCAGATGAAATCTCACCATGGATACTGATGGAAGGAGCAGAAGCACTGTGTCTGCCACTCTCCATGGTGTATAAAAAATCACTGGTAACAGGTGAACTGCCAACAATTTGGAAGACGGCTAATGTAGTCCCGAGACAAAGCTCTAGGAGTTGATATCACGCCAAACCTGTCTTCTGAAGCCCACAACAAAAGAATAACATCAGAGGCATATGCAAGGATATCCAACAGAACTGCCTTCAGGAACCTGTGTAAGGAATCCTTCAGAACCTTGTATACAACGAATGTAAGACTAATCCTGGAATATGCGGTCCCAGCATGGAGCCCGTACCTTGTCAAGCACAAGACAAAACTGGAAAAAGTTTAGAGGTATGCCACTGGGCTAGTCCCAGAACTAAGAGGCATGAGTTACGAAGAAAAACTACGTGGAATGCACCTCATGCCGCTGGAAGATAGGAGAGTTTGAGGAGACATGATCACCACATACAAAATTCTCAGAGGAATTAACAGGGTAGATAAAGATAAACAGTTTAACACGGGTGGTAACACAAACAAGGGAACACGGGTGGAGACTGAGTACCCAAATGAGCCACGGGGACATTAGTGTTACGAACCTAAGTTCATCGCCAGAGCACGGAGCAGTGACGTCAACGCCATCTGTGAGTCCGCTCCCGATACCCCCCACAACATAGACAACGCCATCTAGTGATGACGGGAATATACCGGCAAGAGGTGCTAGATTCCTGTCCTAGTCGGCTTGTGAGGTAGCTGGTGCTGACCTCTAATGAGGTGTTTAGAAAAGCAGCGCCATCTGTCATAAACGGAGTTGGATGTGTCTAAGCCAGTAAGTGATGTTTCCTAGTGTCCCAGTGTACTGATGACGTGTTTGTATTCACAGAGTCGACGTAGGGCTGCTGTGATACAAGAATGGGCAGTCTACCCAGGGCAGCCAAGGTCTCTACACCAGTCTGCTTTACAGAAACAGTTAGCCGCCGCCGGAAGAGGACTGTGAAGCGTCCTACTGTCTGCCTGTGGAGTGGCAGTGACGGAATTCGCCGTACCCGGGGCTGGCTAGTAGAAGAGACGACTGACTGAGGTGCCGAAGAGGAGAGTAACCAGCGAGTTCCACGAAGCTCCTGCCTAGGGCTCGCTACCCTAGTATCTGCAAGTGAAGTGGCCCAACAGCGAGGCTGATTGGTATCTGCCAGCAACAGGCTGGACTGTGGTTGTGGGCCTTCACGAAGAGGCACCTAGTGGAATTGTGGCTTGGCAGACCCGTGGCCAGGGTAAACTCATTGTTGTTTCCCGGTACCTGCGGAGAATAGTACCACGGATGGGGAAACACGGTACAAGACTACATCGATTTAGCTTTGCCTAGTGTTTAGTGTCATCTGAGAGAGACGTTGATGTACATAGAGTGTAGTAATACTTCCTTTTAAGAGTTTTATATATATATGGTGATGGGAAAAATAATTATATATGGTTAAAGTGACGACCTGTTGTATTTAATGTACCTCCCCCATTTTGTTTTACTTGCATTACTGAGCTCACCCCTTGAAAGCCTCTAATAACTTGGGGCCAAATACCAGAACTTTAGTAACACCAGGAAAGAACCCTGTTGCGACCCATTAGGGCCGTAACAACTTTTACGGCCCTAATACTTTTTTTTATTAGGGCCGTAACAAAGAACTTTTTCAGTGTCAGAGTTGTTAACAGGTGGAATACATTAGACAGTGATGTGGTGGAGGTTGACTCCATACACAGTTTCAAATGTAGATATGATAGAGCCCAGTAGGCTCAGGAACCTGTACACCAGTTGATTGATAATTTAGATGCGGGACCAAAGAGCCAGACAATCGACTTGAGAATGGTCCAGGACGGGCCGAAACGTCGTCGTCCCTTCAACTTCTAGTGTGTGGTCTGGTCAACATACTTCAGCCACGTTATTGTGACTCATCGCCTGCACAAAGAGCCAGAGCTCAACCCCCGGCAAGCACAACTTGGTGAGTACATACATAATTACGTATCCAAGTACCTGCATTAATTATAGGCTAGTTATGTAACTAACAATAACATGAAAGGTAAGATCAAGGAGGACATGTCAACATCATCTCCATCACGTCTCCCCACATTTCCTCCCTCGCGTATTTGTCATCATTAACATACCATAATGACTCGACCACAAGGGAATTATATTCAGTTATAATTATATTAAGTTATGACACCACACCACATGTGGTGTCAGCCATGTACGCAGTCAGTCCCATTGAGAGGGTGTATAGTCTGAGCTCTCATTGTGCTGTCATAGTAATAATGGAATATGTAGTGAGGAAACTGATGACTCTATGTGGAGCTCTGAGAGCAGATTCCCTGCGGGAGGAGCTACGACAGGTGCAGGAGCTAAGACATCTGTAACAACGTCAAGAGGAAACAAAGCGGCAGCAGATGAACGTCTTCGTCCTGGAATGTCTTAGACAGGGATCTTAAGAAGACTGACAAGGCCTCCTACAGATGTTTTAAGGACTTCTAACTCATTTATCGTGTTGGAGGACGAGTGCTGTGTGTCTGCAGTTCGCTCGAAAGGCAAGGCAAGGAAGGGAGCGCAGGTCCCTCACGGTGCTCAGAAAGTAATTGAACTACTGAAGCGAATTTTGGTTATCGGAGATTCCCAGGTGAGGTGTTTGGGTAGAACGTTTTGTGCCAGAGATAGTGGGGAACAGGTTAAGGGTTTGCTATGCGGGAGCTGGAATTGGTGATATTGTTAACAACATGATTGAAATTGCTAGAAATGGGAATAACCCATTATATGTACCAGAGCCGATGGAAATGATTTAGGACAAGTTAGGAATGACGAACTGATACAGAGGTTAAAGACACCCATAGAATTAGGAGCAAGGGAGGAATCCTGATCATATGTGGCATTCTTCCAAGGAAGTTGGAAATGAATGATAATCGAGGGAATTTGGTGGGAAGGACGAGGGGACAGGGGAGTGGGGAATGGTTGGGAGGACGAGGGGACAGGGGAGTAAGAAATGGTTGGGAGGACAAGGAGATGGGGAGGGGGGAAATGGTAGGGTAGATTGGGAGACAGGGGGAAGGTTGCGGTGGCTCAGCAACGCACATGTGTTGCTGAGCCACAGCAACGCGTGGCCGGGTACAGCTAGCTAGAACATAAGAATGAAGGTAACTGCAGAAGGTATATTGGCCTATACATTGTTATTGTTGTTGTTTTAGATTTAGCTACTCAGAAGGAAGTGTCCATGTAGCACGGGCTATGGTGAGCCCGTAATTGAGTTCGGTTATTCGAGATACCCGTGTAACTGGGATATTTGGGTCAAAGTTTTATATGGAGGTGGGGATTCCTTCGTTTTCCCGGTTTATTTTTCGCTTCTGTTTTAGTACACTGGTTTTATTCTTGTTTTATTAACATTATCTTGGTGGCGGATGTAGATGCAGAATGCTCACTAATGAGTCCCATTCCTCAACGGCTTTTCTAATCATTGTAGTCGCGGTGGAATGTGCATCTAATGCAGCTGCTGTCGTTGGATTAATGTTGAGTTTGATGCGCAGGGCTTCAGTAGCTTCACATTCCAGTAAGTAGTGCAATAGTGGCGCCTCTGCTTCTGTTCCACAGATTTGACACTCTTTAACTATTGGGTTCATTACCTCCCAGCAGCACTTGTAACCAAGTCTCAGTCTGTGTATGGCTACTGCAATGTCTCTGGATATCTTTTTGCCAGGCTTGAAAGAGTAGTACCCAGTGGCTTGTTCGTATCATATCGCAGTGGATCTTCCTTCCGCTACTTTGGCTCTGTGGCGACTTTTGATAGTTGAGAATATTTTCTTCTTGATTTGCTTCTTAATCTGTGAAAAACTTTGAGGTATTTGAACCTGTACAACAGGTAGAGCAGTAGCAGATTTTGCTAGTGAGTCTGCCTTTTCATTACCATCTATGCCAATGTGACTTGGTATCCAATTTAGGGTGATTGACAGCCCTAGATTATGGGCTTTTTTCATATATGTTGGATTTCTGTGAGGAGTTGTATATTATGTCTGTGCTGACTGGATAACAATGCCTGGAGCGAAGATTTAGAGTCTGTATGAATGATGACATCATGCAAATTATTCTCAATTGTATAGTTTATTGCCTCCTTCAGGGCATATAATTCTGTTTGCAATGTTGAGCAGCCACTATTCATGCTCCAGTAAGCTTCATGGTTGGTTGTGTAAACTGCTGCGCCAGCAGAACCTCTTTCTTGATCAACTGATCCGTCTGTGAAGATGTGAGTAGTTGTAGGTCTTGAGATGGTTTCCATTTGTTGTTCTATGACTGCTTTGAGCTTCTGCGAGTCACATGCTGATTTTCTAACTGGTAATCCTTCAATGATTATCTTTAGACTTGATTCTTCCCATGGAGGAGGCTGCCGAAAGTGTTGATATGGTCTATCTTTCCCTTTGTTTTTAATGGTCCATTTTAAGTCCACTTGCTCTAAAATCTTGACCAGATTATCCATCCATTGGCCCATACGAGACAGTTTCTATTAATAACCACCAAATCCCACTCAAGTACATGTCCAACACACTTTTGAAACAATCAAGGGACCCCACCTCCACCACGTTATGCAGTAATTGGTTCCATAATTCAACAACGTTGTTACCGCACCAGTATTAACCCAGGTCTGTCCTAAATCTAAAACTTTCCAAAAAATTTAAAACCAAAAGATCGATTCATAAGAACATAAGAACAAACGTAATTGCAGAAGGCCTATTGGCCCATACGGGGCAGGTCCTATTTATAACCACCCAATCCCACTCATATACATGTCAAACCCATGCTTGAAACAATCGAGGGACCCCACCTCCACCACATTACGCGGCAATTGGTTCCACAAATCTACAACCCTGTTAATTAACCAGTATTTACCGAAGTCTTTCCTAAATTTAAACTTATCCAATTTATACCCTTTGTTTCGTGTTCTGTCTTGTGTTGATATCTTTTTACCCTATTAATATCCCCTTTGTTATGTCCATTCATCCACTTGTAAATCTCTATCGTGTCACCCCTAACTCTTCGCCTTTCCAGTGAATGCAAATTAAGCTTTGTTAATCTTTCTTCATTCGAAAGATTTCTAATTTGGGGAATTAACTTAGTCATCCTACGCTGGAGACGTTCAAGTGAATTTATATCCATTCTATAGTATGACGACCAAAACGTAACTGCATAATCTAAATGGGGCCTAACCAGAGCAAGATATAGCTGAAGAACCACACCAGGTGTCTTGTTACTAACGCTTTGATTGATAAATCCCAGTGTCCTATTTGCCTTATAACGAACATTCAGGCATTGATCCTTTTGTTTTAAATTATTTCTAATTATAACTCCCAGATCCCTTTCGCAATCCGACTTAGCAATCTCAACACCGTCAAGCTCGTATCTTGTAACTCTTCATTACCTAGCCTCAGAACTTTACATTTATCAGCATTAAACTGCATCTGCCAATCTTTTGACCATTTCAAAACCCTATCTAGATCAACTTGAGGTGATAGTGAGTCTTCTTCCGTGTTAATGTCCCCTACCGATTTTTATATCATCAGCAAATTTGCAGATGTTGCTACTAAAACCTGAATCTAAATCATTTATATATATTATAAACAACAGAGGTCCCAGGACAGAGCCCTGAGGTACTCAACTAACAACATTATCCCACTCTGACTTAACCCCATTTATTCTAACTCTATTTCCTTTGGTATAGTGATGCCCTAATCCAGCTTAATATAGCACCGCCAATACCATGAGCCTCTATCTTTTTAATCAGTCTTTCATGTGGCACTGTATCAAAATATCAAAAGCTTTGCTAAAGTCAAGGTACACAACATCACAGTCCTTACTGATAATAAGTCAATAGAGTCAGGCAGAGTGCCAGAGTTATGGAAAGTTGCTAATGTGATACAGTTTTTAAGAATGGAGATAGATCACTTGCGTTAAACTATCGACCAATTAGCCTAACGTCTATTGTGGGAAAGTTACTCGAATCTATAATTGCAAATAAAATTCGTCTTCATCTTGAAAAACATAAATTAATAATTGAGTCGCAACATGGTTTTATAAATGGCCGTTCATGTTTAACAAATTTGTTATCTTTTTATTCTAGCATAGTTGAGGCAGTTGATAGTGGTAAGGATTGTGATGTTGTATACCTTGACTTTAGCAAAGCTTTTGATACAGTGCCACATGAAAGACTGATTAAATAGACAGAGGCTCATGGTATTGGGGGTGCTATATTAAGCTGGATTAGGGCATGGCTATACCAAAGGAAACAGAGTTAGTATAAATGGGGTCAAGTCAGAGTGGGAAAATGTTGTAAGTGGAGTGCCTCAAGGCTCTGTCCTGGGACCTCTGTTGTTTATAATATATATAAATGATTTAGATTCAGGTTTGAGTAGCAACATTTGCAAATTTGCCGATGATACGAAAATCGGTAGGGAAATTAATTCGGAGGAGGACTCACTATCACTTCAAGTTGATCTAGATAGGGTTTTGAAATGGTCAAAGGATTGGCAGATGCAATTTAATGCAAAGTAAATGTAAAGTTCTGAGGTTAGGTAATGATGATAGAGTTACAAGATTTCATACACTGCATGAAAAATCACACAGCAGACGACGCTACGATTACGTCACCTCCCTCACCAAAATAGCTCCTCTCAACATTCTCCTGTTGCTGTTCTTACACTATATACACACACTATATATACCCATGTACATATGTGTTGCCCATAGCGAACCACTAAGCTAGTATGGTGAGCAAAACAAAGAGTGGCAGCCACACACACACAATGAAGCTACCTCAATTCTCGCCCTCCCTCCGTCACCAAAATTCCTCCTTCCACAATACTACGCACAACGGTAATTATAACCACATTCCTGCTATTATCACAATCCTGGTCACTAATTCCTGTAAATGAATAATTGACCAAACGTTTATTTTGAAAAGGAACCTAAGAAATCATTTGAAGATTCCTAGATGGACGAAATAATGCTGTGGTGCTGTGGCTAGCGCTGTGAACATTGTGAACAGCATTGAATCACTGATATTTGAACATTGTACCCAGTCATTATCACACTCAGGCTCTTCTACAATACTATCATAGGTAAATAATACAAGTTAAATATATATTTTGACATTATTAGGCGATGCTGTGGTCACACGCTGAACAGCAGTGCTGTGCGCTCATGCTGCGAGTGCCAGCCTTGGTTGCTCACACACTACTGAGGCTCCCACACCCGGGAATGTGGACCACGATTTTTTGTAAAGATGGCGTCTGTTTACAAGAGCCCTGAGGAAGCTGATGTGAACCCTATCACATCTTCAGCTATATCTTGCTCTGGTTAGGCCCCATATTTAGATTATACAGTTCAGTTTTGGTCACATAAGAACATAAGAACAAAGGCAACTGCAGAAGGCCTATTGGCCCATACGAGGCAGCTCCTATCTATAACCACCCAATATACACCGTATATTGTATATTATATACACCACCCAATATGTCACCGTACTATAGAATGGATATAAATTCACTTAAAGGTGTCCAGCGTAGGATGACAAAGTTAATTCCCCAAATTAGAAGTCTTTCATATGAAGAAAGATTAATAAAGCTCAAATTGCATTCACTGGAAAGACGAAGAGTTAGGGGTGACATGATAGAAGTTTACAAGTGGATGAATGGACATAACAAAGGGGATATTAATAGGGTATTAAAAGTATCAACTCAAGACAGAACACGAAACAATGGGTATAAATTGGATAAGTTTAGATTTAGGAAAGACTTGGGTAAATACTGGTTCGGTAACAGAGTGTTGATTTGTGGAACCAATTACCGCGCAATGTGGTAGAGGTGGGGTCCCTCGATTGTTTCAAGCGCGGGTTGGACATGTATATGAGTGGGATTGGGTGGTTATAAATAGGAGCTGCCTCGTATGGGCCAATAGGCCTTCTGCAGTTGCCTTTGTTCTTATGTTCTTATGTACTCATCTCTTCGTCATTATCCGTTATTTGACCTGTCTCAGTTTTTAATGGACCTATCCTTTCCCTAGTCTTAGTTCGATATAACTGAAAAAACCCTTTAGGATTTGTCTTCGCTTGCCCTGCTATGCGAACTTCGTAGTTTCTTTTTGCTTTCCTTATCTCTTTCTTAACATTTCTAACCAGTTGTACGAATTCCTGTTCTAAATTAACTTCCCCATTCTTAATCCTTTTGTACCACGCTCTCTTTTTACTTCTAATGTTCTTCAGATCATTTGTTATTCACTTTGGATCATTAGTATTCGATCTATTAAGTTTATATGGTATACTACGTTCCTGGGCTTTGCTTAGAATATTTTTAAATAGGTTATATTTTGAATCCACGTCAAAATCCCCTTTTCCGTCACCTGTCGCAGGGTTCACGTCTAGCCCACACCCCATACCCAAGACATTCCAATCTATTTGACCCCAAAAATTTCTTAGGCTATTGAAATCAGCTTTTCGAAAATCAGACACTTTAACAGAATTTTCTCCTACAGATCTATTCCATTCTATGCTAAATCTGATTTCTTTATGATCACTGTTCCCTAGCTCACTCCCTATTTCGATGTCCTTAATTTGTGTTTCCCTGTTAGTTAACACTAAATCTAAAATATTATTTCCCCGCGTTGGTTCCTTAATGTGTTGCGTAAGAAAGCAATCAACAATTAATTCTAGAAAATCTTCTGCTTCATTATTCCCTGTTTTGTTCAACCAGTTTATTCCACTAAAATTAAAGTCACCCATGACGTAAATACTGTTAGATCTAGATGCTCTAGATATTTCATCCCATAGATGCTTTGCTTCCATTCTGTCTAAATTTGGTGGCCTATATATAACTCCTATTATAATATTATTTGCTTTTTCGTTTAATTCTATCCAAATAATTTCTGTGTGTGGCTCAGTTTTGATTCCCTCTTTGAGAGTACATTTCAAATTGTCCCTAATATATATGGCTACTCCCCCTCCTCGTCTAATATATCTATCTGTGTGAAATAGTTTAAATCCATTTATTTCTTCAGCCGAACAAGTCTATGTGGGTGGGGACGAGGACAGGTTGACTAGTCTAGCAGTTACCAGGGAGGATGTTCTTAAACAAATAGTAAAACTCAAACCAAACAAATCCCCAGGGCCGGATGAAGTGTTTGCCAGGGTGCTTAAAGAATGCAAAGAGGAGCTTTGTGACCCACTGTCAACCATATTTAATAAGTCAATAAAGACAGGCAGAGTGCCAGAGTTTTGGAAAGTTGCTAATGTGATACCAGTTTTTAAGAAAGGAGATAGATCACTTGCGTCTAACTATCGACCAATTAGCCTAACGCCTATTGTGGGAAAGTTACTCGAATCTATAATAGCAAATAAAATTCGCCTTCATCTTGAAAAACATAATTTAATACTTGAGTCGCAGCATGGTTTTGTAAATGGCCGTTCGTGTTTAACAAATATGTTATCTTTTTATTCTAGCATAGTTGAGTCAGTTGATAGTGGTAAGGATTGTGATGTTGTGTACCTTGACTTTAGCAAAGCTTTTCATACAGTGCCACATGAAAGACTAATTAAAAAGATAGAGTCTCATGGTATTGGGGGTGCTATATTAAGCTGGATTAGGGCATGGCTATACCAAAGGAAACAGAGAGTTAGTATAAATGGAGTCAAGTCAGAGTGGGAAAATGTTGTGCTGTGCTGTGCTGTCCGCTCGGCCGACCGGCTCAACCGACATATGGATGGATATAAATAGAATCGGTCACGTATGGGCCAATAGTCCTGTATATTCCTTAATTTTTATGTTCCATTTTTTATTATTTTGTTAATATTTATGATATAATATATTATATTTTGTTATTATGAAATACTTAAATAATAATTTAACTAAATAATAATATTATGAGGTATAATAATAATATATTATGAGGCAGAGAGGTATTATATAATACCTAAACAAGAATATAATCAACACGGAAAGTGCAGTTATATTCAATGAAACATATCAGAAAACTCTTGACCCTTGAAGGATTCGAACCCGGTCAGCTAGTGCCTCTTGGCTGGCTGTTGTTGTTGTTCTATATTTAGCTACTCGGAAGGAAACAGCCCTTGTAGCACGGACAATAATGAGCCCGTAAGTGAGTTTGGTTATCCGCGATAACCTTGTTAGTGTGATAACCTTGTTAGTGTGATAACCTTGTTAGTGTGATAACCTTGTTAGTGCGATAACCTTGTTAGTGTGATAACCTTGTTAGTGTGATAACCTTGTTAGTGTGATAACCTTCTTAGTGCGATAACCTTGTTAGTGTGATAACCTTGTTAGTGTGATAACCTTGTTAGTGTGATAACCTTGTTAGTGCGATAACCTTGTTAGTGTGATAACCTTGTTAGTGTGATAACCTTGTTAGTGCGATAACCTTGTTAGTGTGATAACCTTGTTAGTGTGATAACCTTGTTAGTGTGATAACCTTGTTAGTGTGATAACCTTGTTAGTGTGATAACCTTGTTAGTGTGATAACCTTGTTAGTGTGATAACCTTGTTAGTGTGATAACCTTGTTAGTGTGATAACCTTGTTAGTGTGATAACCTTGTTAGTGTGATAACCTTGTTAGTGTGATAACCTTGTTAGTGTGATAACCTTGTTAGTGTGATAACCTTGTTAGTGTGATAACCTTGTTAGTGTGATAACCTTGTTAGTGTGATAACCTTGTTAGTGTGATAACCTTGTTAGTGTGATAACCTTGTTAGTGTGATAACCTTGTTAGTGTGATAACCTTGTTAGTGTGATAACCTTGTTAGTGTGATAACCTTGTTAGTGTGATAACCTTGTTAGTGTGATAACCTTGTTAGTGCGATAACCTTGTTAGTGTGATAACCTTGTTAGTGTGATAACCTTGTTAGTGTGATAACCTTGTTAGTGTGATAACCTTGTTAGTGTGATAACCTTGTTAGTGTGATAACCTTGTTAGTGTGATAACCTTGTTAGTGTGATAACCTTGTTAGTGCGATAACCTTGTTAGTGTGATAACCTTGTTAGTGTGATAACCTTGTTAGTGTGATAACCTTGTTAGTGTGATAACCTTGTTAGTGTGATAACCTTGTTAGTGTGATAACCTTGTTAGTGTGATAACCTTGTTAGTGTGATAACCTTGTTAGTGTGATAACCTTGTTAGTGTGATAACCTTGTTAGTGTGATAACCTTGTTAGTGTGATAACCTTGTTAGTGTGATAACCTTGTTAGTGTGATATTTGGGTCAAAGTTTTAAATGGCGGTTGGGTTTTCTCCCAGTTCTTTTCCGCTTCTGTTTTAGCGTAACGGGTTTAATCTTGTTTTAATAACATTATCTTATAATGCTCTAGTATAATGTTAAGAGATAAGATAATAACATGATTTTATAATGTTTTATAAAACATTTATTATTTTATAATGTTATTGAATATATAGGGTGGATATAGATGCACAGTATTCACTAGTGTGTCCCATTCTTTAACTGCTTTTCTAAACTTTTCTATCCATTGTTGTCACTGTGGATTTTGAATCTAATGCAGCTGCTCTTGTTAGTTGAATGCAGCTGCTCTTATTGGAAGAATGTTGCTGCTCTTGTTAGTTGAATGTTGCTGCTCTTGTTTGATGCTTCACATTCCCGTAAGTAGTGCAATAGTGGCGCCTCTGCATCTGTTCCACAGATATGACATTCTTTAACTATTGTGTTTATTACCTAAACCCTGAGGTTTATTACCTCCCAGCAGCACTTGTAACCAAGACTGAGTCTGTGTATGGCTACTGCAATGTCTCTAAGATAGCTTTATGCCAGGCTTGATAGAGTAGTACCCAGTGGATTGTTTGTACCATATCGCAGTGTATCTTCCTTCCGCTACTTTGGCTCTGTGGCGACTTTTGATAGTTGGGAGTATTTTCTTCTTGATTTGCTTCTTAATCTGTGAAAAACGAAGTTATTTTAACCTTACAACAGGGAAACAGGTTTTGTTAGTGAGTCTGCCTTTTCTTTACCATCTATGCCAAAGTGACTTGGTATCCAATTTAGGCTGATTGATCAACCCGTCCTCTTATAAATAACGTCACTTTTCGCTCGTATGCGCACTATGGCCAAATTTGGACGTAATTTGAAATGAAATCGACTCGTTCTGACGTTCTGTTCCGTTTTCTATTTGAGTCGTCTGGCGTACGCGCAGAGGTTATAAGAGGACACTTTAAATTAACGTTTTTCATAACATTTTGAAACTTTATGAGAATTTCCTGCCCACCTAACCTTTTAGAGGACCCTCAACTTGTTGAAAAAAATACCAAATTTATTTTCATTTATTTTTTTCATTTTCAAATTACGTCCAAATTCGGCCATACGGCCAAAAGTGACGTTCTTTTTAAGAGGACAGGTTGGATTGATAGCCCTAGATTATTTGCTTCTTTACCTTTATGTAGAATATGATTCCATTGATGATGGCCACAAAGTCGTCTGCATAGTTAAGCAGTTTGGCTTTTGGTAACTTTTGGGTTCATGAATTGTTCCACGAGACAGTTGAAGAGCAAGATGATCTCGGACGTAGGTTCGAATCCTCGTCCCGGCCCTTGTGGATTTGTTCAAGGGGCTTAGTATTTCTCCCTGCTGAGTCCCATTTTCCAGCCTCTTTAAGTATTTTTTCATTTGGAATTTTACTTTAGGTTCTCGGTTAAGCAGGCTTCCTTTAGCAAAGGCAAGAGCATTTCCTTATCCTCCATTATTACCTCCAGGCAACACATTGTAGCTCGAGCACTGGCTTGCTCGAAGGCTTTTTCTAAGTCCAGAAAAATAAGGATTCTTGGTTTGTCATTGATTTGATCCAGGAGGGAGGTAAGGCATTCTGTGGTTCCCACACTGTTTCTGTGAGCAAACATATTTTGATTCAGTGGATTGGCTTTCCATTCAATTCTAATCGAACTGAATGGAAAGCCAATCCACTGCACCATAAAAACTATGCTTACATAAAAGGTGTGGGAACCATTCTTTCTGCAGTTTTGGCCAGACAGCTTGTTAATGAGATGGGTCTTGGGTTTCCTGGGTCTTTGGAGTTGGGAATTGGAACTATAATTGCACTATTCCAGGAGAGTGGTCGAGTTCTTGTCACCCATACTCTGTTGATGAGATTCAAGAAGGCTTCTTCACCCTCTTCTCCAAGTTTGACCTGCATGTTGTACGTGATTTTGTCCTCACCTGGCGCTGTGTTTTTTAGTTTTCTTTGTAGCGTTTCTGAGTTCTTTCGGATTGAAAAGTTGGTCATTGGTTTGTCCGTCAGTTTTTTTCCATCTTGCTGCTTGAAGTCTTTGTTGGTGAGTGAGAATTGCTTGAGGAAGTTGAGCGGAACTAGATTTGTGAATCTTTCTGCTTCTTGCTCTGAATGAAGATGATGGGGCGAAGCAGGAGGCGATTTTCTTTTGTTCCTTTTGATCTGCCTTTAACTTGACACACAACTCGAGCCAATTTTCTTCTAAGATTTTTGCTGTTTCTTCATGCATATAATCTAAGACAGCTCTACGAAGTTCCAGATTAGCTTGGGTTCTTCTGAAATTCTTTCATGCACAATTTAGCCTCTTATGCAGTTATTTTATCCTACCGCAGTAATACCAATGTTGGTATTACAACAGTATTACTTAAGTTGTTAGGTAATTGTTTTCTTATTGGGGATAGAGTGATTTGCATTTACTAAATATTTGTCCATATCTTCAGTGTTGTCAGACGGAGTGTAAGTTTAGTGTCAAATTTCAAGAGAATCCTGAAATTTCATCTGCTTTGATAAAATCCCATTATCAGGACCGGCTCTCCGGAGCTCCGGCTCTCAGGAGCTGGAGGTAGTGCTATATTAATAACTTTTCTTGTAGCTCAGGTGTCATGGATTGGTGTTCACACAACTTCACACTCTGCAACCCACCCACGAGGGGGCGACACACTCCTAGCCCTCCAGGAACGCTTGGACAGAGGCCTCTGATCATCCGAACTGTCAGCCCCAGCAGGAGGCATCCCAGTAGAGCCCACGGCCGGCCGCAAGTCACCTGGCAACACACGATCCGGAAAAACATCAGCCTCATCCACAGGGGGTACAGGCCCACACCCTTCAGGCGACGCATGGGCTGGAGACGGGGCCGGCGGAGACGAAGGAGCCAGCGGGGCCGTCGGAGGCGAGGAAGCCGACGGTGGGGGTGGGTCCGCACCCCCCGACACCCACACCACTGGAGCGGCACCCATCACCTCGGCTGTCCTCTCACAAGGGGTATCATCCACAACCGAGACATCCTCACGCTCGGGCAAGGGCTTCATGAAACACATTTACCCGATCATACATCCGAGTGTCGCAGGCAGCAGCCAAATGTCCAACGTGGCCACATTTATAACACGTCCGAGTCTGCCCACGGTAGGAGAAGCAGATCGTTAAGCCAGTAAGCGCGAGAGAAGAAGGCACATTCCCATGAAGAACCATCTTAGCCGTTCTGTAACCATTACCTAGTCCCCTTGACGTCCCCGGTTGTGTATTTACAGACACGAATATAGTCCACACGCCCATACCTGGCAAGAGCCCGATGGAGAAGATCCTTAGACATTTCAAACAGTGCATTTTTAATAGACACTCCACACTCAAATTCGTCACAGTCACAGAGCCAAGACCGTTGCTCAGCCCCACCACCTTGTCCTCATACTGGTCGAGAAACCTCTGGAGCAAGCCACTCTCGGCGAACTTCACAACAGTCGTCACGAACAGCCTATAGACCGACGAGATCTTCCACTTTCACACCCATAACTGCAAACAGAATGTTGCTGACGACACCAATATCCACCTGACAGGTAAAAGTCAGAAAAGTCGAGTCCTTCCTCCTTAGTGGCGGCACGTAAGTCCCCATACTGAGACTGAAAAACAGTCACCCTGCAGCGGAAAACAACCACCCGTCAGGGCAACCAACAATCACCCAATGTAAACACCAGCAGGGAGACCAGGGGAACGTCCGACCCGGCTGGTGGTTCCCACCACACTCTGGTCAACATATTTCAGCCACGTTATTGTGACTCCTCGTCTGCAAGATAGTTTGTTTTTTTCGTTTAATTCTATCCAAATAGCTTTTGTGTGGGACTCAGTTTTGGTTTCCTTTTAGAGACTACATTTCAATTTTTCCCTAACATATATGGCTACTCCCCCTCCTCGTCTAATATATCTATCTGTGTAGAATAGTTTAAATCCATATATTTGATATTCAGCGAATAGTTCTCATTTTCTACATTCATTCACGTTTCGGTAAGTGCAATATCTATTTTTTATTTGACGAGCATTTAAATCGTTTATTTTGTGTCTTAGACTTCTACTGTTAGTGTAATATACCCTAAGTGAATTGTTATTTTGAGGCATTTCTCTTTCCCTGGTCATTTTGCCAATTTGTTTCCCCCACAAACATGTACCTTTATTACCTCCTGTCTTCATATCAATTCCCATAACACTATTTACTAACAGTTTAAACCCAAGCTTAAAAAAGCACATCCAACCAATGGTTGGAGGTGTTTGTTTAAGTTTGGTTTCATCCCCAGGGCCGGATGAAGTGTTTGCCAGGGTGCTTAAAGAATGCAAAGAGGAGCTTTCCGAGCCACTGTCTACCATATTTAATAAATCAATAGAGTTAGGTAGAGTGCCAGAACCATGGAAGGTAGCTAATGTGGTAACAATATTTCAGAGAGGAGATAGATCACTTACGTCAAACTATCGGCCAATTAGCCTAACATCTATTATGGGAAAGTTACTTGAATCGATATTTGCAAATACAATTCGTCTTCATCTTGAAAAACATAAGTTAATAAATGAGTCGCAACATGGTTTTACAAATGGCCGTTCATGTTTAACAAATTTGCTATCTTTTTATTCCAGCATAGTTGAGGCAGTTGATAGTGGTAAGGATTGTGATGTTGTGTACCTTGACTTTAGCAAAAATTTTAATATAGTGCCACATGAAAGACTGATTAAAAAATAGAGGCTCATGGTATTGGGGGTGCTATATTAAGCTGGATTAGGGCATGGCTATACCAAAGGAAACAGAGAGTTAGTATAAATGGAGTCAAGTCAGAGTGGGAAAATGTTGTAAGTGGGGTGCCTCAGGGCTCTGTCCTGGGACCTCTGTTGTTTATAATATATATAAATGATTTAGATTCAGGTTTGAGTAGCAACATTTGCAAATTTGCAGATGAAACGAAAATCGGTAGGGAAATTAATTCGGAGGAGGACTCACTATCACTTCAAGTTGACCTAGATAGGGTTTTGAAATGGTCAAAGGATTGGCAGATGCAGTTTAATGCTGATAAATGTAAAGTTCTGAGGTTAGGTAATGATGATAGAGTTACAAGATACGAGCTAGATGGTGTTGAGATTGCGAAGTCGGATTGCGAAAGGGATCTGGGAGTTATGATTAGTAAGAATTTAAAACAAAAGGATCAATGCATAAATGTTCGTAATAAGGCAAATCGGACACTTGGATTTATTAATCGCAGCGTTAGTAACAAGACACCTGGTGTGGTTCTCAAGCTATATCTTGCTCTAGTTAGGCCCCATTTAGATTATGCAGTTCAGTTTTGGTTGTCATATTATAGAATGGATATAAATTCACTTGAACGTGTCCAGCGTAGGATGACTAAGTTAATTCCCCAAATTAGAAATCTTTCATATGAAGAAAGATTAACAAAGCTTAAGTTGCATTCACTGGAAAGGCGAAGAGTTAGGGGTGACATGATAGAGGTTTACAAGTGGGTAAATGGACATAACAAAGGGGATATTAATAGGATATTAAAAGTATCAACACAAAACAGAACACGAAACAATGGGTATAAATTGGATAAGTTTAGATTTAGGAAAGACTTGGGTAAATACTGGTTCAGTAACAGGGTTGTTGATTTGTGGAACCAATTACCGCGTAACGTGCTGGAGGTGGGGTCCCTCGATTGTTTCAAGCGTGGGTTGGACATGTATATGAGTGGGATTGGGTGGTTATAAATAGGAGCTGCCTCATATGGGCCAATAGGCCTTCTGCAGTTGCCTTTGTTCTTATGTTCTTATGTTTGTTGGATTCAATGAACAATTTGAGATTATGGACAGTAAATAAGGAAATAAATAAATGATTGGTTAGGAGATGTGGATATTTTGCTGGAGGCGTGAGGCTCGCTTCTGGAGGGCTTTGACCTCACTTGAGGCCAGACATTGCAGGGGGAAAGCCACGCTCCGTTGAGCTCCCGTCAGAAAGAACCCCCTAGTGATATATCTCCAAGGAAAGTGTGCAGTCGTACCAGCCGTGGAATTGAGCTGGGGAGGTGTGGTCTCAAATCCTGGACGGCAAGGAGTGTTTATTAAGCCGCCCAGAGACATTTTCGTGGGCTGTGGAAGTGCCCTGACCAGGCTCCGTCAGAGGGAGGAGCGCCCTCGACGAGACAATCTGTGGTAAGCACGATTTATGCCAGTTCATAGTGAAAGCTTGTAGTTGGTCGTGTGCCCAGCGACAGTAGCAATGTTTATTGATGAGTTACAAATGTTTTGGTAAGGCAGGAAGCCTAAACAAGAGGACGGAGATGAGAGAGACAGCTGGAGGGACGAGCAGCACGTCCTCTCCCATCGACCGCTTGAAGCCAACTGACTGAGGGGCGGTGGAGGAGAGTGTGGAGGCCCGCCAGGCGAGGTGGAGCATGGACCCGCCCAATGGGGGAGTCCAATCTCACAGTATGTAGTGGACAGATAGAGGTTTGAGGCAAACATATTGTGTGATTATTTTTGTTTATGTGTTAAAGGGGAAACATTTTTATTGGAGTGTCGATGGGTTGCAGGTTTGTCTTTGGGGAAGAAGTTGCTGAGAACTTCGAAGCCAGCACAGAGGGAGTAGTTGATGAGACTCCAAAGTAGTGGAGCAGAGGACCTCGAGCTGTGAGAAGCAGTGAAGAGGAGTGTCACGTGCTTCTGTAGAGGTGGTGAAGCACCATAGTTGCTCGAGGGAACTTCATGGTGTAGCAGCCAGGAGAGCTGTGGAGAAACCCAGCAGACGAGTGAAGCACCATAGTTGCTCAAGGAAAACTTCATGGTAGCAGCCTGGAGGAGCTGCAGAGGATCCTGGTAGTTAAACCCGGAAGAACCTGAAGAGATCAGGGTAGTGAACTTCCAGATGTGGGAGGAAAGTTCTAAATGATTACTTGTAAGGAGGTAATCGAGTGTTTGGTTGTCATTAGCGTGCAAGACGCAGTGAGAGGTGGGTGATTGTTTGCATTCTTAAGTCAAGGAGTGTTTTATACTGAAGTTTAGAGTTACAATCGTAGGCTGGATTACCTACAGATGTATGTGTTCTAGGACTAATAGGGTGATCGATTGATCATTGTTGTGTATCAAGGAACATTTATACTGATATATGTTATTGCATTCACATGCTGATTTTCCTTGTACAAGTTTATAGATATATATATATATTCTCTTGCTGATAGTGCAACAGTGTATGTAGACTTGATCTACTTGAGGAGGTTGATAGTATCAGGTGGTGAACCAGGAGATAGGATACCACTTGATAAGCTGATGATAGAGTTCTGATGGTGTTGGAGTGCAACCTGATTGTAATAGTATAGAGTATAGGATTCATTATTATTATATGGGTGTATGTATTGTGTATGTGCTTTGTCCAGTAAATGTATTCCAATTTGCTGGTGTTTGCCCTTGTCCTAGTGAGGCTTCCCAGGTAGTAGTAAAGAAGGAGAGAGAGAGAGAGAAAGAGCCAAGAAACACTGCTGTGGACAGGGTAGGACGGAGAACCAATAAGTCAAAGGGGATTGAGGAGATCATATCACCTAAGGAGAGAGTGGGGAGTCACAGCGGCTCGAGTGGGTGTGTGCACGTGACAACGAGGCTGAGTGTTGGAGCCGCATCCCCTAAACATGTGACGTTGAGCCCCTCTCCAAGAGTCAGAAGCGCCTAGTGTAATCTCCTAGTGAAGTATAAGCACTCTACCAAGTTGTGGGTTGGGTTGTCCGTAAAGGAGGAACACGACGACAACACCACCAACCCACACTATAATAGTAAATACTGGTTCGGTAATAGGGTGGTTGATTTGTGGAACCAATTACCGCGTAACGTGGTGGAGGTGGGGTCCCTCGATTGTTTCAAGCGTGGGTTGGACATGTATATGAGTGGGATTTGGTGGTTATAGATAGGAGCTGCCTCGTATGGGCCAATAGGCCTTCTGCAGTTACCTTTGTTCTTTGTTCTTATGTTCTTAACAACCGCCAGACTGTCAATCAAAGACTGTATACAGAGATCCTTTCAGAAAAACCTGCAATATAGAAAAAGCTCATGGATGGATAATCTGGTCAAGATTTTAGAGAAAATGGACATGAAATGGACCATTAAAAAACAAAGGGGAAGATAGACCATATCAACACTTTCGACAGCCTCCTCCATGGGAAGAATCGAATCTAAAGATAATCATTGAAAGATTACCAAATAAAAAATCAGCAAGTGACCCGCAGAGGCTCAAGGAAGTAATAGCATAACAAATGGAAAACATTTCAAAACCCACAACGACTCACATCTTCACAGACAGATCAGTTGATCAAGAAGTAATAGAATAACAATAATAGTTATGCTGGGGCAATAATAGTTAATAATAGTTATGCTGGGGCAGCAGTTTACACTACTAACCATGAAGCTTACTGGAGCATGAATAATGGGTGCTCAACATTGCAAACAGAATTATATGTTTATTGTTTATTGTTTATTACCCCTGAAGGAGGCAATAAACTCTACAACTGAGAATAATTTACATGATGTCATCATTCATACCGACTCTAAATCTTCGCCCCAGGCATTGTTATCTAGCCAGCACAGAGATAATATACAACTCCTCACAGAAATTCAACATATAGGAAAAGTAGCCCATAATCGAGGGCTGTCTATCACCCTAAATTGGATACCAAGCCACATTGGCATAGATGGTAATGAAAAGGCAGACTCACTAGCAAAAACTGCCACTGCCATACCTGTTGTACAGGTTCAAATACCTCCAAGTTTCTCACAGATTAAAGAGCAAATCAATAAGAAAATATTCTCAACTATCAAAAGTCACCACAGAGCCAAAGCAGCGGAAGGAAGATCGCCGCGGCTCCTGCTGTGCCGGCAGTGAGGTTGATGTATGTGGTTGCCAGGGTGGATACACAAGTATAGTCCCATGCCAACTGTCTGCCACCCTTCCACGGTCGCAGTGTGATTCCGTCTGGTCGGCCGGCAAAGCTAACAGAGTCACGGTTCAGTAGGTTGCGGGGCTCTCTCTCCGCCGGACACTGAGCAGAGGCAAGGCTTCTTTTAATGATGTCATTGACTTCGTCGTGTCTAGTGTGCCAACTACCAGATTTTCCACAGTGCAGGCCATGCAATCTATAATATATATATATATATATATATATATATATATATATATATATATATATATATATATATATATATGTCGTACCTAGTAGCCAGAACTCACTTCTCAGCCTACTATTCAAGGCCCGATTTGCCTAATAAGCCAAGTTTTCCTGAATTAATATATTTACTATAATTTTTTTCTTATGAAATGATAAAGCTACCCTTTTCTCTATGTATGAGGTCAATTTTTTTTTATTGGAGTTAAAATTAACGTTGATATATGACCGAACCTAACCAACCCTACCTAACCTAACCTAACCTATATTTATAGGTAAGGTTAGGTTAGGTAGCCAAAAAAATTTAGGTTAGGTTAGGTTAGGTAGGTTAGGTAGATAAAAAAAACATTTATTAATTCATGAAAACTTGGCTTATTAGGCAAATCGGGCCTTGCATAGTAGGCTGAGAAGTGCGTTCTGGCTACTAGGTACGACATATATATATATATATATATATATATATATATATATATATATATATATATATATATATATATATATATATATATATATATATATATTATTAAATATGACCGAAAAAGTAAGATTAATAATTCTAACACGAATTTTCTCAATCTTTCGTACATTTCGTTTCACTGTTGGAGGTAAATCAAAAATCAATTCTCCAAAATTCATTTTTATTTCTAGTCTGACGCGACACGAGCGCGTTTCGTAAAACTTATTACATTTTCAAAGACTTTAGTTCACAAATACACAACTGAATAGAACTTACGCATCTCCGATTTTATATCTACATTTGAGTGAGGTGGAAGGGGTGATGTGGCATTAACACAAGACAGAACAAGATGTGGTATTAATAGGGTATTAATTTCATCAACACAAGACAGAACAAGAGTATTAATAGGGTATTAATTTCATCAACACAAGACAGAACACGAAACAATGGATATTGAATAGAAGTGTTTGTAGAAAGCCTATTGGTCCATATTTCTTGATGCTTCTATATTGGAGCGGAGTCTTGAGGTGGGTAGAATATAGTTGTGCAATAATTGGCTGTTGATTGCTGGTGTTGACTTCTTGATGTGTAGTGCCTCGCAAACGTCAAGCCGCCTGCTATCGCTGTATCTATCGATGATTTCTGTGTTGTTTACTAGGATTTCTCTGGCGATGGTTTGGTTGTGGGAAGAGATTATATGTTCCTTAATGGAGCCCTGTTGCTTATGCATCGTTAAACGCCTAGAAAGAGATGTTGTTGTCTTGCCTATATACTGGGTTTTTTGGAGCTTACAGTCCCCAAGAGGGCATTTGAAGGCATAGACGACGTTAGTCTCTTTTAAAGCGTTCTGTTTTGTGTCTGGAGAGTTTCTCATGAGTAGGCTGGCCGTTTTTCTGGTTTTATAGTAAATCGTCAGTTGTATCCTCTGATTTTTGTCTGTAGGGATAACGTTTCTATTAACAATATCTTTCAGGACCCTTTCCTCCGTTTTATGAGCTGTGGAAAAGAAGTTCCTGTAAAATAGTCTAATAGGGGGTATAGGTGTTGTGTTAGTTGTCTCTTCAGAGGTTGCATGGCTTTTCACTTTCCTTCTTATGATGTCTTCGACGAAACCATTGGAGAAGCCGTTATTGACTAGGACCTGCCTTACCCTACAGAGTTCTTCGTCGACTTGCTTCCATTCTGAGCTGTGGCTGAGAGCACGGTCGACATATGCGTTAACAACACTCCTCTTGTACCTGTCTGGGCAGTCGCTGTTGGCATTTAGGCACATTCCTATGTTTGTTTCCTTAGTGTAGACTGCAGTGTGGAAACCTCCGCCCTTTTCCATGACTGTTACATCTAGAAAGGGCAGCTTCCCATCCTTTTCCATCTCGTAAGTGAAACGCAGCACGGAACTCTGCTCAAATGCCTCCTTCAGCTCCTGCAGATGTCTGACATCAGGTACCTGTGTAAAAATGTCGTCAACATACCTGCAGTATATGGCCGGTTTCAAGTTCATGTCGACTAAGACTTTTTGCTCGATGGTACCCATGTAGAAGTTTGCAAACAGGACACCTAGGGGAGAACCCATGGCGACCCCATCTACTTGCTTATACATGTGCCCATCCGGGCTCAAGAAGGGTGCCTCTTTAGTACAAGCTTGGAGTAGTTTCCTCAGAATATTTTCTGGTATGTCAAGAGGAGTACAGGCTGGATCACGATACACTCTGTCGGCTATCATTCCGATTGTCTCGTCCACAGGTACGTTGGTAAACAGCGATTCTACGTCCAACGAGGCTCTTATCCCTGTGGCCCGTGTGCCCCGCAGTAAGTCAACAAATTCCTTTGGAGACTTCAGGCTGAAGGCGCAAGGAACATAAGGAGTCAGCAGGCCGTTGAGTCGCTTCGCCAGTCTGTACGTGGGTGTGGGTATCTGGCTAATGATTGGCCGAAGTGGGTTTCCAGGCTTGTGCGTCTTGACATTTCCATACGCATATCCAGGTTTATATTCCCCAATGATCTTTGGCAGGTGGAGTCCGGATTTCTTGGCGTTCACAGTTTCGATCAGTTTGTTGACCTTTGCTTTTAATTCGGCTGTAGTGTCCTTCGTTACCCTTTGGAACTTAGTTTGGTCAGAGAGTATGATGTTCATTTTCGCCAGATATTCGTCTTTTTTAAGAATGACATATATTGGCGACTTGTCACCTCTCCTGACAACTATCTCCTTGTTCTCACGAAGGCTTTTAGCTGCCGCTTTAAGCTCGGGGGACAGTATGGTGCTTCTGTAGTTGCCTCGATTCTTTCCTCCTTCTGCAATAAGTTCTGCTTGTAAGGTATCTTTGGTAGTGACCTTCTTTTGTGTCCCGAGGTCGAATATGTCGTCCAACAGAATTTCCAACTCTACTTTCCGGGCCATCTCACTCGGTCTGGACATAACATGACAGTTTATGCCCAGATTTAGGGCATAAACTGTCATGTTATGTCCAGACCGAGTGAGATGGCCCGGAAAGTAGAGTTGGAAATTCTGTTGGACGACATATTCGACCTCGGGACACAAAAGAAGGTCACTACCAAAGATACCTTACAAGCAGAACTTATTGCAGAAAGAGGAAAGAATCGAGGCAACTTTAGAAGCACCATACTGTCCCCCGAGCTTAAAGCGGCAGCTAAAAGCCTTCGTGAGAACAAGGAGATAGTTGTCAGGAGAGGTGACAAGTCGCCAATATATGTCATTCTTAAAAAAGACGAATATCTGGCGAAAATGAACATCATACTCTCTGACCAAACTAAGTTCCAAAGGGTAACGAAGGACACTACAGCCGAATTAAAAGCAAAGGTCAACAAACTGATCGAAACTGTGAACGCCAAGAAATCCGGACTCCACCTGCCAAAGATCATTGGGGAATATAAACCTGGATATGCGTATGGAAATGTCAAGACGCACAAGCCTGGAAACCCACTTCGGCCAATCATTAGCCAGATACCCACACCCACGTACAGACTGGCGAAGCGACTCAACGGCCTGCTGACTCCTTATGTTCCTTGCGCCTTCAGCCTGAAGTCTCCAAAGGAATTTGTTGACTTACTGCGGGGCACACGGGCCACAGGGATAAGAGCCTCGTTGGACGTAGAATCGCTGTTTACCAACGTACCTGTGGACGAGACAATCGGAATGATAGCCGACAGAGTGTATCGTGATCCAGCCTGTACTCCTCTTGACATACCAGAAAATATTCTGAGGAAACTACTCCAAGCTTGTACTAAAGAGGCACCCTTCTTGAGCCCGGATGGGCACATGTATAAGCAAGTAGATGGGGTCGCCATGGGTTCTCCCCTAGGTGTCCTGTTTGCAAACTTCTACATGGGTACCATCGAGCAAAAAGTCTTAGTCGACATGAACTTGAAACCGGCCATATACTGCAGGTATGTTGACGACATTTTTACACAGGTACCTGATGTCAGACATCTGCAGGAGCTGAAGGAGGCATTTGAGCAGAGTTCCGTGCTGCGTTTCACTTACGAGATGGAAAAGGATGGGAAGCTGCCCTTTCTAGATGTAACAGTCATGGAAAAGGGCGGAGGTTTCCACACTGCAGTCTACACTAAGGAAACAAACATAGGAATGTGCCTAAATGCCAACAGCGACTGCCCAGACAGGTACAAGAGGAGTGTTGTTAACGCATATGTCGACCGTGCTCTCAGCCACAGCTCAGAATGGAAGCAAGTCGACGAAGAACTCTGTAGGGTAAGGCAGGTCCTAGTCAATAACGGCTTCTCCAATGGTTTCGTCGAAGACATCATAAGAAGGAAAGTGAAAAGCCATGCAACCTCTGAAGAGACAACTAACACAACACCTATACCCCCTATTAGACTATTTTACAGGAACTTCTTTTCCACAGCTCATAAAACGGAGGAAAGGGTCCTGAAAGATATTGTTAATAGAAACGTTATCCCTACAGACAAAAATCAGAGGATACAACTGACGATTTACTATAAAACCAGAAAAACGGCCAGCCTACTCATGAGAAACTCTCCAGACACAAAACAGAACGCTTTAAAAGAGACTAACGTCGTCTATGCCTTCAAATGCCCTCTTGGGGACTGTAAGCTCCAAAAAACCCAGTATATAGGCAAGACAACAACATCTCTTTCTAGGCGTTTAACGATGCATAAGCAACAGGGCTCCATTAAGGAACATATAATCTCTTCCCACAACCAAACCATCGCCAGAGAAATCCTAGTAAACAACACAGAAATCATCGATAGATACAGCGATAGCAGGCGGCTTGACGTTTGCGAGGCACTACACATCAAGAAGTCAACACCAGCAATCAACAGCCAATTATTGCACAACTATATTCTACCCACCTCAAGACTCCGCTCCAATATAGAAGCATCAAGAAATATGGACCAATAGGCTTTCTACAAACACTTCTATTCAATATCCATTGTTTCGTGTTCTGTCTTGTGTTGATGAAATTAATACCCTATTAATACTCTTGTTCTGTCTTGTGTTGATGAAATTAATACCCTATTAATACCACATCTTGTTCTGTCTTGTGTTAATGCCACATCACCCCTTCCACCTCACTCAAATGTAGATATAAAATCGGAGATGCGTAAGTTCTATTCAGTTGTGTATTTGTGAACTAAAGTCTTTGAAAATGTAATAAGTTTTACGAAACGCGCTCGTGTCGCGTCAGACTAGAAATAAAAATGAATTTTGGAGAATTGATTTTTGATTTACCTCCAACAGTGAAACGAAATGTACGAAAGATTGAGAAAATTCGTGTTAGAATTATTAATCTTACTTTTTCGGTCATATTTAATAATATATGTCTACAGGAAAGACTGCTACCAAAATATACTAATATATATATATATATATATATATATATATATATATATATATATATATATATATATATATATATATATATATATATAGCGGACTCCGCTCCAATATAGAAGGCCAGCCTACTCCTTCTCATGAGTAGGCTGGCCGTTTTTCTGGTTTTATAGTAAATCGTCAGTTGTATCCTCTGATTTTTGTCTGTAGGGATAACGTTTCTATTAACAATATCTTTCAACGTTTCTATTAACAATATTGTTTCTATTAACAATATCTATAAAACGGAGGAAAGGGTCCTGAAAGATATTGTTAATAGAAACGCTATCCCTACAGACAAAAATCAGAGGATACAACTGACGATTTACTATAAAACCAGAAAAACGGCCAGCCTACTCATGAGAAACTCTCCAGACACAAAGCAGATGCTTGTCCCTCCCCAGGTTGACCTACTTTCTAAGATGTTTGCCAACTTTCAACAATATTAAATTAGAAGAGTACGACAGCTTGCTGAAATCAACACTAGAAAAAGCCCTCAATCTTTCCTTCAGCAACTTACAGTGGAAACAGGCCTCCCTTCCTGTCAGACTCGGGGGCCTAGCAGCTCCCCATGCAGGTGATTTCCTATTAGCAACCTCAATGTCAGCAACCGGCACCCATCTCACACCGCAGGCCCTCCGAATTGCCATGGCTCTCCGCCTCGCTGCCCCAATCCACACGGAATACAGGTGTATTTGCGGCGAGGCAGAGGCCGACAGATACGGACGGCATGGCCTTCTCTGCCAAAGGACAGGAGGATGGCATGCAAGACACGGCGAGGTCAATGACATTATTAAGAGAAGCCTTACCACAGCCGGTTGTCCAGCAGAGAGAGAGCCCCATTACCTAATGTCCCGCAACTCTGATGAGCTTGTCGGTCGCCCAGACGGAATCACGGTGAACCCCTGGAAGAATAGTAAACAGTTGGTGTGGGACTACACTAGCGTTTCAACTTTAGCCAATACCTATGTTGACTTCAGTGCTACACAAGCAGGAGGAGCTGCCAATCACCGGGAAGCGGCCAAGTCACGTAAGTACAGAGACCTTGAGCACCACTACAATTTTGTCCCCATTGCCTCAGAGACACTTGGTGCCTGGGATAAAAGTGCTGCTAGCTTTTTGAAGGAGTTGGGGTCTAAGCTAATCGAAACAACTAGAGACCCTAGAGCTGCCAGTTTTCTTTTTCAGCGCCTTAGTGTGGCAATCCAGAGAGGAAATGCTCACTGCATCCATGGTTCCTGCCCGCCATCTGAGGAGCTGGAGGAGCTGTTCAACTTGTGACAAGCAGCCTTGTACCCTGCAAGTAATCAATATTGTAACTTTTTTTGTGTAATGACATTTTCAAATAAAGTTAGATAAATATAAACACATCCCAAAAGAATAGGGGTGGTAGGAGAAGAAAATATCAAAGTGTTCTGTGAGGATCCACAAGGTCTTCTCTGAGTACTCTTTATTTTTTCTCCGAGGCTATGGGTCCCAACACTTGCACCAGAGGTGGTACCCCTTCTATATGAATATATATATATATATATATATATATATATATATATATATATATATATATATATATATATATATATATATATGCAAACAAGCCTGAATGGTCCCCAGGACTATATGCAACTGAAAACTCACACCCCAGAAGTGACTCGAACCCATACTCCCAGGAGCAACGCAACTGGTATCTACAGGGTGCCTTAATCCGCTTGACCATCACGACCGGACATAAGGAAGTGATAGCCGAAGCTATTTGAAGCCACTCGGATAGTAATCTTGGGCATAGCATTTTACCAAATCACCCGCCGGCACTCGGATGGTAATCTTGGGCATAGCATTTTATCAAATCACCTCATTCTTTGGTCAAGCGGATTAAGGCGTCCTGTAGATACCAGTTGCGTTGCTCCTGGGAGTATGGGTTCGAGTCACTTCTGGGGAGTGAGTTATAGTTATATATATATATATATATATATATATATATATATATATATATATATATATATATATATATATATATATATATATATATATATATATATATATATATATATATATATATATATATATATATATATATATATATATATAAATATATATATATATATATATATATATTGGGCAGCGCCACTCATCCTGTGAGTGGACACACCGCCATAGTGACAGTATTGGGCAGCGCCACTCATCCTGTGAGTGGACACACCACCATAGTGACAGTATTGGGCAGCGCCACTCATCCTGTGAGTGGACACACCGCCATAGTGACAGTATTGGGCAGCGCCACTCATCCTGTGAGTGGACACACCGCCATAGTGACAGTATTGGGCAGCGCCACTCATCCTGTGAGTGGACACACCGCCATAGTGACAGTATTGGGCAGCGCCACTCATCCTGTGAGTGGACACACCGCCATAGTGACAGTATTGGGCAGCGCCACTCATCCTGTGAGTGGACACACCGCCATAGTGACAGTATTGGGCAGCGCCACTCATCCTGTGAGTGGACACACCGCCATAGTGACAGTATTGGGCAGCGCCACTCATCCTGTGAGTGGACACACCGCCATAGTGACAGTATTGGGCAGCGCCACTCATCCTGTGAGTGGACACACCGCCATAGTGACAGTATTGGGCAGCGCCACTCATCCTGTGAGTGGACACACCGCCATAGTGACAGTATTGGGCAGCGCCACTCATCCTGTGAGTGGACACACCGCCATAGTGACAGTATTGGGCAGCGCCACTCATCCTGTGAGTGGACACACCGCCATAGTGACAGTATTGGGCAGCGCCACTCATCCTGTGAGTGGACCATAGTGACAGTATTGGGCAGCGCCACTATCCTGTGTGGACACACCACCATAGTGACAGTATTGGGCAGCGCCACTCATCCTGTGAGTGGACACACCGCCATAGTGACAGTATTGGGCAGCGCCACTCATCCTGTGAGTGGACACACCGCCATAGTGACAGTATTGGGCAGCGCCACTCATCCTGTGAGTGGACACACCGCCATAGTGACAGTATTGGGCAGCGCCACTCATCCTGTGAGTGGACACACCGCCATAGTGACAGTATTGGGCAGCGCCACTCATCCTGTGAGTGGACACACCGCCATAGTGACAGTATTGGGCAGCGCCACTCATCCTGTGAGTGGACACACCGCCATAGTGACAGTATTGGGCAGCGCCACTCATCCTGTGAGTGGACACACCGCCATAGTGACAGTATTGGGCAGCGCCACTCATCCTGTGAGTGGACACACCGCCATAGTGACAGTATTGGGCAGCGCCACTCATCCTGTGAGTGGACACACCGCCATAGTGACAGTATTGGGCAGCGCCACTCATCCTGTGAGTGGACACACCGCCATAGTGACAGTATTGGGCAGCGTCACTCATCCTGTGAGTGGACACACCGCCATAGTGACAGTATTGGGCAGCGCCACTCATCCTGTGAGTGGACACACCGCCATAGTGACAGTATTGGGCAGCGCCACTCATCCTGTGAGTGGACACACCGCCATAGTGACAGTATTGGGCAGCGCCACTCATCCTGTGAGTGGACACACCGCCATAGTGACAGTATTGGGCAGCGCCACTCATCCTGTGAGTGGACACACCACCATAGTGACAGTATTGGGCAGCGCCACTCATCCTGTGAGTGGACACACCACCATAGTGACAGTATTGGGCAGCGCCACTCATCCTGTGAGTGGACACACCGCCATAGTGACAGTATTGGGCAGCGCCACTCATCCTGTGAGTGGACACACCGCCATAGTGACAGTATTGGGCAGCGCCACTCATCCTGTGAGTGGACACACCGCCATAGTGACAGTATTGGGCAGCGCCACTCATCCTGTGAGTGGACACACCGCCATAGTGACAGTATTGGGCAGCGCCACTCATCCTGTGAGTGGACACACCGCCATAGTGACAGTATTGGGCAGCGCCACTCATCCTGTGAGTGGACACACCGCCATAGTGACAGTATTGGGCAGCGCCACTCATCCTGTGAGTGGACACACCGCCATAGTGACAGTATTGGGCAGCGCCACTCATCCTGTGAGTGGACACACCGCCATAGTGACAGTATTGGGCAGCGCCACTCATCCTGTGAGTGGACACACCGCCATAGTGACAGTATTGGGCAGCGCCACTCATCCTGTGAGTGGACACACCACCATAGTGACAGTATTGGGCAGCGCCACTCATCCTGTGAGTGGACACACCACCATAGTGACAGTATTGGGCAGCGCCACTCATCCTGTGAGTGGACACACCACCATAGTGACAGTATTGGGCAGCGCCACTCATCCTGTGAGTGGACACACCGCCATAGTGACAGTATTGGGCAGCGCCACTCATCCTGTGAGTGGACACACCGCCATAGTGACAGTATTGGGCAGCGCCACTCATCCTGTGAGTGGACACACCACCATAGTGACAGTATTGGGCAGCGCCACTCATCCTGTGAGTGGACACACCGCCATAGTGACAGTATTGGGCAGCGCCACTCATCCTGTGAGTGGACACACCACCATAGTGACAGTATTGGGCAGCGCCACTCATCCTGTGAGTGGACACACCGCCATAGTGACAGTATTGGGCAGCGCCACTCATCCTGTGAGTGGACACACCACCATAGTGACAGTATTGGGCAGCGCCACTCATCCTGTGAGTGGACACACCACCATAGTGACAGTATTGGGCAGCGCCACTCATCCTGTGAGTGGACACACCACCATAGTGACAGTATTCCATACTCATTTATCTCGAGACTGTTCCGTTGAAGCAGATCTTGGCTTTCCTTCCAGTGAGGTAGTCTTCAACCTATTTCATGAGTCTCCCCTTGACATCCATTCATGCAAGCTCGTCCAGGATCGCAACCCCCTGTGCTTTGTCGAAGGCTCCTTTGATGTCAACAAATACAGATTACTTAGCTGTGTCATTAGCTAAGTAATTAACTGTACAGTTTGCTATGCTCCGTCCTTTAACAAATCCATTGACCCCCTCCCCTAACCTGCCTATTTTGTGCAACAGTCGGTTTTAGATGATCTTTTCAAGCATCTTACAAGTGCATGACACGAGGCTGATAGGTCTGTAATTACCAGGGTCATGGGGCTTCGCTATGGGAACAATTATTGCGTGTTTCCATTGTGTGGGCAACACTCCACTTAGGAATGACTTGTTAAACAGGTGGAGTAGTGGATTCCCAGACACTTCACACAGTGCAGTGAGTATATCGTAGGTGACGCCATCTTCACCAGGTGCTGTACTTTTACCCTTTTTCATAACCCCTGTTATGACCACGCATACACCAGTACAATCATACTGAGGCTGGTGTATGTGCTCAAACTATTCAGTGATGTCTTGGATGATTAGCCTGGTATCACGATTATCATAATTATTAGTTAATCTTTTTGGATAGTATATTATTGTTAATTCGGTTATTGACAATGTATGTCATACATAACCTAGTATATTATATTTCTGTATCAAAGTTGTATGACATGTAATTGGAGATATATATTAGATGTTTAGTGTATAGCAGTAGCCTAATGTCATGTAGCTTGAAAAATCGCCTTGTATGTTTATTGTATGAAATGCTACATAAATGTTGTATAGGAAATATTATGTGAGCCATGATGGAGAATGAATGTCCCCTCTCCCCCCCCCCCCCCTCCCTTTTTGAGTACCGACTCGCGCCAGTGTTACCATGTCTTACCAATACGAATTCTTTGTGCAACATATTTTAATATCATGATAAAATCTCTAATGTACTTAATTTTTAATACGTATTATTATGTAAGGTTGTGTATTATAATCTTTATTTTGTTACATATTAAATTAGAAGTTCTTGATAGAGTTATGTCTGAATATGAGCTTGAGATATTTGAATGATGAGGGTCAGTTGACTCATAGAGGTTGGATAGAGTGTCGCGCCCCGGCGAGCTTGGCTGAAGGCGGCAGTACTCTCTGATCATCTAAGGCGAGCACATCTGTGGCGCTACTCTCCGGGGATTGTGACATTATTTGTGTTAGTTGACTGCTAGGATGTTAGTAATGTTGCTGTAATTTATTGCCTGGATCACTTCTCCTGTTGTGCATCTTATATACCATGTTGTTGTGCTCAAACGATGTGCGTTTGAGATTTTAGCTACTCAGAACGAAGTGTCTTGTAACACGGGTTATGGTGAGTTCGATTATTCGCGATAACTTTGTTACTGTGATATTTGGGTCTAAGTTTTAGAGGGAGGTGGGGATTCCTCCGTTTTCCCGGTTTATTTTTCGCTTCTGTTTTAGTGCACTGGTTTTAGTCTTGTTTTAATAACATTATCTTGGTGGCGGATGTAGATGCAGAATGCTCCCTAGTGAGTCCCATTCCTCAACGGCTTTTCTTATCATTGTAGTCGCGGTGGAATGTGCATCTA
This sequence comes from Procambarus clarkii, assembly GCF_020424385.1. Classification (NCBI taxonomy): domain Eukaryota; kingdom Metazoa; phylum Arthropoda; class Malacostraca; order Decapoda; family Cambaridae; genus Procambarus; species Procambarus clarkii. The sequence continues at coordinate 26,891,290 of NC_059586.1, read as the reverse complement.
ATGCAGCTGCTTTCGTTGGATTAATGTTGAGTTTGATGCGCAGGGCTTCAGTAGCTTCACATTCCAGTAAGTAGTGCAATAGTGGCGCCTCTGCTTCTGTTCCACAGATATGACACTCTTTAACTACTGGGTTCATTACCTCCCAGCAGCACTTGTAACCAAGTCTGAGTCTGTGTATGGCTACTGCAATGTCTCTGAATATCTTTTTGCCTGGCTTGAAAGAGTAGTACCCAGTGGCTTGTTCATACCATATCGCAGTGGATCTTCCTTCCGCTACTTTGGCTCTGTGGCGACATTTGACAGTTGAGAATATTTTCTTCTTGATTTGCTCCTTAATCTGTGAAAAACGTGGAGGTATTTGAACCTGTATAACAGGTATAGCAGTGGCAGTTTTTGCTAGTGAGTCTGCTTTTTCATTACCATCTATGCCAATGTGACTTGGTATCCAATTTAGGGTGATTGACAGCCCTAGATTATGGGCTTCTTTTCATATATGTTTGATTTCTGTGAGGAGTTGTATATTATCTCTGTGCTGACTGGATAACAATGCCTAGAGCGAAGATTTAGAGTCTGTATGAATGATGACATCATGTAAATTATTCTCAATTGTATAGTTTGTGGCCTCCTTCAGGGCATACAACTCTGTTTGCAATGTTGAGCACCCACTATTCATGCTCCAGTAAGCTTCATGGTTGGTAGTGTAAACTGCTGCCCCAGCAGAACCTCTTTCTTGATCAACTGATCCGTCTGTGAAGATGTGAGTAGTTGTGGGTCTTGAGATGGTTTCCGTTTGTTGTTCTATGACTGCTTTGAGCCTCTGCGAGCCACATGCGGATTTTTTTAACTGGTAATTCTTCAATGATTATCTTTAGACTCAATTCTCCCTATGGAGAAGGCTGCCAAAAGTGTTGATATGGTCCATCTTCCCCTTTGTTTTTAATGGTTCATTTCAAGTCCACTTTCTCTAGAATCTTGACCAGATTCATCCATGTACTTGTATCCATCCATGTACTTGTTCTATATTGAAGGTTTTTCTGAAGCGATCTCTGTATGCAGTCTTTGATTGACAGTCTGGCGGTGATTCCAACAAGTTTTGCTGTTATGGTGGCTATCCTTTGTTTGATCCTGTTTTCTAATGCTGGTAAGTTGGTTTCCATTCTTAGATTCTCTAGACGCGTCCATATAGGTGCTCCCAGCATTGTTCTCAGAGCATCATTTTGAGACACTTCCAGTTTCTCCCATTGGTTATCACTGAGGGATGTAAGAGCAGGAGCAGTATAGTCAATGAGTGACCTAACTGCTTGAACGTAGTACATTTTGAGTACTGGCAGAGCTGCACCCTCTCTAAGACTGGTCAGAGAGCGCAAAGCTGAGTTTCTGGCTTTAAAGCGTTGCCGAAGATATTCAATTTCTTGAGTGAATTTCAACTGGTTGTCTATTATGACTCCTAGGTATTGAAAAGAGGTAACCCACTCAATTTCATGTCCTTGTATTCCGAGTCTGATGTCTTGAGTTCTCATTTTAACGGCCTTTGCTTTTGTTTTATTGCTGTTTATTTTCACTGCGTTCCACTTCCTTGCTGATAATATCTAGGCATTATAGTGCATAGTTCCTTGCACCTTTGCCATTGATGATGACCACAAAGTCGTCTGCATAGTTAAGCAGTTGGGCTTTTGGTAGCTTGAGCTTCATGAATTGTTCCATGAGACAGTTGAAGAGGAAGGGGCTTAGTATTTCTCCCTGCAGAGTTCCATTTTGCAGCCTCTTTGAGGTCGACGTTTTTCTTTGGAATTCGACTTTAGCTTCTCGGTTAAGCAGGCTTCCATTGGCAAAGGCAAGAGCGTGTCCTTTGATTTCCTTATCCACAAGGCAGCACAGTGTAGCTGGAGCACTGGCTAACTCGAAAGCTTTTTCAAGGTCTGGAAAAATAAGAATTCCAGGTTTGTCATTGATTTGATCCAGGAGGGACGTAAGGCATTCTGTGGTTCCAACACCTTTTCTGTAAGCAAACATATTTTGGTGTAGTGGATTGGCTTTCCATTGAATTCGATTAAGGGCCATTCTTTCTGCAGTTTTGGCCAGACAGCTTGTTAATGAGATGGGACTTGGATTTCCTCGGGTCTTTAGGTTTTAGAATGGGAACTATAATAGCACTGTTCCAAGAGAGTGGTCGGGTTCTTGTCACCCATACTCTGTTGATGAGATTCACGAAGGCTTCTTCACCCTTTTCTCCTAACTTGGCTAGCATGTTGTAAGTGATTTTGTCCTCAACTGGAGCTGTATTTTTAGTTTTCTTTGTAGCGCTTCTGAGTTCTTTCAGATTGAAAGATTGGTCTAATTCGTCAGGTAAGGCTAAAGCAACATGTATTTTTTTTATCTTGCTGTTTGAAGTCTTTTTTGGTGAGTCAGAGTTGCTTGAGGAAGTTGAGTGGAACTGACTCTTGAAGCAAATAGATTTGCTAGCCTTTCTGCTTCTTGCTCTGGATGAACATGGTGCCGCGGAGCAGGAGACGATTTTCCTTTGGCCTTGTTGATCTGCCTCCAGATGTCGCCCAAGGACGTATTGTGATTTAGCTTGGCACACCACTCGAGCCATTTTCCTTCTCTGATTTTTGCAGTTTCTTCGTGCACATGATCTCGGTCAGCTCTAAGAAGTCCTAGATTAGCTTCGGTTCTGTCTCTTCTGAAATTCTTTCGTGCACCATTTAGTCTGCTATGTAGCTCTTTGATCCTATCACAGTAATACCAATGGTTCTTATATTGTTGGGTAATTATTTTCCTCTTGGGGATGGCATGATTCACTGCTCTATGTATTGCATTTACTAAATCTTTTTCCCATTTCTTCGGTGTTGTCAGGAGGAGTGTAGTTTTGGTGCCAAGTTTCGAGAGCTTCCTGAAACTTCGTTCAATCTGCTTTGATAAAGTCCCATCCGGGCTCGAGAGCTGGAGGTCTAGGAGGTAGTACTATATTAATAACTGTTTTTGTAGCAAAGTGGTCACTAGTCAGAACATGATCCACTGACCAATGACACAACTCATAAATACTGGTGGAAACAAATGTGAGATCCAGCTTTCCCCCACCAGTGTGGGTTGGTTCCGTCGAATTAAGCAGACTGATTTCCGGCACTTTATCCAAACTAGTTCACTATGTCTTCCGTTGGCGTCGGTTCTTGGTGAATCAGGCAGTAATTCACTATGAGCGTTGAAGTCGACAGAGATGATAGTAGGTGTAATGACTGCTATTTCAAAGATTGCTGAGAGATCCATGTCGTGTTCTCTATGGCTCGTGTATACATAAAAGATGGACAGCGTTGAGTTTCTTATAGTGAGATTAACTCCCATAATTTCGACGTTCTCGCCACAGTTGGGCAGGTCTGTGATTGCCGTGGCATTGATATGATTTCTTACTAGAATTGAAATGCCTCTGGTGCCACCTTGTGCAATAGGGCAGTGGAAACCTTGATATCCTGGGATATTGATATTTCTTTCAGTCCTGGTGAGTGTTTCTTGAAGTAGAACAATATCAATGTTGTTCTTGAGAAGCACTGCTCTGAGTGTTTTTGCTCTGTTTTTGAATCCTTGAATATTCCAATCTTGAGATTGTCCATTATTCCGTTATAGTGGAATTATTGAGTCCATGGTAGTTTTTAAAGTGCTGATTTTCCCGATGGCTTGTGTCTTCTTGGCTGGAGTGGAGACTTTTTTCTTGGTGGGTGAGGAGACTCTTGGTTGGGTTGAAGCGTCTTTGCTACATCCATCTACTGGGGCATTTGTTGATGTAGGGGTCATCATTTCTGCTTGGAAGGTCTTGGAGACAATAGCAGGTATATTCTTTTTGTTGCCCTGATCTATTCTGTTGCTGTTGCCTTGTGGAGTAGTGCTTTGTTTTCTCCAGTTATTGGAGGCCCTGTTCTTGCTCAGACTAGAAGGAATTGGTGCGTTAGACTGTTGCTGATCTTCATTTATTCGGACTTGCCGAGGAGTGTACCACGGGCATTTTACCGAGGGTCTGGTCGATTGTGATCTAGAAGTTGTGACTTTGGGTTGCTGGGTTGATCCGAAAGCTTGTATTCTTTTTACCCTTTCTGGACATCGTTTGTTCTAGGCGTGATGTGTATCCCACCAGTTTGGATATATTGCTTTCCTCTGTTTGCCTTCTTTATGGAGATTCTTGCATATGTCGGTGTTGTGGAGCTCGCTGCACACTCCACATCGTTCCGGGCCTCTGCAGCCATCTTTATGGTGGCCGAAACGCTGACATCTGTAAGAGCCCATGGGGTTCTGGATTGTACAACCTTAGGCTGAATTGACCATAGATCCTAACACTCAAAGTGTTGATGCGAGGTCCTTTTATTGTTATGAGGACCTGTCTTGTTTCTACATTGTTGTGCTTACATCTTTCCGCAGTTGTGACATTTGGGCATTCTAAGAGTCTGTTTGTATGAACTTCTACCGGGAAATGTTGTACTGTCATCTTGTTGACATATTCCTCAGGTTTCAGTTCAACTAGGTCTTCTGTATCCCTGAGGTTTGTGATTATATCCGGATTAGCTGTGGATACGTTATATCTGCCTCTAATGTCTGGTTTGGCTCTAAGATCTGATCCTGGATGATCCTTTTCCTGTGCGGCAATGTAAGCATAAGTGGGACCATTACTGGTTTTTTGGTTTATAAGATGGTCCTTGGCATTGGTTTGGGTGCTGCTCTTGGGTTCTGGTTGGCTTCTAAATTAGTTTCTTTGGGGCGTTTCTTCAGTTCTTCGTTTGTTTGACTTTCCGATTCCTACAATTTGCCACGGTGGTTTGTTGAGGGTTGGGTCATCTTTAGCAATTTTCCTTGCACTTGCTGCGAGGTCACTGTGTCCTTCTGACAGTAATAATTTCAGAAGGATGGTTAGTCCTTTTTAAAGTCTTTTTTTTTTAGATGGTTAAAAGTCATATCCTGGAGGGACATGGTTACACTGTACTAAAAGAGTAACTGAGGGAGTGACTGTAACTGTGTACTGCTACACTCAGCAATTGGTTGAGCACTGGTGTCCGAGAGAAAAAATATATACCAGGAGGTGGGTGTTGTTATATGTCTTAGTGAGGTGATTAATTCTGAGGAACTTAAGTAATGCCAATGTGTTGTATATGATATTGTTTCCTCATACCTCATGTGTTATTGGTCGAGACACCACCACGCTGTATTGATATTAGCAGCATAATAGGCGCTAGTGTACCACAGTGCCAGGATAAAGCCTGGTATCAGCTGGTGCTGACTGATGCTGTTTCCAGACCTGTTTGTTGATCATGCCCAGTTGTTGAGAAGCTGGATAAAGTAATTGTGTGTGAGTTAATAGACTGTTTCTTTTTTAATGTTATGTGGATTTATATTAATGCCCAGTAAACTGGAATATTTTTTGCTAGCCTTTCACTTCCCTAGAATATTGATTGATATTTGGCCAGGCTATGTTTTCTAGAGATGCTGAAGGTTACTCCCTTTTAACATATAAATGGGGGCACTGAGCGTGAGTTCATAACAGCCCCCTTACTTCCTGGGCTGTGATTGGTTGCCCATACTCATCATCGCTAGTCTGTGCTCTTCTTATCCTAATTCGCCTGTCATTATATCGCAGGAGCTGTTCCCTTCTTATTTCTGCAGGGAGGGAGGAGGAGGATGCTGCATCACTCCACTTGTGTATAAGTTCCTCAGCCTTACCCTGGGGCTCTCTGTGAACCGCAGGCCGGGCTCTGCCACCCTTAGCTATCTGTATCTTTGCCCACACTTGTCTTGCAGACGTTTTCTCCCAGTGGAGCTGGTGAAGTCAAGCCATTGTCTTTCCCGCTCTTTAATCTTCTCTTCCCTGGCTACTTGACACACAGTTTTAAACAACTCTTGGTTGCTGTCAGTGGGATGTCTCCGGTACTCTCTACTCATGCTCCTTACATTTGCATTGATCATCTACATGTAATCATTCTCATACCATTTTATTTTCTTCTTCTGAGGGTTACTTCGTCCAGTTGTACGGCGCGGAACTTTGAGACAGCTCTCGCTCTGGTTATTAAGATCATCGACAAATGTATCCACTTCTTCAGGGATTTGGTATTCCGTGAACCAGTCACTCATCTTGTTTATGAGGTGCGGCCTCATATCTGGTTGTGACCAACGATCTGGGGATTGATATCACACTGAACATGTCCCCAGAGGCCCACATCAAAGGATATCATCAGCGGCATATGCTAGACTGGCCAACATAAGACCTGCCTTTAGAAACTTGTGTAAGGAATCGTCCAGGATCTTGTATACCACTTATGTCAGACCAATCCTGGAGTCCACACGTAGTTAAATACAAGACAAAGTTAAAGAAAATTCAGAGGTATGTTACCAGACTAGTCCCAGAGCTGAAAGTTATGAGCAACGAGGAAAGGCTAAGTGAGCTAAACCTCACGTCCCTGGAAGAGAGAAGAGTAAAGGGGAGACATGATCACCACCTACAAAACTCTGAGAGATTGGCAGGATGGACAAAGACAAACAATTTAACACGCGTGGAACACGAACTAGGGGACACAGGTGGAAACTTAGTACCCAAATAAGCCACAGAGGCATTAGAATTTGTTTTCAGTGTCAGAGTAGTTAACAAATGGAATGCATTAGGCAGTGATGTGGTGGAGGCTGACTCCATACACAGTTTATAATGTAGATATGATAGAGCCCAGTAGGCTCAGGAACCTGTACACCAGTTGATTGACAGTTGAGAGGCGGGTCCAAAGAGCCAGAGCTCAACCCCCGCAAACACAAGTAAGTGAGTACCACATTGCTGACACCACACCACTTGGCTAACAACACACCACATGACTGACACCACACCTCATGGCTGACACCACACAGCATGACTAACACCACACCACATGGCTGACACCACACCACATGGCTGACACAACACCACATGACTGACACCACACCACATGGCTGACACAATACCACATGACTGACACCACACCACATGGCTGACACCACACCACATGGCTGACACCACACCACATGGCTGACACCACACCACATGGCTGACACCACACCACATGGCTGACACTACACCACATGGCTGACACCACACCACATGACTGACACCACATCACATGACTGACACCACATGACTGACACAACAGGAGACTAACCAGAAAATTGGAAGACAGCTAACGTGGTCCCAATATACAAAAAGGGTGACAGGCAAGAGGCACTGAATTACAGGCCAGTTTCCTTAACTTGTATACCATGCAAGGTGATGGAGAAGATCGTGAGGAAAAGGATCGTAGAGCATCTGGAGGGAAATAACTTTGTAACGCACCACCAACATGGGTTCAGGGATGGTAAATCGTGCCTCACAGGTTTAATAGAATTTTATGACCAGGCAACAAAAATTAGGCAGGAAAGAGAAGGGTGAGCCGACTGCATTTTCCTGGATTGCCAAAAAGCCTTTGACACAGTACCCCATAAAAGGCTGTTAAAAAAGTTGGAGCAACAGGCAGGAGTAAAAGGGAAGGTGCTCCAGTGGATAAGGGAGTACTTAAGCAACAGGAAACAGCGAGTAACGGTGAGGGGGAAGACATCAGAGTGGCGAGATGTCACCAGCGGAGTCCCACAGGGCTCAGTACTTGGACCCATCCTGTTTCTAATATATGTGAACGATCTTCCGGAGGGTATAGACTCATTCCTCTCAATGTTTGCTGATGATGCAAAAATTATGAGAAGAATCAAGACGGATGAAGATAGACAGAGACTACAGGATGACCTGGATAAACTGGAGGAATGGTCTAGAAAATGGCTGCTAAAGTTCAACTCGGGAAAGTGTAAGGTGATGAAATTTGGCGAAGGGAGCAGGAGGCTGAACACAAGGTATCATCTGGGAGGTGAAATCCTGCAAGAGTCAAATAGAGAGAAAGACCTGGGGGTTGATATCACACCGTACCTGTCCCAAGAGGCCCACATCAAAAGAATATCATCAGCGGCATATGCTAGACTGGCCAACATAAGAACTGCCTTTAGAAACTTGTGTAAGGAATCTTTCAGAACCCTGTATACCACTTATGTAAGACCAATCCTGGAGTATGCAGCTCCAGCCTGGAGTCCATACCTAGTTAAACACAAGACAAAGTTAGAGAAGATTCAGCGGTATGCCTCCAGGCTCGTTCCGGAACTGAGAGGATTGAGCTACGAGGAAAGGCTAAAGGAGCTGAACCACACATCTCTGGAAAACAGAAGAGTAAGGGGAGACATGATAACCACTTACAAAATTCTCAGGGGAATTGACAGGGTGGACAAAGACAAACTCTTCAGCACGGGTGGGACACGAACAAGGGGACACAGGTGGAAACTTAGTACCCAGATGAGCCAAAGAGACGTTAGAAAGAATTTTTTCAGTGTCAGTGAAGTAAATAAATGGAATGCACTAGGAAGTGATGTGGTGGAGGCTGACTCCATACACAGTTTCAAATGTAGATATGATAGAGTCCAGTAGGCTCAGGAATCTGTACACCAGTTGATTGACAGTTGAGAGGCGGGACCAAAGAGCCAAAGCTGAACCCCCACAAGCACAATTAGGTGAGTACAACACCACATGGCTGACACTACACCACATGGCTGACACCACACCACATGGCTGACACCACACCACAAGGATGACACCACACCACATGACTGACACAACACCACATGGCTGACACGACACCACATGGCTGACACCACACCACATGGCAGACACAACACCACATTATTAACACCACACCACATGGCTGACATAATACCACATGACTGACACCACACAACATGGCTGACACCACACCACATGGCTGATACCACACCACATGACTGACACCACACCACATGGCTGACACTACACCACATGGCTGACACCACACCACATGACTGACACCACACCACATGACTGACACCACACCACATGGCTGACACAACACCACATGGCTGACACCACACCACATAGCTGACACTACACCACATGGTTGACACCACACCACATGACTAACACCACACCACATGACTGACACCACATGACTGACACCACACCACATGACTGACACCACACCACATGACTGACACCACATGACTGACACCACACCACATGGCTGACAACACCACATGGGTGACACCACACCACATAGCTGACACTACACCACATGGTTGACACCACACCACATGACTGACACCGCACCACATGGCTGACACCACACCACATGGCTGACACCACACCACATGGCTGACACCACACCACATGACTGACACCACACCACATGGCTGACACCACACCACATGGATGACACCACACCACGTGGCTGACACAACACCACATGACTGACACCACACCACATGACTGACACCACACCACATGGATGACACCACACCACATGGCTGACACCACACCACATGGCTGACACCACACCACATGGCTGACACCACACCACATGGATGACACCACACCACATGGATGACACCACACCACATGGATGACACCACACCACATGGATGACACCACACCACATGGATGACACCACACCACATGGCTGACACCACACCACATGGCTGACACCACACCACATGACTGACACCACACCACATGGATGACACCACACCACATGGATGACACCACACCACATGACTGACACCACACCACATGACTGACACCACACCACATGCCTGACACCACACCACATGGATGACACCACACCACATGGATGACACCACACCACATGGCTGACACCACACCACATGGATGACACCACACCACATGGATGACACCACACCACATGGATGACACCACACCTCATGCCTGACACCACACCACATGGCTGACACCACACCACATGACTGACACCACACCACATGGATGACACCACACCACATGGATGACACCACACCACATGGATGACACCACACCACATGGATGACACCACACCACATGCCTGACACCACACCACATGGCTGACACCACACCACACGGCTGACACCACACCACACGGCTGACACCACACCACATGGCTGACACCACACCACACGGCTGACACCACACCACACGGCTGACACCACACCACATGGCTGACACCACACCACATGGATGACACCACACCACATGCCTGACACCACACCACATGGCTGACACCACACCACACGGCTGACACCACACCACACGGCTGACACCACACCACATGGCTGACACCACACCACACGGCTGACACCACACCACATGACTGACACCACACCACATGGCTGACACCACACCACATGCCTGACACCACACCACACGGCTGACACCACACCACACGGCTGACACCACACCACACGGCTGACACCACACCACACGGCTGACACCACACCACATGGCTGACACCACACCACACGGCTGACACCACACCACATGGCTGACACCACACCACACGGCTGACACCACACCACATGGCTGACACCACACCACATGGCTGACACCACACCACATGACTGACACCACACCACATGACTGACACCACACCACATGGCTGACACCACACCACATGGCTGACACCACACCACATGACTGACACCACACCACATGACTGACACCACACCACATGACTGACACCACACCACATGGCTGACTCCACACCACATGACTGACACCACACCACATGACTGACACCACACCACATGACTGACACCACACCACATGGCTGACTCCACACCACATGACTGACACCACACCACATGGCTGACACCACACCACATGGCTGACACCACACCACATGACTGACACCACACCACATGACTGACACCACACCACATGGCTGACCACACCACATGACTGACACCACACCACATGGACTGACACCACACCACATGACTGACACCACACCACATGACTGACACCACACCACATGACTGACACCACACCACATGGACTGACACCACACCACATGACTGACACCACACCACATGACTGACACCACACCACATGGCTGACTCCACACCACTGACTGACACCACACCACATGACTGACACCACACCACATGACTGACACCACACCACATGACTGACACCACACCACATGGCTGACACCACACCACATGACTGACACCACACCACATGACTGACACCACACCACATGACTGACACCACACCACATGACTGACACCACACCACATGGCTGACACCACACCACATGGCTGACACCACACCACATGGCTGACACCACACCACATGACTGACACCACACCACATGACTGACACCACACCACATGACTGACATCACACCACATGGCTGACACCACACCACATGACTGACACCACACCACATGACTGACACCACACCACATGACTGACTGACATCACACCACCACACCACATGACTGACACCACACCACATGTCTGACACCACACCACATGACTGACACCACACCACATGACTGACACCACACCACATGACTGACACCACACCACATGACTGACACCACACCACATGACTGACACCACACCACATGACTGACACCACACCACATGACTGACACCACACCACATGACTGACACCACACCACATGACTGACACCACACCACATGACTGACACCACACCACATGACTGACACCACACCACCTGACACCACACCACATGGCTGACACCACACCACATGGCTGACACCACACCACATGGCTGACACCACACCACATGACTGACACCACACCACATGACTGACACCACACCACATGACTGACACCACACCACATGACTGACACCACACCACATGACTGACACCACACCACATGGCTGACACCACACCACATGACTGACACCACACCACATGGCTGACACCACACCACATGACTGACACCACACCACATGACTGACACCACACCACATGACTGACACCACACCACATGGCTGACACCACACCACATGGCTGACACCACACCACACGGCTGACACCACACCACACGGCTGACACCACACCACATGGATGACACCACACCACATGACTGACACCACACCACATGGCTGACACCACACCACATGGCTGACACCACACCACATGACTGACACCACACCACATGACTGACACCACACCACATGACTGACACCACACCACATGGCTGACACCACACCACATGGCTGACACCACACCACATGGCTGACACCACACCACATGACTGACACCACACCACATGACTGACACCACACCACATGACTGACACCACACCACATGGCTGACACCACACCACATGACTGACACCACACCACATGGCTGACACCACACCACATGGCTGACACCACACCACATGGCTGACACCACACCACATGGCTGACACCACACCACATGGCTGACACCACACCACATGGCTGACACCACACCACATGGCTGACACCACACCACATGACTGACACCACACCACATGGCTGACACCACACCACATGGCTGACACCACACCACATGACTGACACCACACCACACGGCTGACTCCACACCACATGGCTGACACCACACCACATGACTGACACCACACCACTGTAACACCACCATAAAGTACCACTAACAATATAACACTACCAAAGTTGTGCACTAAAATATTATTGTGTCCTCGGCTGTGTTTGGTGGTGAGAAGTAAAGTAGAGGAAGGAGAGTAGGAGTAAGGGATGGAGGAAAGGAAAGGTTTAGAAAACGTGGACGGGGAGGGGAACTCGTCTGTGGGGCAACAGAAAACGAGGGGCGCACGGGAAGGGGGAGGTAGGATAAGGAAAGTCGAGGAGGGGGAAGGAGGAGACAGGGGGATAATGAGGAGGGGTAGGAAGGAGCAAGAGGGAGAGTAAGTGGGAGTAGAGAGTAGCCTGAGGAATACTAATATATATACTGAGTAACACTTCCTACCGGTTGCACTTGGTAACACTTTGTTATTGAATATTGTATTTATATTAAACGTAATATGAGCTGACATATGATGTACCACTAGTGGTTACACAGGAACCAAAGGTACACTTCCAAGGAAATGCTACACAGGATTAACTACGCTGCCACCATCTGCCTTGTCCATTAACTATATCAAACAACGAGGCAAGAAACATTGCTTGACTTGGAGAGTCTTTTTTTTTCTTTAACTGTCATTAATTATGGGATGGGTGTTAGCAAACTATATCCAGAGGCTAAGAGGATTCAACAATTGACACAGACAGTGAGTTTAATTGAGAACAATAAGAGTTTATTGAGAACAAATTATGCTATTCACCATTATAAATCCTACTCTAACACTGTTCAATAGTTAAGAAATTTAGACATTGAGCAAAACCCTCAAAGATCACACTTTACCACAAGACTCCTGTCTCTCCATCTGATGGATTTACTCTGTCTCTCCCTGGCTGTGTGATGTTCTTCACAGACCCACTCTGGACCCTGGTGTCCGGCACTCTCCCTCCCTAACTCTTCTACAGGACCATATATACACCCCAAAAGGGGGAAGGGGAGATTTGCTGTTGCTACCTACACCAAAGATGCAAGAGGTCGGGCCACACGTGCACATTCAAGAATTTTTCCATTAAGCTTGTTTGACATTCACCATACACTCTTCAAGAGAGGAATTATTAATTATGAGTGTGGCTGACCTCGGACCTGGCTAAAAGGGATAGATCCATGGATGTTTACACATAAGAATCTGGAGTCTAATTCCATTACAGTGTTTGACAAGAGTATCATGAAATATTACATACTTGAAACTATGCTGACTAAGACTAACCCAGGAATTTTTTAATCAACATACAAGATAATCCAGAGGTCATCTGGGCTGACCTCTTGGAGAAGGCTTCCCTGGGTGTAAACTCTATGGGGGGGGGGGGTCATGGGTGTTACACCACACCACATTGATGACACAACACCACATGGCCGACACCACACCACATGACTGACACCACACCACATGACTGACACCACACCACATGACCGACACCACACCACATGACTGACACCACACCACATGACCGACACCACACCACATGACTGACACCACACCACATGACTGACACCACACCACATGACTGACACCACACCACATGACTGACACCACACCACACGACTGACACCACACCACATGACTGACACCACACCACATGACCGACACCACACCACATGACTGACACCACACCACATGACTGACACCACACCACATGACTGACACCACACCACATGACTGACACCACACCACATGACTGACACCACACCACATGACTGACACCACACCACATGACTGACACCACACCACATGACTGACACCACACCACATGGCTGACACCACACCACATGGCTGACACCACACCACATGACTGACACCACACCACATGACTGACACCACACCACATGACTGACACCACACCACATGGCTGACACCACACCACATGGCTGACACCACACCACATGGCTGACACCACACCACATGGCTGACACCACACCACATGACTGACACCACACCACATGACTGACACCACACCACATGACTGACACCACACCACATGACTGACACCACATGACTGACACCACACCACATGGCTGACACCACACCACATGGCTGACACCACACCACATGACTGACACCACACCACATGGCTGACACCACACCACATGACTGACACCACACCACATGACTGACACCACACCACATGACTGACACCACACCACATGACTGACACAACACCACATGGCCGACACCACACCACATGACTGACACCACACCACATGACTGACACCACACCACATGACTGACACCACACCACATGACTGACACCACACCACATGACTGACACCACACCACATTGATGACACAACACCACATGGCCGACACCACACCACATGGCTGACACCACACCACATGGCTGACACCACACCACATGACTGACACCACACCACATTGATGACACAACACCACATGGCCGACACCACACCACATGGCTGACACCACACCACATGGCTGACACCACACCACATGACTGACACCACACCACATTGATGACACAACACCACATGGCCGACACCACACCACATGGCTGACACCACACCACATGGCTGACACCACACCACATGACTGACACCACACCACATGGCCGACACCACACCACATGACTGACACCACACCACATGGCCGACACCACACCACATGGCTGACACCACACCACATGGCTGACACCACACCACATGGCTGACACCACACCACATGACTGACACCACACCACTTAACACTGCTGACACTAACCAAAAATACAAAGCAGACAAATATCCATAAACAAGTGTATACATAGAATACATCTCTCCGCTCCCCTGAACTACAGTTGTATATAATACAAATCACCATCACACAGAGTTGTATGTTTCCTCTCGCGTCGCGGCCCAACCGTGTTTGATAATGTACTTTGCCCGTCACGCCAACGTTTACTGTCCCTTATCACCCGCAGTAAGAGTGGTCAATATTGCTCCCTTTGTCTGTACAGTTTTATGGAGTCCCTTGTTATTAGAGCTGTGTTTACACGCTGTGATTCTTCCTGTAGGGACGGTGTCAGTGTCCTCAGCTCTCAAGCTGAAGACTTGGTCAGAAAACCTCTGAACTTGGCTTTGTGCTTTCATGGTGAAGTTTGGTGCTGGGCGGGGTGATGCTGCAGGTACCTGGGTGAGGTATGCTGCTGGTACCTGGGTGAGGTATGCTGCTGGTACCTGGGTGAGGTATGCTGCTAGTACCTGGGTGAGGTATGCTGCTGGTACCTGGGTGAGGTATGCTGCTGGTACCTGGGTGAGGTATGCTGCTAGTACCTGGGTGAGGTATGCTGCTGGTACCTGGGTGAGGTATGCTGCTGGTACCTGGGTGAGGTATGCTGCTGGTACCTGGGTGAGGTATGCTGCTGGTACCTGGGTGAGGTATGCTGCTGGTACCTGGGTGAGGTATGCTGCTGGTACCTGGGTGAGGTATGCTGATAGTACCTGGGTGAGGTATGCTGCTAGTACCTGGGTGAGGTATGCTGATAGTATCTGGGTGAGGTATGCTGCTGGTACCTGGGTGAAGTATGCTGCTGGTACCTGGGTGAGGTATGCTGCTGGTACCTGGGTGAGGTATGCTGCTGTTACCTGTGTGAGGTATGCTGCTGGTACCTGGGTGAGGTATGCTGCTGGTACATGGGTGAGGTATGCTGCTGGTACCTGGGTGAGGTATGCTGCTGGTACCTGGGTGAGGTATGCTGCTGGTACCTGGGTAAGGTATGCTGCTGTTACCTGTGTGAGGTATGCTGCTGGTACCTGGGTGAGGTATGCTGCTGGTACCTGGGTAAGGTATGCTGCTGGTACCTGGGTGAGGTATGCTGTTTGGTGCTGGGCGGGGTGATGCTGCTGGTACCTGGGTGAGGTATGCTGCTGGTACCTGGGTGTGGTATGCTGCTGATACCTGGGTGAGGTATGCTGCAGGTACCTGGGGTGAGGTATGCTGCTAGTACCTGGGTGACGTATGCTGATAGTACCTGGGTGAGGTATGCTGCTAGTACCTGGGTGAGGTATGCTGATAGTATCTGGGTGAGGTATTCTACTAGTACCTGGGTGAGGTATTCTACTAGTACCTGGGTGAGGTATGCTGCTAGTACTTGGGTGAGGTATGCTGATAGTATCTGGGTGAGGTATTCTAGTACCTGGGTGAGGTATGCTGCTGGTACCTGGGTGAGGTATGCTGTTTGGTGCTGGGCGGGGTGATGCTGCTGGTACCTGGGTGAGGTATGCTGCTGGTACCTGGGTGAGGTACGTTGCTAGTACCTGGGTGAGGTATGCTGCTGGTACCTGGGTGAGGTATGCTGAAGGTACCTGAGTGAGGTATGTTGCAGGTACCTGGGAGAGGTACGTTGCTAGTACCTGGGTGAGGTATGCTGCTGGTACCTGGGTGAGGTATGCTGCTGGTACCTGGGTGAGGTATGCTGCTGGTACCTGGGTGAGGTACGATGCTAGTACCTGGGTGAGGTATGCTGCTGGTACCTGGGTGAGGTATGCTGAAGGTACCTGAGTGAGGTATGCTGCAGGTACCTGGGAGAGGTATGCTGCTCGTACCTAGGTGAGGTATGCTGCTGGTACCTGCGTGAGGTATGCTGCTGGTACCTGGGTGAGGTATGCTGCTGGTACCTAGGTGAGGTATGCTGCTGGTACCTGGGTGAGGTATGCTGCTAGTACCTAGGTGAGGTATGCTGCTGGTACCTGGGTGAGGTATGCTGCAAGTACCTGGGTGAGGTATGCTGCTAGTACCTGGGTGAGGTATGCTGCTGGTACCTGGGTGAGGTACGTTGCTGGTACCTGGGTGAGGTACGTTGCTAGTACCTGGGTGAGGTATGCTGCTGGTACCTGGGTGAGGTATGCTGAAGGTACCTGAGTGAGGTATGCTGCAGGTACCTGGGAGAGGTATGCTGCTCGTACCTAGGTGAGGTATGCTGCTGGTACCTGCGTGAGGTATGCTGCTGGTACCTGGGTGAGGTATGCTGCTGGTACCTAGGTGAAGTGTGCTGCAGGTACCTGGTGAGGCATGCTGCAGGTACCTGGGTGAGGTATGCTGCAGGTATCTGGGGTGAGGTATGCTGCAAGTACCTGGGTGAGGTATGCTGCTAGTACCTGGATGAGGTATGCTGCTTGTACCTAGGTGAGGTATGCTGCTAGTACCTGGCTGAGGTATGCTGCTAGTACCTAGGTGAGGTATGCTGCTGGTACCTGGGTGAGGTATGCTGCAGGTACCTGGGTGAGGTATGCTGCAGGTACCTGGGTGAGGTATGCTGCAGGTACCTGGGTGAGGTATGCTGCAGGTACCTGGGATGAGGTATGCTGCTGGTACCTGGGTGAGGTATGCTGCAGGTACCTGGGTGAGGTATGCTGCAGGTACCTGGGTGAGGTATGCTGAAGGTACCTGAGTGAGGTATGCTGCAGGTACCTGGGGTAAGGCATGCTGCAGGTACCTGGGTGAGGTATGCTGCTAGTACCTGGGTGATGTATGCTGCTGGTACCTGGGTGAGGTATGCTGCTAGTACTTGGGTGAAGTATGCTGCTGGTACCTGGGTGAGGTATGCTGCTAGTACCTGGGTGAGGTATGCTGCAAGTACCTGGGTGAGGTATGCTCCTAGTACCTGGGTGAGGTATGCGGCAGGTTCCTGGGTGAGGTATGCTGCTGGTACCTGGGTGAGGTATGCTGCTGGTACCTGGGTGAGGTATGCTGCAGGTACCTGGGTGAGGTATGCTGCTAGTACCTGGGCGAGGTATGCTACTGGTACCTGGGTGAGGTATGCTGCTGGTACCTGGGTGAGGTATGCTGCTGGTACCTGGGTGAGGTATGCTGCTGGTACCTGGGTGAGGTATGCTGCTAGTACCTAGGTGAGGAATTCTGCTAGTACCTAGGTTAAGTATGCTGCAGGTACCTGGGTGATGCTGCTGTTACCTGATTGAGGTATGCTGCTGGTACCTGGGTGAGGTATGCTGCTAGTACCTGGGTGAGGTATGTTGCTAGTAACTGGGTGTGGTATGCTGCTGATACCTGGGTGAGGTATGCTGCTAGTATCTGGGTGAGGTATGCTGCTAGTACCTGGGTGAGGTATGCTGCAGGTACCTGGGGTGAGGTATGCTGAAGGTACCTGAGTGAAGTATGCTGCAGGTACCTGGGTGAGGTGTGTTGCTGGTACCTGGGGTGAGGTATGCTGCTGGTACCTGGATGAGGTATGCTGCTAGCACTTGGGTGAGGTATGCTGCAGGTATCTGGGGTGAGGTATGCTGCTGGTACCTGGGTGAGGTATGCTGCTGGTACCTGGGTGAGGTATGCTGCTGGTACCTGGGTGAGGTATGCTGCTGGTACCTTGGTGAAGTATGCTGCTGGTACCTGGGTGAGGTATGCTGCTGGTACCTGGGTGAGGTATGCTGCTGTTACCTGTGTGAGGTATGCTGCTGGTACCTGGGTGAGGTATGCTGCTGGTACATGGGTGAGGTATGCTGCTGGTACCTGGGTGAGGTATGCTGCTGGTACCTGGGTAAGGTATGCTGCTGTTACCTGTGTGAGGTATGCTGCTGTTACCTGTGTGAGGTATGCTGCTGGTACCTGGGTGAGGTATGCTGCTGGTACCTGGGTAAGGTATGCTGCTGGTACCTGGGTGAGGTATGCTGTTTGGTGCTGGGCGGGGTGATGCTGCTGGTACCTGGGTGAGGTATGCTGCTGGTACCTGGGTGTGGTATGCTGCTGATACCTGGGTGAGGTATGCTGCAGGTACCTGGGGTGAGGTATGCTGCTAGTACCTGGGTGACGTATGCTGATAGTACCTGGGTGAGGTATGCTGCTAGTACCTGGGTGAGGTATGCTGATAGTATCTGGGTGAGGTATTCTACTAGTACCTGGGTGAGGTATTCTACTAGTACCTGGGTGAGGTATGCTGCTAGTACTTGGGTGAGGTATGCTGATAGTATCTGGGTGAGGTATTCTAGTACCTGGGTGAGGTATGCTGCTGGTACCTGGGTGAGGTATGCTGTTTGGTGCTGGGCGGGGTGATGCTGCTGGTACCTGGGTGAGGTATGCTGCTGGTACCTGGGTGAGGTACGTTGCTAGTACCTGGGTGAGGTATGCTGCTGGTACCTGGGTGAGGTATGCTGAAGGTACCTGAGTGAGGTATGCTGCAGGTACCTGGGAGAGGTACGTTGCTAGTACCTGGGTGAGGTATGCTGCTGGTACCTGGGTGAGGTATGCTGCTGGTACCTGGGTGAGGTATGCTGCTGGTACCTGGGTGAGGTACGTTGCTAGTACCTGGGTGAGGTATGCTGCTGGTACCTGGGTGAGGTATGCTGAAGGTACCTGAGTGAGGTATGCTGCAGGTACCTGGGAGAGGTATGCTGCTCGTACCTAGGTGAGGTATGCTGCTGGTACCTGCGTGAGGTATGCTGCGGGTACCTGGGTGAGGTATGCTGCTGGTACCTAGGTGAGGTATGCTGCTGGTACCTGGGTGAGGTATGCTGCTAGTACCTAGGTGAGGTATGCTGCTGGTACCTGGGTGAGGTATGCTGCAAGTACCTGGGTGAGGTATGCTGCTAGTACCTGGGTGAGGTATGCTGCTGGTACCTGGGTGAGGTACGTTGCTGGTACCTGGGTGAGGTACGTTGCTAGTACCTGGGTGAGGTATGCTGCTGGTACCTGGGTGAGGTATGCTGAAGGTACCTGAGTGAGGTATGCTGCAGGTACCTGGGAGAGGTATGCTGCTCGTACCTAGGTGAGGTATGCTGCTGGTACCTGCGTGAGGTATGCTGCTGGTACCTGGGTGAGGTATGCTGCTGGTACTTAGGTGAAGTGTGCTGCAGGTACCTGGTGAGGCATGCTGCAGGTACCTGGGTGAGGTATGCTGCAGGTATCTGGGGTGAGGTATGCTGCAAGTACCTGGGTGAGGTATGCTGCTAGTACCTGGATGAGGTATGCTGCTTGTACCTGGGTGAGGTATGCTGCTAGTACCTGGCTGAGGTATGCTGCTAGTACATAGGTGAGGTATGCTGCTGGTACCTGGGTGAGGTATGCTGCAGGTACCTGGGTGAGGTATGCTGCAGGTACCTGGGTGAGGTATGCTGCAGGTACCTGGGTGAGGTATGCTGCAGGTACCTGGGATGAGGTATGCTGCTGGTACCTGGGTGAGGTATGCTGCAGGTACCTGGGTGAGGTATGCTGCAGGTACCTGGGTGAGGTATGCTGAAGGTACCTGAGTGAGGTATGCTGCAGGTACCTGGGGTAAGGCATGCTGCAGGTACCTGGGTGAGGTATGCTGCTAGTACCTGGGTGAAGTATGCTGCTGGTACCTGGGTGAGGTATGCTGCTAGTACTTGGGTGAAGTATGCTGCTGGTACCTGGGTGAGGTATGCTGCTAGTACCTGGGTGAGGTATGCTGCAAGTACCTGGGTGAGGTATGCTCCTAGTACCTGGGTGAGGTATGCGGCAGGTTCCTGGGTGAGGTATGCTGCTGGTACCTGGATGAGGTATGCTGCTGGTACCTGGGTGAGGTATGCTGCAGGTACCTGGGTGAGGTATGCTGCTAGTACCTGGGCGAGGTATGCTACTGGTACCTGGGTGAGGTATGCTGCTGGTACCTGGGTGAGGTATGCTGCTGGTACCTGGGTGAGGTATGCTGCTGGTACCTGGATGAGGTATGCTGCTAGTACCTAGGTGAGGAATTCTGCTAGTACCTAGGTTAAGTATGCTGCAGGTACCTGGGTGATGCTGCTGTTACCTGATTGAGGTATGCTGCTGGTACCTGGGTGAGGTATGCTGCTAGTACCTGGGTGAGGTATGTTGCTAGTACCTGGGTGTGGTATGCTGCTGATACCTGGGTGAGGTATGCTGCTAGTATCTGGGTGAGGTATGCTGCTAGTACCTGGGTGAGGTATGCTGCAGGTACCTGGGGTAAGGTATGCTGAAGGTACCTGAGTGAAGTATGCTGCAGGTACCTGGGTGAGGTGTGTTGCTGGTACCTGGGGTGAGGTATGCTGCTGGTACCTGGATGAGGTATGCTGCTAGCACTTGGGTGGGGTATGCTGCAGGTATCTGGGGTGAGGTATGCTGCTGGTACCTGGGTGAGGAATTCTGCTAGTACCTGGGTGAAGTATGCTGCTGGTACCTGGGTGAGGTTTGCTGCAGGTACCTGGGTGAGGTATGCTGCTGGTACCTGGGTGAAGTATGCTGCTTGTACCTGGGTGAGGTATGCTGCAGGTACCTGGGTGAGGTATGCTGCAGGTACCTGGGTGAGGTATGCTGAAGGTACCTGAGTGAGGTATGCTGCAGGTACCTGGGGTAAGGCATGCTGCAGGTACCTGGGTGAGGTATGCTGCTAGTACCTGGGTGAAGTATGCTGCTGGTACCTGGGTGAGGTATGCTGCTAGTACTTGGGTGAAGTATGCTGCTGGTACCTGGGTGAGGTATGCTGCTAGTACCTGGGTGAGGTATGCTGCTAGTACCTGGGTGAAGTATGCTGCTGGTACCTGGGTGAGGTATGCGGCAGGTTCCTGGGTGAGGTATGCTGCTGGTACCTGGATGAGGTATGCTGCTGGTACCTGGGTGAGGTATGCTGCTAGTACCTAGGTGAGGAATTCTGCTAGTACCTGGGTGAAGTATGCTGCAGGTACCTGGGTGAGGTATGCTGCAGGTACCTGGGTGAGGTATGCTGCAGGTACCTGGGATGAGGTATGCTGCTGGTACCTGGGTGAGGTATGCTGAAGTTACCTGAGTGAGGTATGCTGCAGGTACCTGGGTGAGGTATGCTGCTAGTACCTAGGTGAGGTGTGCTGCTTGTACCTGGGTGAGGTATGCTGCAGGTACCTGGGTGAGGTATGCTGCAGGTACCTGGGTGAGGTATGCTGAAGGTACCTGAGTGAGGTATGCTGCAGGTACCTGGGGTAAGGCATGCTGCAGGTACCTGGGTGAGGTATGCTGCTTGTACCTGGGTGAGGTATGCTTCTAGTACCTGGGTGAGGTATGCTGCTGGTACCTGGGTGAGGTATGCTGCAGGTACCTGGGTGAGGAATTCTGCTAGTACCTGGGTGAAGTATGCTGCTGGTACCTGGGTGAGGTATGCTGCAGGTACCTGGGTGAGGTATGCTGCAGGTACCTGGGTGAGGTATGCTGCAGGTACCTGGGTGAGGTATGCTGCAGGTACCTGGGATGAGGTATGCTGCTGGTACCTGGGTGAGGTATGCTGCAGGTACCTGGGTGAGGTATGCTGCAGGTACCTGGGTGAGGTATGCTGAAGGTACCTGAGTGAGGTATGCTGCAGGTACCTGGGGTAAGGCATGCTGCAGGTACCTGGGTGAGGTATGCTGCTAGTACCTGGGTGAAGTATGCTGCTGGTACATGGGTGAGGTATGCTGCTAGTACTTGGGTGAAGTATGCTGCTGGTACCTGGGTGAGGTATGCTGCTAGTACCTGGGTGAGGTATGCTGCAAGTACCTGGGTGAGGTATGCTCCTAGTACCTGGGTGAGGTATGCGGCAGGTTCCTGGGTGAGGTATGCTGCTGGTACCTGGATGAGGTATGCTGCTGGTACCTGGGTGAGGTATGCTGCAGGTACCTGGGTGAGGTATGCTGCTAGTACCTGGGCGAGGTATGCTACTGGTACCTGGGTGAGGTATGCTGCTGGTACCTGGGTGAGGTATGCTGCTGGTACCTGGGTGAGGTATGCTGCTGGTACCTGGGTGAGGTATGCTGCTAGTACCTAGGTGAGGAATTCTGCTAGTACCTAGGTTAAGTATGCTGCAGGTACCTGGGTGATGCTGCTGTTACCTGATTGAGGTATGCTGCTGGTACCTGGGTGAGGTATGCTGCTAGTACCTGGGTGAGGTATGTTGCTAGTACCTGGGTGTGGTATGCTGCTGATACCTGGGTGAGGTATGCTGCTAGTATCTGGGTGAGGTATGCTGCTAGTACCTGGGTGAGGTATGCTGCAGGTACCTGGGGTAAGGTATGCTGAAGGTACCTGAGTGAAGTATGCTGCAGGTACCTGGGTGAGGTGTGTTGCTGGTACCTGGGGTGAGGTATGCTGCTGGTACCTGGATGAGGTATGCTGCTAGCACTTGGGTGGGGTATGCTGCAGGTATCTGGGGTGAGGTATGCTGCTGGTACCTGGGTGAGGAATTCTGCTAGTACCTGGGTGAAGTATGCTGCTGGTACCTGGGTGAGGTTTGCTGCAGGTACCTGGGTGAAGTATGCTGCTGGTACCTGGGTGAGGTATGCGGCAGGTTCCTGGGTGAGGTATGCTGCTGGTACCTGGATGAGGTATGCTGCTGGTACCTGGGTGAGGTATGCTGCTAGTACCTAGGTGAGGAATTCTGCTAGTACCTGGGTGAAGTATGCTGCAGGTACCTGGGTGAGGTATGCTGCAGGTACCTGGGTGAGGTATGCTGCAGGTACCTGGGATGAGGTATGCTGCTGGTACCTGGGTGAGGTATGCTGAAGTTACCTGAGTGAGGTATGCTGCAGGTACCTGGGTGAGGTATGCTGCTAGTACCTAGGTGAGGTGTGCTGCTTGTACCTGGGTGAGGTATGCTGCAGGTACCTGGGTGAGGTATGCTGCAGGTACCTGGGTGAGGTATGCTGAAGGTACCTGAGTGAGGTATGCTGCAGGTACCTGGGGTAAGGCATGCTGCAGGTACCTGGGTGAGGTATGCTGCTTGTACCTGGGTGAGGTATGCTTCTAGTACCTGGGTGAGGTATGCTGCTGGTACCTGGGTGAGGTATGCTGCAGGTACCTGGGTGAGGAATTCTGCTAGTACCTGGGTGAAGTATGCTGCTGGTACCTGGGTGAGGTATGCTGCAGGTACCTGGGTGAGGTATGCTGCAGGTACCTGGGTGAGGTATGCTGCAGGTACCTGGGTGAGGTATGCTGCAGGTACCTGGGATGAGGTATGCTGCTGGTACCTGGGTGAGGTATGCTGCAGGTACCTGGGTGAGGTATGCTGCAGGTACCTGGGTGAGGTATGCTGAAGGTACCTGAGTGAGGTATGCTGCAGGTACCTGGGGTAAGGCATGCTGCAGGTACCTGGGTGAGGTATGCTGCTAGTACCTGGGTGAAGTATGCTGCTGGTACCTGGGTGAGGTATGCTGCTAGTACTTGGGTGAAGTATGCTGCTGGTACCTGGGTGAGGTATGCTGCTAGTACCTGGGTGAGGTATGCTGCAAGTACCTGGGTGAGGTATGCTCCTAGTACCTGGGTGAGGTATGCGGCAGGTTCCTGGGTGAGGTATGCTGCTGGTACCTGGATGAGGTATGCTGCTGGTACCTGGGTGAGGTATGCTGCAGGTACCTGGGTGAGGTATGCTGCTAGTACCTGGGCGAGGTATGCTACTGGTACCTGGGTGAGGTATGCTGCTGGTACCTGGGTGAGGTATGCTGCTGGTACCTGGGTGAGGTATGCTGCTGGTACCTGGGTGAGGTATGCTGCTAGTACCTAGGTGAGGAATTCTGCTAGTACCTAGGTTAAGTATGCTGCAGGTACCTGGGTGATGCTGCTGTTACCTGATTGAGGTATGCTGCTGGTACCTGGGTGAGGTATGCTGCTAGTACCTGGGTGAGGTATGTTGCTAGTACCTGGGTGTGGTATGCTGCTGATACCTGGGTGAGGTATGCTGCTAGTATCTGGGTGAGGTATGCTGCTAGTACCTGGGTGAGGTATGCTGCAGGTACCTGGGGTAAGGTATGCTGAAGGTACCTGAGTGAAGTATGCTGCAGGTACCTGGGTGAGGTGTGTTGCTGGTACCTGGGGTGAGGTATGCTGCTGGTACCTGGATGAGGTATGCTACTGGTACCTGGGTGAGGTATGCTGCTGGTACCTGGGTGAGGTATGCTGCTGGTACCTGGGTGAGGTATGCTGCTGGTACCTGGGTGAGGTATGCTGCTAGTACCTAGGTGAGGAATTCTGCTAGTACCTAGGTTAAGTATGCTGCAGGTACCTGGGTGATGCTGCTGTTACCTGATTGAGGTATGCTGCTGGTACCTGGGTGAGGTATGCTGCTAGTACCTGGGTGAGGTATGTTGCTAGTACCTGGGTGTGGTATGCTGCTGATACCTGGGTGAGGTATGCTGCTAGTATCTGGGTGAGGTATGCTGCTAGTACCTGGGTGAGGTATGCTGCAGGTACCTGGGGTAAGGTATGCTGAAGGTACCTGAGTGAAGTATGCTGCAGGTACCTGGGTGAGGTGTGTTGCTGGTACCTGGGGTGAGGTATGCTGCTGGTACCTGGATGAGGTATGCTGCTAGCACTTGGGTGGGGTATGCTGCAGGTATCTGGGGTGAGGTATGCTGCTGGTACCTGGGTGAGGAATTCTGCTAGTACCTGGGTGAGGTATGCTGCAGGTACCTGGGTGAGGAATTCTGCTAGTACCTGGGTGAAGTATGCTGCTGGTACCTGGGTGAGGTATGCTGCAGGTACCTGGGTGAGATATGCTGCTGGTACCTGGGTGAGGTATGCTGCTGGTACCTGGGTGAGGTATGCTTCTAGTACCTGGGTGAGGTATGCTGCTGGTACCTGGGTGAGGTTTGCTGCAGGTACCTGGGTGAGGTATGCTGCTGGTACCTGGGTGAAGTATGCTGCTGGTACCTGGGTGAGGTATGCTGCTAGTACCTGGGTGAGGTATGCTGCTAGTACCTGGGTGAAGTATGCTGCTGGTACCTGGGTGAGGTATGCTGCTAGTACCTGGGTGAAGTATCCTGCTGGTACCTGGGTGAGGTATGCTGCTAGTACCATGGTGATGTATGCGGCAGGTACCTGGGTGAGGTATGCTGCTGGTACCTGGGTGAAGTATGCTGCTGGTACCTGGGTGAGGTATGCGGCAGGTACCTGAGTGAGGTATGCTGCTGGTACCTGGATGAGGTATGCTGCTGGTACCTGGGTGAGGTATGCTGCTAGTACCTAGGTGAGGAATTCTGCTAGTACCTGCGTGAAGTATGCTGCAGGTACCTGGGTGAGGTATGCTGCAGGTACCTGGGTGAGGTATGCTGCAGGTACCTGGGATGAGGTATGCTGCTGGTACCTGGGTGAGGTATGCTGAAGGTACCTGAGTGAGGTATGCTGAAGGTACCTGGGTGAGGTATGCTGCTAGTACCTAGGTGAGGTGTGCTGCTTGTACCTGGGTGAGGTATGCTGCTAGTACCTGGGTGAGGTATGCTGATGGTACCTGAGTGAGTTATGCTGCAGGTACCTGGGGTAAGGCATACTGCAGGTACCTGGGTGAGGTATGCTGCTTGTACCTGGGTGAGGTATGCAGCAGGTACCTGGGTGAGGTATGCTGCTGGTACCTGGGTGAGGTATGCTGCTGGTTCCTAGGTGAGGTATGCTGCAGGTACCTGGGTGAGGAATTCTGCTAGTACCTGGGTGAAGTATGCTGCTGGTACCTGGGTAGGTATGCTGCAGGTACCTGGGTGAGGTATGCTGCTGGTACCTGGGTGAGGTATGCTGCTGGTACCTGGGTGAGGTATTCTTCTAGTACCTGGGTGAGGTATGCTTCTAGTACCTGGGTGAGGAATTCTGCTAGTACCTGGGTGAAGTATGCGGCAGGTACCTGGGTGAAGTATGCGGCAGGTACCTGGTGAGGTATGCTGCAGGTACCTGGGTGAGGTATGCTGCTGGTACCTGGGTGAGGTATGCTGCAGGTACCTGGGTGAGGTATGCTGCAGGTGCCTAGGTGAGGTATGCTGCAGGTGCCTAGGTGAGGTATGCTGCAGGTGCCTAGGTGAGGTATGCTGCAGGTACCTGGGAGTTGCGGGAAGAGCATGAATTAGAATGTTTGTGGCTCTCATCAAAGCCAGCCACACATCTCTCCACGCTACCTGCAATTTTCTACTTAAATACGCAGGAAATTAATCTTCACGCTTCACGCTAAACTATGCATGCAAGTGCACAAGCTATGCTAAAATGTGTGCTGCTGTAAAAGATGCAAATTTATTCGCCTAGTTGTGCTTGCGGGGGTTGAGTTCTGGCTCTTTGGTCCCGCCTCTCAACTGTCAATCAACTGGTGTACAGGTTCCTGAGCCTACTGGGCTCTATCATATCTACACTTGAAACTGTGTATGGAGTCAGCCTCCACCACATCACTGCCTAATACATTCCGCCTGTTAACTACTCTGACACGGAAAAAGTTCTTTCTAACGTCCCTGTGGCTCATTTGGGTACTCAGTTTCCACCTGTGTCCCCTTGTTTGCGTACCACCAGGATTAAGCAGTTTATCCTTATCTACCCTGTCAATTCCCCGGAGGATTTTGTAGGTAGTGATCATGTCTTTTCTTACACGTCTGTCTTCCAATGTCATGAGGTGCATTTCCTGCAGCCTTTCCTCTTAACTCATGCCTCTTAGTTCTGGGACTTCATCTCCTACTTCATCTTAGTTCTGGGACTTCATCTCCTATTTTATATCCTGTGTCTGACCTCCTGTTTCCACTGCCTAGTTTCATTACTTTGCATTTACTCGGGTTGAACTTTAGCAGCCATTTGTTGGACCATTCATTCAATCTGTCCAGGTCATCATGTAGCCTCCTACTATCATCCTCTGTTTCAATCCTCCTCATAATTTTTGCATCATTAGCAAACAGTGAGAGGAACGAGTCTATACCCTCTGGGAGATTGATCATTTACATATATCAGAAACAGTATAGGTCCAAGGACTGACCCCTGCGGGACTCCACTCGTAACGTCTCGCCAATCTGATACCTCACCCCTCACAGTGACTCGCTGTCTTCTGTGGCTTAGGTACTCCCTTATCCAATGGAGTACCTTCCCTTTCACTCCTGCCTGCATCTCCAGCTTTTACACTAGCCTCTTGTGTGGTACTGTATCAAAGGCTTTCTGACAATCCAAAAATATGCAGTCTGCCCACCGTTCTCTTTCTTGCCTGACTTTTGTTGCATGGTCGTAGAATTCAGTTAACCATGTGAAGCAGGACTTCCCATCCCTGAACCCAAGCTGATGCTGGGTTACAAAGTTCTTTCACTCCAGATGTCCACTAAATTTTGTTGCACAAACTTCTCCATCAACTTGCATGGAATGCAAGTTAGAGACACTGGCCTGTAGTTTAGTGCCTCCTGTTTATCACCCTTCATGCATATCGGGACTACATTGACCGTCTTTGCCAAAAGACGATTAATGCAAAATTTGGCAAGTGAACTGCCAAGTTTCTGGCAGTTCACCTGTTACCAGTGACTCTCACTTATGTATGTCCCCTGACATGCTGGCTCCGACAAAAGAGCTTTTGTCATGCGACAAAAAGTTTCTTGTCGTCACGTCCAATAGTTTAGGAGGTGTTTCCTCTCCTCTGTGCGGTTCCTTATTCTCCCAGTCAATCCTTTCGTGATTGAAATCCCCCATGATGAGCAGATGGGATCGATTTCTACAAGCAGCAGAGGCTGTCTGTAGAAATTTATGTAATTGAGAGTAGAAATTGATATAATTGAGTAGAAATTGATATAATTGAGATGGCAGAGGCTCCCCTATCAATTATAGTGATAACTGCCATGTTTTTTCTGTCATACTCCCATCGTCATGGTGCCTATTATGTACTCTCTGAACCCCTTGAAGCCTGGGATAATCATCTTATTGAAACTCCATTTCTTTCCCATCAGTCGGGCCACTCCACCTCCTCCCTTTCTTCCTTCTCTTTCCTTATTACCGTGTAGTCCTGGAGAATACTGCATTCATTATGATTCCTGAGCGTTTTGTTTACATGAGTCCAATTACATCCAGGTTCAATTCTTGTGCTCTTTCCCTAAGTTTAATTGCCTTCCCTGTAATCCCATTTATGTTCGAGTACATTACCTTGAAGCTGACTCTCCTCTGTCCATTCTCAGTTTCTGTTGATTCCACTGGAGAAGGGATAAAGGGAGGGTCCTGGATGGGAGGACCAAAGAAGGGGGACATGGGAGATCTGGGGGTGTGAGGGGGCTGGGAGGATCTGGTATGGGGAGAGTGGGGGAGAAGGGATAAGAGCGTGCATATGTGTGTGTGTGTGTTTACTAGTTGTGTTTTGCAGGGGTTGAGCTTTGCTCTTTCGGCCCGCCTCTCAACTGTCAATCAACTGTTTACTAACTACTATTTTTTTTTCTACACCACACACACACACCCCAGGAAGCAGCCCGTGACAGCTGACTAACTCCCAGGTACCTATTTACTGCTAGGTAACAGGGGCACTTAGGGTGAAAGAAACTTTGCCCATTTGTTTCTGCCTCGTGCGGGAATCGGACCCGCGCCACAGAATTACGAGTCCTGCGCGTTATCCACCAGGCTACGAGGCCCCATAGGAGAAGTGTGTGTGTGTGTGTGTGTGTGTGTGTGTGTGTGTGTGTGTGTGTGTGTGTGTGTGTGTGTGTGTGTGTGTGTGTGTGTGTGTGTGTGTGTGAGTGTGTGTGTGTGTGTGTGTGTGTACTCACCTAGTTGTGCTTGCAGGGGGGGTGAACTTCGGCTCATTGACCCCGCCTCTCAACTGTCAATCAATTGGTGAACAGGTTCTTGAGCCTATTGGGCTCTATCATATCTACACTTGAAACTGTGTATGGAGTCAGCCTCCACCACATCACTGCTTAATGCATTCCACCTGTTAACTACTCTAACACTGCAAAGACTCTTTATAATGTTCCTGTGGCTCATTTGGGTACTCAGTTTCCACCTGTGTTCCCTTGTTTGAGTATCACCCGTGTTAAATAATTTGTCCTTATCAACCCTATCAGTTCCTCTTGTGAAGCTTGCATGTGGTGATCATGTCTCCACGAGCTCTTCTGTCTTCCTGCGACAATGAGATTTAGTTCCCGTAGTTTCTCGTAGCTCATTCCCCTCAGCTCTGGTACTCATCTGGTGACATACCTCTGAACCTTCTCCGTGCGTGTGTGGGAATGGGGGGAGGGGGGGAAAAGGGAGGTTGCACTCACCTAGTTGCACTTGCAGGGTCGAGCTTCGGCTCTTTCGAACACATTAGCACATATGTCTCCCCTTTTGCAATTGAGCCCTACGGAAATTCTCTAGCATCCAGTCTGCAGTAATGCCAAAACTGTTCAGCTACACTGTTGTCAATGCCTCGTAATCTCCGCGCTGGTGCGGACCCAGACTGTGGTAGATAGTTAGTGCCCTACCCTTTAACAATGCACTAAGAGCGAGTGCCCACTTTGATCTTTCCCATCCGCAATCAGCGGCGTGACCTTCGAAACGCTTGATGTATGCATCCATCAAGTCGCCCCTTTCATCAAAGTTAGCTAGTTTAGGTAGTTTGACAGTCTTACCTTGTTCAACGTTAGTCTCTGTTGAACGACCACTTGTCTGGTCATCCTGCCTTGCTTGCAACTGCATGAGAGCTATGCGTTCAGTGCTCTTTCTGTTCTGCTGATCAGTCCAGCGTTTGCTTTCAATATCTTGCTGATCAGTCCAGAGTTTGCTTTCTCTATCTTGCTGATCAGTCCAGAGTTTGCTTTCTCTATCTTGCTGATCAGTCCAGAGTTTCATAGTTTGCTCTGCTACTTTATTCCCTTCGAATCCCCACCCCTTAACCTGTTTACGGTATTCTTCTAAGGTGAATAATTGCGAGCCTGTAATACTTACTCTTTGAGCTGGCGTCGTCCACAAGGACCTGTTGGGCAGAGATTCTTCCTCATAGAATCTCCACAACAAAATATTTAAAGTGGTAGACTCCCGTGTGACTCAGTTTTCTCTTGCAGCATGCGTGATTCTAGTGACATCATTCTCAGTGACGTCACCCACAGGGGTTTCTACCTCTAAGTTGTCTCTCACTGTGTTATCTCTCACCGGGGTCTCACCACCGATAGCCTCATCCAGTGTGATGAGACTCGTGCACGCCACCTCAGTACTACCCTGCATGTGTGCTTGTAGCATCACCTCTTCTACGGCCCTCATGTGCTGCTCCACTCGTTCCTTACACTCTTGCTCAGTAGGAGTGTCGTAGTCGTCAGGTCTACGAGCGGTCAAGGCAACGTGAAGATACAGGTAGCGCTGTTAGTACTCTCCACACTCAGACATACTGGTGGTGTGTGTGTACTTAACAGGGCGTTAAACGTCTTCTGAATACTGCTCGTCACTTTTGAATTTTCAGGGAAAATTTAAGTGCAAAATTTTACTTTACAACAGAGCTCATAGATTCCAACTAAGCCAATCACATTGGGCGCCACATGTGGGGGTTTTCTATTCTGCTTTCACGACTACAATGCGTACGTCGCCAATGTACATGTGGCAGACGCTTCACGAAGCTGTCGGAATCAGCAGAGAAAATACGAGAGCAACCGTACAGGGCCTGGGAGAAAGGTGGAGTTAGAGTCCTTGAGGGTCTCTTCTCAGACTAGCCTCACCTGGTCCTGGTCCACGTTGATCGTTGGAATCTCCTCAATGATTTAACACTTTAAGGGACTCCTAGGGTCCTCATCACATTTATAGATTAGTGAATATAGGCAACTCGGTGTTGAAGACACTAGAGCTGAAGGCTTCAGTATTTGATTGGCAGTATTCAGAAGTGGTTCAACGGAAACACCGCATAAAGCTTAACAGTAGTTTATTTACTAACTTAACCACTAATACACAGGGTGCTTGATTTACTTTAGATTGGCGTCAGAGAGGCGATGGTTATATTAGCAAGACTCTTGACGTCTGGCTAAACGACTCGTATCCACTCGTGGAGAAACACCTAACTTAACACAGTTGACAGCCAATCATTAACACGGCAACCTAACTGCCGGTGTGCAAAGGGATCACAAGAGTTCCGACCGGATACTCGGTAATGATGATATGCAATAAATCACAAATACACTGTCAATGGGACAGGCAATAACATGCACAATAATAATATCACACAATACTATGTGTGGTGTATGTGAAGCTCACATTCACAGACGAGTGTAATGTTGTGATACCACACAGATAAACACCCATACACCGTCGGGTGTCTTCACCTATACCTGTGTCAGGTATGAGTAGGTGAGAACTGTGGTTGATCCCTCAGATCAACACAGACAGACACAATAAAACAATGACAAGATCTTGTACCTACAGATAGAGTACCTCTCTTATTCATTCACTCACTCGGGCACATTTATGCAAGAACTCGTAGGTGGCCTGACAGCTGGGCGCTCGTTCTGACGTGAGACCATTGGCGACAGGCTTTCCCACAAACCGTACTTGACACAGGGTACTCGCAGGAGGGTGCCCTGTATGTCTACAGACACACGCACACACTTTTGATGGCACTGGCGGTGAGTAAGGAGGTGGCATCACGTAGTGTGAGGCAGGGCGGCGGCAGCTGCCGTCTCGAGGTACCGAGGTACTGAGCTACACGCTCTGGACAGTGGCGGCTGGCAGTTATATGGTAACATGTGGTACACTGTGTTAAAGTCACTCACAGGTTACTTAAGCAGCAGCACTCCATAGTTCACTCTTGGTCATTCACAGACGATCTCCACTTATCACCAGGGGTTACCTGATATCAGTCTGTTTCGCTCTGGTGATTTTTTCACTAGGCTTCTAAACAATATATTCACCGATATATTCTATTGGCCGATAGACAGAACAGGACACGTCTTCTATGCAAGGGCTCCCTCACATGAATGCTCTTGCCAGGGGCTCAGGGCTTCTCTTGGGACACACACAAGGGATCACAATTTGACCAATAGCATTGCAGCAAATGAGCAGGAACCAATCATATTGATCGTTCCCTGATTATTAGCAGAGGTGACGTCATGAACACGTCACAGTTGTTATTCTCCATCGCGCTGGTTGAGGCTGATCTCAGGGGTCAGACTGTCCTGTCGCCTCACTAGCGTCTCATCTGCTCTCACGCTTCGTACCAGCCAGTGTACTCTCTGACCCTAAGGCCAGTAACTTCCCTGTATCTACTCCCTGCCTGGACATACGGCGGCCTCCGTATTATAAATGTATTCCTGGTTAAGTGGGCATCCTGGAGATACCCAACATGACAGTTTACTATCCAGGGTTAACAGAGATAGGGCTTGTGCACGAGATCGGTGCACTGCAATGAGCCATTCAAGTCAGCTGTGGGAGAATCCTGAGAGACTATCCTCTCACATCACCCCCCAACGAAAGACCGAGCTCCACAGAGTGGTGCTCATTCTAACCTCTCACACCACTGTCGTACGTGCACGTACTGAGTGCACGTTGTGCGGTCGGCTGGAGCAGACCCCATTTTCTATACTGCTAGGCAAGGCAGTATAGAAAAAGTCTCGTCCTCGTCTAGACTATTTCCTTCTGGTAATTGAGGAATTTCTTCAGGCACCGGGTCACATGTGGCTATCTGTTCAGGTCTTGAGCAGGCACTGTGGTCGGATTGAGCTTCAGCTCTGGGTTGGCTCAACGCCTCGGAACCCTGAGTGGCTCTAGTCTGTCCACTGCCTCTCTCCACCTGTGTCATGCCTGAAACATCAGAGGCACACTGGGAACTAGTGTCCGGTGATTCTCGTTGCATTACCTCGCTCGTGTCTCCCTCGTTCGGCGTCTCGTTAATCACCCCTGACCTACTTAACAAGTCAGCACCTACGTTGTCGGCTCCCTTTATGTTAAACTAGTGGAATGTGAACTGTTGAAGGAACAACACCCAGCGCATTATTCTAAGGTTTGCGTTTTTAAGCATGCCGATGTGGCTGAGGGGTTGGTGATCTACTTGAAACGTGAAAAGCTTACTGTAGAAATACTGGTAGAATTTCCTTACTCCCACGACAGCAGCAAGGAGTTCCTTTTCTACAGTTGAGTACTTCTGCTCAGCATCGCTCAATTTACGACTGGAGTACGCAACTGGCCAGATTTCACCGTCGTACTCTTGCATGAGTACAGCACCAGTACCTGTATTTGAGGCATCTGTCCGGAGGATGTACTCCCTGGTAGAATCTGGTAGTCAAAGGATGAGTGCTTCAGTTAGCTTTTTCTTGAGTGTCGAGAATGCTGAGTTCTCCATTTCTGTCCAACGTACTCTAACAGGTGCATTCTTCTTGGTTAGATTAGTTAGCAGAGTTGCTATGGACGTGAAATTGGGAATGAAAGTTCTGTAGTACCCTGCAAGTCCCAGGAATGACTTAACCTGTGTCTTGGTGGCGGGTGGAGCGGCTTCACTGATCTTGGTGATCTTCTCAGGCAGCGGCCTGGTGAACCCTCCCCCTATCACGTGACCAAGGTACCTGACCTCCTTGCACCCCAACTCACACTTGGTGGGTTTTGCAACCATTCCTACTTCTTGTAGTCTTGCCAACACCTGCCTTAGCAAGGTCAGATGTTCTTCCCACGTAGCAGAGTGGATGAGCACATCGTCCACGAACACTTCTACTCCAGTAATTCCCCCAAGACCTTGCGCATAGTTCTGTTGAACACGGCCGGGGTGTTCACCAGTCCAAACAGGAGGACTGTGAACTGGAAGAGACCTTCGCTTGTCATGAAGGCAGTGCAGTGCTTACTGTCTTCATCTAGTGGAATCTGCCAAAATCCTTTTGTCAGGTCGAGCTTGGAGAAATAGCAACTGGAAGCTAACCTCGAGAAGATCTCATTTTGATTGAACATCGGTTCAGCATCAAACTCTATGATGGAGTTCAACTTCCTGAAGTCGAGGCAGATGCGCACACCTCCCCCAGGCTTCTTCACTAACACCATCGGGCTGGAGTACGGTGAGGTCGACTTCTCTATTACTCCCACATTACTCATAGATGCCAGTTCTTCTCTCACCTGTGGTACAAGGTGATGAGGAACAGGGTATGGTTTTATCCGTACCGCTTGCTGCTCTAGCAAAGGTATGTGGTAACCATCTACCTTTGCTACTTTAGTGACGTCAGAGAGTACCTCCTTGTACTCTGCTACCAGTCGAGTAACCTGGTCGACTTGACCTTCAGACAGCTGATCAACCTTAACATCTCGGTGTGTCTCCTGCTGTTGTTGATTGAAGAGATCTGGCTGACCGCGTGGTTATCGTCGGCGTGCGGTCCTCGTCGGCGGTTATCACTGAGACACTGGCGATCGTTACTGAGAGCAGTGGGTGGTCGAGCGGCCCTGTCGGTCCTCACCTGTTCTTATGTCTTACATGCTTCTTCGGCTTTGTGGATCCATCTACAGGAGGGTCTTCGTAACGTATGCAAAGGGATCACAAGAGTTCCATCCGGATACTCGGTAATGATGATATGCAATAAATCAACAACTACACTGTCAATGGGACAGGCAATAACATGCACAATAATAATGTCACACAATACTAAATGTGTGGTGTATGTGAAGCTCACATTCACAGACGAGTGAAATGTTGTGATACCACACAGATAAACACACATACACCGTCGGGTGTCTTCACCTATACCTGTGTCAGGTATGAGTAGGTGAGAACTGTGGTTGATCCCTCAGATCAACACAGACAGACACAATAAAACAATGACAAGATCTTGTACCTACAGATAGGGTACCTCTCTTATTCATTCACTCACTCAGGCTCATTTATGAAGAACTCGTAGGTGGCCTGACAGCTGGGCGCTCGTTCTGACGTGAGACCATTGGCGACAGGCTTTCCCACAAACCGTACTTGACACAGGGTACTCGCAGGAGGGTGTGCTGTATGTCTACAGACACACGCACACACTTTTGATGGCACTGGCGGTGAGTAAGGAGGTGGCATCACGTAGTGTGAGGCAGGGCGGCGGCAGCTGCCGTCTCGAGGTACCGAGGTACTGAGCTACACGCTCTGGACAGTGGCGGCTGGCAGTTATATGGTAACATGTGGTACACTGTGTTAAAGTCACTCACAGGTTACTTAAGCAGCAGCACTCCTTAGTTCACTCTTGGTCATTCACAGACGATCTCTACTTATCACCAGGGGTTACCTGATATCAGTCTGTTTCGCTCTGGTGATTTTTTCACTAGGCTTCTAAACAATATATTCACAGTCGTGATTCCGGGCGAGCGTTGGTATATCGAAGAGACGCTGAGTTTAACTTGACGATGAGGAATAGACGGTGTTCTTCTGTCTATTGGCCGATAGACAGAACAGGACACGTCTTCTATGCAAGGGCTCCCTCACGTGAATGCTCTTGCCTGGGGCTCAGGGCTTCTCGTGGGACACACACAAGGGATCACAATTTGACCAATAGCATTGCAGCAATCGCTAGCCTCTCATCTGCTCTCACGCTTCGTACCAGCCAATGTACTCTCTGACCCTATGGCCAGTAACTTCCCTGTATCTACTCCCTGCCTGGACATACGGCGGCCTCCGTATTATAAACGTGTTCCTCGTTAAGTGGGCATTCTGTAGATACCCAACATGCCCGATTTCTATCCAAGGTTAACAAAGATAGGGCTTGTGCACGAGGATCGGTGCACTGTGCCTGCAATAAGCCATTCAAGTCAGCTGTGGGAGTATGTTGAGACACCATACTCTCACACTCAGTCTGCCTCCTCCGTGCCTGCTGCTCCTCCTCTCAGGGCAAACCTCACGCTATTCACTCCCGACGCCGATTTGATCGGACTCGGCACACACAAGCTCTCTAGGTTGATATTTATCTTGCTGGGCCCCGGGCCTCTTGCCTCTATTACCTTCTTGAATCCCACCCCCCCCCCCCCATCCCCCACCCATCACCCTCACCCACCATGGTTTGATTATACTCGTCTGAGAGAGAGAGAGAGAGAGAGAGAGAGAGAGAGAGAGAGAGAGAGAGAGGGGGGGGGAGAGAGAGGGGGAGAGAGAGAGAGGGGGAGAGAGAGAGAGGGGGAGAGAGAGGGGGAGAGAGAGTGGGGGAGAGAGAGAGAGAGAGAGAGAGAGAGAGAGAGAGGGGGGGGGGGAAGAGGGAGGGAGGGAGGGAGGGAGGGAGGGAGGGAGGGAGGGAGGGAGGGAGGGAGGGAGGGAGGGAGGGAGGGAGAGGGAGAAGGGGGGGTGGAAGGGTTTACATAAAGAGAGATACTAGCATCCTTTACTTCACACTCTCTTCGTCACTAAAACAATCTTAACTACTCACAACCTTCAATGCCCTTCACCATCTTTACTACCCTTCACCACCTTCCCTACCCTTCACCATCTTTACTACCCTTCACCACCTTCCCAACCCTTCACCACCTTCCCTACCCTTCACCACCTTCCCTACCCTTCACCACCTTCCCTACCCTTCACCACCTTCTCTACCCTTCACCACCTTCCCTACCCTTCACCACCTATCCTACCCTTCACCACCTTCCCTACCCTTCACCACCTTCCCTACCCTTCACCACCTATCCTACCCTTCACCACCTTCCCTACCCTTCACCACCTTCCCTCTCCTTCACCACCTTCCCTACCCTTCACCACCTTCCCTACACTTCACCACCTTCCCTACCCTTCACCACCTTCCCTACCCTTCACCACCTTCCCTACCCTTCACCACCTTCCCTACCCTTCACCACCTTCCCTACCCTTCACCACCTTCTCTACCCTTCACCACCTTCCCTACCCTTCACCACCTATCCTACACTTCACCACCTTCCCTACCCTTCACCGCCTTCCCTACTCTTCACCACCTTCCCTTTCCTTCACCACCTTCCCTACCCTTCACCACCTTCCCTACCCTTCACCACCTTCCCTACTCTTCACTACCTTCCCTACCCTCAGCACCTGCCCTACCCTTCACCATCTTTACTACCCTTCACCAACTTCCCTACCCTTCACCACCTTGCCTACCCTTCACCACCTTCCCTACCCTTCACCTCCTTCCCTACCCTTCACCATCTTCCCTACCCTTCACCACCTTCCCTACCCTTCACCACCTTCCCTACCCTTCACCACCTGCCCTACCCTTCAATACCTTCTCTACCCTTCACCACCTTCCCTACCCTTCACCACCTGCCCTACCCTTCACCACCTTCCCTGCCCTTCACCACCTTCCCTACCCTT
Organism: Procambarus clarkii; assembly: GCF_020424385.1. Classification (NCBI taxonomy): domain Eukaryota; kingdom Metazoa; phylum Arthropoda; class Malacostraca; order Decapoda; family Cambaridae; genus Procambarus; species Procambarus clarkii. The sequence goes on along the minus strand of NC_059586.1, from coordinate 26,852,908 downwards.
CACCACCTTCCCTACCCTTCACCACCTTCCCTACCCTTCACCACCTTCCCTACCCTTCACCACCTACCCTACCCTTCACCACCTTCCCTACCCTTCACCACCTTCCCTACCCTTCACCACCTTCCCTACCCTTCACCACCTTCCCTACCCTTCACCACCTTCCCTACCCTTCACCACCTTCCCTACCCTTCACCACCTTCCCTACCCTTCACCACCTTCCCTACCCTTCACCACCTTCACTACCCTTCACCACCTTCCCTACCCTTCACCACCTATCCTACCCTTCACCACCTTCCCTACCCTTCACCGCCTTCCCTACCCTTCACCACCTTCCCTACCCTTCACCACCTTCCCTACCCTTCACCACCTTCCCTACCCTTCACCACCTTCCCACTCTTCCTACCTTCCCTACCCTTCACCACCTGCCCTACCCTTCACCACCTTCCCTACCCTTCACCACCTTCCCTACCCTTCACCACCTTGCCTACCCTTCACCACCTTCCCTACCCTTCACCACCTTCCCTACCCTTCACCACCTTCCCTACCCTTCACCACCTTCCCTACCCTTCACCACCTTCCCTACCCTTCACCACCTTCCCTACCCTTCAATACCTTCTCTACCCTTCACCACCTTCCCTACCCTTCACCACCTTCCCTACCCTTCACCACCTTCCCTACCCTTCACCACCTTCCCTACCCTTCACCACCTTCCCTACCCTTCACCACCTGCCCTACCCTTCACCACCTTCCCTGCCCTTCACCACCTTCCCTACCCTTCACCACCTTCCCTACCCTTCACCACCTTCCCTTCCCTCACCCCTTCACCACCTTCCCTGCCCTTCACCACCTTCCCTACCCTTCACCACCTTCCCTACCCTTCACCACCTTCCCTACCCTTCACCACCTTCCCTACCCTTCACCACCTTCCCTACCCTTCACCACCTTCCCTACCCTTCACCACCTTCCCTACCCTTCACCACCTGCCCTACCCTTCACCACCTTACCCTACCTTCACCACCTTCCCTACCCTTCACCACCTTCCCTACCCTTCACCCCTTCACCACCTTCTCTACCTTTCACCACCTGCCCTAAACTTCACCACCTTCCCTACCCTTCACCACCTTCCCTACCCTTCACCACCTTCCCTCTCCTTCACCACCTTCTCTACCTTTCACCACCTGCCCTAAACTTCACCACCTTCCCTACCCTTCACCACCTTTCCTACCCTTCATCACCTTCCCTACCCTTCACCACCTTCCCTACCCTTCACCACCTTCCCTACCCTTCACCACCTTCCATCCCTCATCACCTTTCACCACCTGCCCTACCCTTCACCACCTTCCCTACCCTTCACCACCTTCACTACCCTTCACCACCTTCCATCTCCTTCATCACCTTCCCTACCCTTCACCACCTGCCCTAAACTTCACCACCTTCCCTACCCTTCACCGCCTTCCCTACCCTTCACCACCTTGCCCTACCCTTCACCACCTTCCCTACCCTTCACCACCTTCCCTACCCTTCACCACCTTCCCTACCCTTCACCACCTGCCCTACCCTTCACCACCTTCCCTACCCTTCACCACCTTCCCTACCCTTCACCACCTTCCCTACCCTTCACCACCTTTCCTACCCTTCACCACCTTCCCTACCCTTCACCACCTTCCCTACCCTTCACCACCTTCCCTACCCTTCACCACCTTCCCTACCCTTCACCACCTTCCCTACCCTTCACCACCTTCCCTACCCTTCACCACCTTCCCTACCCTTCACCACCTTCCCTACCCTTCACCACCTTCCCTACCCTTCACCACCTTCCCTACCCTTCACTACCTTCCCTACCCTTCACCACCTTCCCTACCCTTCACCACCTTCCCTACCCTTCACCACCTTCCCTACCCTTCACCACCTGCCCTACCCTTCAAAACCTTCTCTACCCTTCACCACCTTCCCTACCCTTCACCACCTGCCCTACCCTTCACCACCTTCCCTACCCTTCACCACCTTCCCTACCCTTCACCACCTTCCCTACCCTCCACCATCTTCCCTCTCCTTCACCACCTTCTCTACCCTTCACCACCTGCCCTACCCTTCACCACCTTCCCTACCCTTCACCACCTTCCCTGCCCTTCACCACCTTCCCTACCCTTCACCACCTTCCCTACCCTTCACCACCTTCCCTACCCTTCACCACCTTCCCTACCCTTCACCACCTTCCCTACCCTTCACCACCTTCCCTACCCTTCACCACCTTCCCTACCCTTCACCACCTTCCCTACCCTTCACCACCTGCCCTACCCTTCACCACCTGCCCTACCCTTCACCACCTTCCCTACCCTTCACCACCTGCCCTACCCTTCACCACCTGCCCTACCCTTCACCACCTTCCCTACCCTTCACCACCTTCCCTACCCTTCACCACCTTCCCTACCCTTCACCACCTGCCCTACCCTTCACCACCTTCCCTACCCTTCACCACCTTCCCTACCCTTCACCACCTTCCCTACCCTTCACCACCTTCCCTACCCTTCACCACCTTCCCTACCCTTCACCACCTGCCCTACCCTTCACCACCTTCCCTACCCTTCACCACCTTCCCTACCCTTCACCACCTTCCCTACCCTTCACCACCTTCCCTACCCTTCACCACCTTCCCTACCCTTCACCACCTTCCCTACCCTTCACCACCTGCCCTACCCTTCACCACCTTCCCTACCCTTCACCACCTTCCCTACCCTTCACCACCTGCCCTACCCTTCACCACCTTCCCTACCCTTCACCACCTTCCCTAACCTTCACCACCTTCCCTACCCTTCACCACCTTCCCTACCCTTCACCACCTTCCCTACCCTTCACCACCTGCCCTACCCTTCACCACCTTCCCTACCCTTCACCACCTTCCCTACCCTTCACCACCTTCCCTACCCTTCACCACCTTCCCTACCCTTCACCACCTTCCCTACCCTTCACCACCTTCCCTACCCTTCACCACCTTCCCTACCCTTCACCACCTTCCCTACCCTTCACCACCTTCCCTACCCTTCACCACCTTCCCTACCCTTCACCACCTTCCCTACCCTTCACCACCTTCCCTACCCTTCACCACCTTCCCTACCCTTCACCACCTGCCCTACCCTTCACCACCTTCCCTACCCTTCACCACCTTCCCTACCCTTCACCACCTTCCCTACCCTTCACCACCTGCCCTACCCTTCACCACCTTCCCTACCCTTCACCACCTTCCCTACCCTTCACCACCTTCCCTACCCTTCACCACCTTCCCTACCCTTCACCACCTTCCCTACCCTTCACCACCTTCCCTACCCTTCACCACCTTCCCTACCCTTCACCACCTTTCCTACCCTTCACCACCTTCCCTACCCTTCACCACCTTCCCTACCCTTCACCACCTTCCCTACCCTTCACCACCTTCCCTACCCTTCACCACCTTCCCTACCCTTCACCACCTGCCCTACCCTTCACCACCTTCCCTACCCTTCACCACCTTCCCTACCCTTCACCACCTTCCCTACCCTTCACCACCTTCCCTACCCTTCACCACCTTCCCTACCCTTCACCACCTTCCCTACCCTTCACCACCTTCCCTACCCTTCACCACCTTCCCTACCCTTCACCACCTTCCCTACCCTTCACCACCTTCCCTACCCTTCACCACCTTCCCTAAACTTCACCACCTTCCCTACCCTTCACCACCTTCCCTACCCTTCACCACCTTCCCTACCCTTCACCACCTTCCCTACCCTTCACCACCTTCCCTACCCTTCACCACCTGCCCTACCCTTCACCACCTTCCCTACCCTTCACCACCTTCCCTACCCTTCACCACCTTCCCTACCCTTCACCACCTTCCCTACCCTTCACCACCTTCCATCTCCTTCATCACCTTCCCTACCCTTCACCACCTGCCCTACCCTTCACCACCTTCCCTACCCTTCACCACCTTCACTACCCTTCACCACCTTCCATCTCCTTCATCACCTTCCCTACCCTTCACCACCTGCCCTAAACTTCACCACCTTCCCTACCCTTCACCGCCTTCCCTACCCTTCACCACCTGCCCTACCCTTCACCACCTTCCCAACCCTTCACCACCTTTCCTACCCTTCACCACCTTCTCTACCCTTCACTACCTGCCCTACCCTTCACCACCTTTCCTACCCTTCACCACCAACCCTACGCTTCACCACCTTCCCTACCCTTCACCACCTTTCCTACCTTTCACCACCATCCCTACACTTCACTACCTGCCCTACCCTTCACCACCTTCCCTACCCTTCACCACTTTCCCTACCCTTCACCCCCTTCCCTACCCTTCACCACCTTCCCAACCCTTCACCACCTTCCCAACCCTTCACCACCTTTCCTACCCTTCACCACCTTCCTACCCTTCACTACCTGCTCTAACCTTCAATACCTTCCCTACCCTTCACCACCTTTCCTACCCTTCATCACCTTCCCTACCCTTCACCACCTTCCCTACCCTTCACCACCTGCCCTATCCTTCAATACCTTCTCTACCCTTCACCACCTTCCCTACCCTTCACCACCTGCCCTACCCTTCACCACCTTCCCTGCCCTTCACCACCTACCCTACCCTTCACCACCTTCCCTATCCTCCACCATCTTCCCTCTCCTTCACCACCTTCTCTACCCTTCACCACCTTCCCTACCCTTCACCACCTTCCCTACCCTTCACCACCTGCCCTACCCTTTAATACCTTCTCTACCCTTCACCACCTTCCCTACCCTTCACCACCTGCCCTACCCTTCACCACCATCCCTGCCCTTCACCACCTACCCTACCTTTCACCACCTTCCCTATCCTCCACCATCTTCCCTACCCTTCACCACCTTTCCTACCCTTCATCACCTTCCCTACCCTTCACCACCTTCCCTACCCTTCACCACCTTCCCTACCCTTCACCACCTGCCCTACCCTTCAATACCTTCTCTACCCTTCACCACCTTCCCTACCCTTCACCACCTGCCCTACCCTTCACCACCTTCCCTGCCCTTCACCACCTACCCTACCCTTCACCACCTTCCCTATCCTCCACCATCTTCCCTCTCCTTCACCACCTTCTCTACCCTTCACCACCTTCCCTACCCTTCACCACCTTCCCTACCCTTCACCACCTGCCCTACCCTTCAATACCTTCTCTACCCTTCACCACCTTCTCTACCTTTCACCACCTGCCCTAAACTTCACCACCTTCCCTACCCTTCACCACCTTCCCTACCCTTCACCACCTTCCCTCTCCTTCACCACCTTCTCTACCCTTCACCACCTTTCCTACCCTTCATCACCTT
>NC_059586.1:26813837-26847477 GCF_020424385.1 Procambarus clarkii | reverse complement strand
AAAGAGGATGAGAGGAGGTGCATCAGGGACCAGGTAGTAGAAGCCCTCCCAATAGACAATTAAATTACCTCTAGTCTCTTCCCTTGGGCTGCAGAATAGACCCGGATTCTCTTTGAAGTTGACTCTGAATCCTCTTTAGACTAAAATGCGTCCTTTATTGATGTAAATCTGCCGGCCGCTCTCAGAACGCCCCTTATCTTGTGTTTATTCATATATATTGATGTTACTTGTTCTCGCCCGACCTTTCCTGTGCGTTGTGTGGGGAAGGTGAAGAGAGACTTATATGGGACGCAACCTCACTCTTAACCTGTTCAAGGCGCACAGTTTCGTGTCGCATGATTATAAACAATTGTCATCAATGACTCCTACAGCTGGCATATGTGTAAACAATAGTCATCAATGACTCCTACAGCTGGCATATGTGTAAACAATTGTCATCAATGACTCCTACAGCTGGCATATGTGTAAACAATAGTCATCAATAACTCCTACAGCTGGCATATGTGTAAACAATAGTCATCAATGACTCCTACAGTTGGCATATGTGTAAACAATAGTCATCAATGACTCCTGCAGCTGGCATATGTGTAAACAATTGTCATCAATGACTCCTACAGCTGGCATATGTGTAAACAATAGTCATCAATGACTCCTACAGCTGGCATATGTGTAAACAATATATGCAGGATGGGGTGGTCCTCTACTGACGCATGATGGGGTGGTCCTCTACTGACGCATGATGGGGTGGTCCTCTACTGACGCATGATGGGGTGGTCCTCTACTGACGCATGATGGGGTGGTCCTCTACTGACGCATGATGGGGTGGTCCTCTACTGACGCATGATGGGGTGGTCCTCTACTGACGCAGGATGGGGTGGTCCTCTACTGACGCATGATGGGGTGGTCCTCTACTGACGCATGATGGGGTGGTCCTCTACTGACGCATGATGGGGTGGTCCTCTACTGACGCATGATGGGGTGGTCCTCTACTGACGCATGATGGGGTGGTCCTCTACTGACGCATGATGGGGTGGTCCTCTACTGACGCATGATGGGGTGGTCCTCTACTGACGCATGATGGGGTGGTCCTCTACTGACGCAGGATGGGGTGGTCCTCTACTGACGCATGATGGGGTGGTCCTCTACTGACGCATGATGGGGTGGTCCTCTACTGACGCATGATGGGGTGGTCCTCTACTGACGCATGATGGGGTGGTCCTCTACTGACGCATGATGGGGTGGTCCTCTACTGACGCAGGATGGGGTGGTCCTCTACTGACGCATGATGGGGTGGTCATCTACTGACGCAGGATGGGGTGGTCTTCTACTGACGCATGATGGGGTGGTCCTCTACTGACGCAGGATGGGGTGGTCTTCTACTGACGCATGATGGGGTGGTCCTCTACTGCCGCACGGTGGGGTGGTCTTCTACTGACGCATGATGGAGGGGGGGTGGCTCTACTGACGCAGGATGGGGGGGGTGGCTCTACTGACGCAGGATGGGGGGGGGTGGTCCTCTACTGACGCAGGATGGGGTGGTCTTCTACTGACGCATGATGGGGTGGTCCTCTGCTGCCGCAGGATGGGTGGGGGGGGGTTGCTCTACTGACGCAGAATGGGGGGGGGGTGGCTCTACTGACGCAGGATGGGGGGGGGTCTTCTACTGACGCAGGATGGGGGGGGGTCGTCTACTGACGCAGGATGGGGTGGTCCTCTACTGCCGCTGGATGGGGGGGGTGGCTCTACTGACGCAGGATGGGGGGGGTGGCTCTACTGCCGCAGGATGGGGGGGGTGGCTCTACTGCCGCAGGATGGGGGGGGTGGCTCTACTGACGCAGGATGGGGGGGGGGTGGCTCTACTGCCGCAGGATGGGGGGGTGACTCTACTGACGCAGGATGGGGTGGGGCTCTACTGACGCATGATGGGGTGGTCCTCTACTGACGCAGGATGGGGTGGGGCTCTACTGACGCATGATGGGGTGGTCCTCTACTGCCGCAGGATGGGGGGGGGTGGCTCTACTGACGCAGGATGGGGTGGTCCTCTACTGACGCAGGATGGGGTGGGGCTCTACTGCCGCAGGATGGGAGGGGGGGGGTGGCTCTACTGACGCAAGATGGGGTGGTACTCTACTGACGCAGGATGGGGTGGGGCTCTACTGCCGCAGGATGGGGTGGTCCTCTACTGCCGCAGGATGGGGGGGGTGGCTCTATTGACGCAGGATGGGGGGGGGGTGGCTCTACTGCCGCAGGATGGGGGGCTTTACTGACGCAGGATGGGGTGGGGCTCTACTGACGCATGATGGGGTGGTCTTCTACTGACGCAGGATGGGGTGGGGCTCTACTGACGCAAGATGGGGTGGGGCTCTACTGACGCAGGATGGGGTGGGGCTCTACTGACGCAGGATGGGGGGGTGGCTCTACTGACGCAGGATGGGGTGGGGCTCTACTGACGCATGATGGGGTGGTCTTCTACTGACGCAGGATGGGGTGGGGCTCTACTGACGCAGGATGGGGTGGGGCTCTACTGACGCAGGATGGGGTGGTCCTCTACTGACGCTTGATGGGGTGGTCTTCTACTGACGCAGGATGGGGTGGGGCTCTACTGACGCAGGATGGGGTGGGGCTCTACTGACGCAGGATGGGGTGGTCCTCTACTGCTGCAGGATGGGGGGTGGTGGCTCTACTGACGCTTGATGGGAGTAGTAGGGAGTAAGAGCCAGCGGCTCCTTTTTTTTCAGGCCGGAGGACCCCTGTGGACTGTAAGAGCCAGCGGCTCCTTTTTTTTTTCAGGCCGGAGGACCCCTGTGGACTGTAAGAGCCAGCGGCTCCTTTTGTTTTTTCTGGTAAATATCCCGCGTGTTAGCCAGGGTTTCAGGTAAATTTTGTCAGTCACAGATTTTAGAAGTAAGGATTTCTTATGATGAAAATAATTTCCGAGACTTAGAAGTTTGTTAAGGTTTCTTATGATGTAAATAATGTCATACGAGTTTGTTAAAGTTCTTATGAGAAAAATAATTTCCGAGACTTAGAAGTTTGTTAAGGCCTTATGGGACAAATTCAAGTAACGTATGTAGCTCTTTAGGGCTTCCAGGAGAACTCTACGGACATATTTTACATGTTTTCAACTTACAAAATCGTCTGTGTAAGCCATAGTTTTCATATAAATTTAGAAAATCACCTGTGTAAGTCATGGTTTTCAGTGTTTCGTACCTCACACCCCCCTCCCTCCCCCCTTACCTCGCAATCTCTCGCGTCACCTTTATTTACTTTACGCCCGGACAGCCAGTCGGCTCTTAATCTTATCTTATCTTCATAATATCTGGACCGTCCCTCCTCTCTCTCTCTCCCTCCTCTCTCTCTCTCTCTCCTTTCATTCAGTTCAGTTCAACTATTTTCCAACATCGTATGTTTTCTCCTTTTCATTAAGCAAGTCAGTTTTACACAAATAAATCATGTTAGTAAGCATGTTCTAGCTCACGTTCCCCCACCTTAGTCCCCTGTCGTATAATGAATACTATCATTCCAATCCCTCTAAAATTTAAAAATAATCATATTTCAAACGTAGTTCAATACAGTAATTTAGTTACCAAGCTCCAGCGCTTGTCCTCCGCCTTAGCTCTCTCTCGTATCTTCGTTAGTATCAGTCCAATTTCCCTGAAATTTTTACCCTCTGTATTTCAGGCACCATAAATAAGATCAAACAGTTACCAAGCTCCAGCGCTTGTCCTCCGCCTTAGCTCTCTCTCGTATCTTCGTTAGTAACAGTCCAATTTCCCTGAAATTTTTACCCTCTGTATTTCAGGCACCATAAATAAGATCAAAACAGTTACCAAGCTCCAGCGCTTGTCCTTCCGCCTTAGTTCTCTTTCATATCTTTGTAAATAAACCACCAATTTCCCTGAAATTTTTACCCTCTGTATTTCAGACACCGTAAATAAAATCAAGTCAGTTATCGAGCTCCAGCTCTCGTCCCCGCCTTAGTTCTCCTTCGTATCTTTGTAAATAACCCATCAATTTCCCTAAAATTAAAAGCAGACATACTTCAAAGTTAGTAAATAAGATCAAGTCAGTTACTGAGCTCCAGCTCTCGTCCCCCACCCTCTTCCACCCTCAAGTCTTTGTAAATAAACCATCAATTTCCCCCGAAATTTTTACCCTCTGTATTTCAGACATAGTAAATATGAAGTAAACAATTATAAAACTCTAGCTCTTGTCCTCTGTCCAAGTTCACTCCTGTAAATTCATTACTATCAATCAAAATCCCCCATAGATTTAAACACCCAACTACATTTTCAGACATAGTAAATAAAAACCAGTTCAGTTATCAAGTTTCAACTCTTGTGCCCCAGCTTAGTTCATTTTGTACAAGTTCTTTATTTCCAACTAAATCATCCTAAGATTTAAGATCACCTTATTTTCTAACGTAGTAAAATTAATCTGGACATTAGCAAAGCTCCATTTCCTCAGCCTTAGATCATCAGACATAAATATATTCGATCAAGTCCCTCTCCAGCCTATCTGTTTATCAGAGTATTTACTTTACCCTTCTCATCCCCAACGTATCAATCCCCAACGTATCAAAACCTTCAATAATCATACTGTATTTGCATATTTTCTCTATATTCAGCTGTGTTCTTCACATTTTGTCCATGTTTTCTATGTTCACTCCATGTTCTTCAAATGTTCACAGTCCCATTCAGTTCATATTTTCACAAGTATCTCCATTTTTTCTGTAATCTTTCTCTTAGTCTCATTACTTTCTCTACAAATTCTAGTCATATTTTCTATGTTTTCATATTCATCACATGTTCTCTTTACAACTTTTATACTCAATATTCGTGCTAACTTCCATATTTTGTGTTCTTTGCAATATTCATGTTCCTCTACAAGTTCATGTTCCTCACAAGATCACTTCGTTTTTTCACCTTCACTTACATGTTTTCTACATTCTTTGTCATATTCTCCATGTTCTTCACAAGTCCATTGTTCATTCTTTGTAATCCCTATTCTCCTTATCATGTTTTCATGTTCTCTGTAAGTTCATATTCCCAGCATGTTCACTGTATTCATCAACTTTTCTTACATATGTTCTTTGCCATGTTCCCCATATGTTCTCTGGGTTTTTCCCCTATCTAACGTTCCTTAACTAAAAAAATCTTTCACCAATCAACTAAAAACATAGTCACTTTCGTCATTTCTCAACTAAACCTATTATCCAGTCAACTAAAAATAGTCAGAAATAGCCTCGTTCAACCTTTCTCTTAGCTAAAAATTGTCAAAGGAAACTTCTTTCATCACTTTCTTAACAGCCGCTATGTTTCATCAAGTAAGAAAAAATTGTCAAAGGAAACTTTCCAAAACTGTTCATAACTAGCTTTTATCCATCGTCAATCAACTAAATAATAACTTTCATCATTTCTTAACTAAACTTATTCCCCAGTCATTCAGAAAATAGCCGTGTTCTTCATGTTTCATTGTCATTTCATAACTAAAATTATCCATCAATCAACAGAAAAAGTCATATTCATCATTTCGTAACAGCCATTATGTTTTCGTCAAGTAAGAAAATATAGTCAAAGATATCTATCATCGTCGTTCTTAACTTCCATTTATACTTTGTGGAGCACTAAAAATAGTCAAATGTAACTTTTTCAACACTTTCGTAACTAAAATTATATGTCGCTAAGTAAGAAAAATAGTCAATGTAACTTTTTCAGCACTTTCGTAAAAATTATATGTCGTCAAGAACGAAAAATAGTCAAAGGTGCTCTCCGTGACACCAAAGTTACTCTTCGAGAAATCAAAGACACTCTTCAATACATCAAGGACTTACTCAAAGATACCAAAGTTACACTCTAAGACATCCTTCGAGACATCAAAGACATCCTTTAAGACTTCAAGGGCACTCTTCGAGATATCAAAAGACACTCTCAAACACTCAAAATTTACTCGCATCCTCAAAGTTATTCTCAGAGTCATCAAAAAGTTAATCTCAGTCATCAAAATGCTATTCTCTAAGTAGCCTTTCGTTCATCAGAGAAACTTTCTAAGACATCTTCGTTCATTAAAGTTAATCTCAGAGGCATAAAAGTTATTCTCGGAGCTATCAAAATTAATCTCTAAAACAACAAAAGTTAATCTCTATCATCAAAGTTGATCTGCAAGATATCTTCGAGACATCAAAGTTACTTTTCATTACATCAAAGACGCATTCAAATACTACCCATGTTCTCAGAAGTCATTCTCTAAGCCACCAATGTTCTTCTCTAAGACATAAAAGTTATTCTCTAACTCACTTCCATTCATCAAAAGACATTCTCTAAGCCCTCAAAGTTATTCCCAGAGTCATCAAAAAGTTATTCTTCAAACATAAAATTTGCTCTGTAAGATATCTTCGTTCATCAAACTTATTCTCAGAGATATCTAATGTTATTCTCAGAACAATCAAAAGTTATTCTAAGACAACAAAGTCTTTCTCAGAGTCATCAAAGTTATTCTCAGAGTCACCTTTGTTATTCAAAGAAGCCTTCTGAGACATCCTCGTTCAACAAAAACTGTCCTCAGAGCCATCAAAAAGTTAAATACAGTCGTCAAAGTTATTCTCTAAGTATCTTTTCGTTCATCAGAGAAGCTTTCTAAGACATCTTTGTTCATCCAAGTTGTTCTCTAAGACATCAATCTTGTTCTCTAAGACATCAAAGATGTTCTCTAAATCATAAAAGTTAATCTCTAAGTTACCTTCGTTCATCAGAGAAACTTTCCAAAACATCTTCGTTCATCAAACTTGTTTTCAAAGTCATCAAATGTTATTCTCGAAGTCATCAAAGATATTTTCAGAGACATCTAAAGTTAATTTCTATGTTATAAAAGTTATTCTCAGAGACATCTAAAGTTAATCTTGGTCATCAAAGTTGTTCTCTAAACATCAATGTTGTTCTCCAAGACATCAAAGATGTTCTCAAAATCATAAAAGTTATTCCCAGAGCTATCAAAGTGATCTCTAATTCATCTTCGTTCTCCCAAAGTTGTTCTCTAAGACACCTTCGTTCATCAAAGAAACTCTCCTTCTTCCATCATGTTATTCTTTAAGACATCTTCAGTCATAAAATTTTCTCTCCAAAATGTAACTAGTTCAGCTTTTCATACCAAACCTGCATTTCTGTTAAAATATATTTTCGCAGACACTTTACCCTAAAACTGTTCTCTGAACTATCCTAACTTAACTTACCTTACCTTACCTATCTTACCTAACTTTACCTATGTTACCTTACCTTACCTACCTTTCCTAACCTAACTTTACCTATGTTACCTTACCTTACCTACCTTTCCTAACCTAACTTTACCTATGTTACCTTACCTTACCTACCTTTCCTAACTTATCCTGCTTAACCTATCTTACCTAACTTTACCTATCTTACCTAACTTTACCTATGTTACCTTACCTTACCTACCTTTCCTAACTTAACCCGCTTAACCTATCTTACCTATCTTACCTATCTTACCTAACTTTACCTATGTTACCTTACCTTACCTAACTTATCCTGCTTAACCTAACTTACCTACATTACCTAACTTAACTTTCATAACCTAACTTTACCTATCCTAACATAACTTACCTTACCTTCCCTATCTTACCTAACTTTACCTATCCTAACTTAACTTACCTTTCATAACCTAACTTTACCTATCCTAACATAACTTACCTTACCTTCCCTAACTTAACCTAACTTACCTACATTACCTAACTTAACTTTCATAACCTAACTTTACCTATCCTAACATAACTTACCTTACCTTCCCTATCTTACCTAACTTTACCTATCCTAACATAACTTACCTTACCTTCCCTAACTTAACCTAACTTTACCTATCCTAACTTAACTTACCTTTCATAACCTAACTTTACCTATCCTATCCTAACCTAACTTGTCTTACCTAACTTAATCTTACATTCCCAAACTGATGTATCCTAACTTATCTAGTCCAACCAGACATGCTCTAACTTACATAAGTATTCCTTCTTGTCTTTGTGTTTCGTCAATCATTGTCTCATATTCATTTACTCATTTCATTAGTTAATTTCTCAAATGGTCACTTATGCATTTCAAGTGCTATTTTGTTAGAGATTGGATATTTAAGCATTTCAAAGAATTATAATTTCTCAAATGGACGTTTTGCATTTCAAGTGCTATTTGTTAGAGATTGGATATTTAAGCATTTCAAAGAATTTTTGTTATATATGGGCATTTACTCATTTCAAGGGATAATTTCTCAAATGGACGTTTTTGCATTTCAAGTGTTATTTGTTTAAGATTGGGTGTTTAACCATTTCAAAGGTTTTTGTTATATATGGGAACTTACTCGTTTCAAGGGCAAATTTCTCAAATGGTCATTTTTGAAGATCAAGGGTTATTTGTTAAAGTTCATCAAGTTGCTCATAAGTTGTATTTATTATCATATGTTCTTATTCCCCAACCCCTTAACCTAACCTCTTGTAATCTTAGTGTATTTAGTAGGTTCTATCTTATGTTCTTATTCCCCAACCCCTTAACCTAACCTCTTGTAATCTTAGTGTATTTAGTAGGTTCTATCTTATGTTCTTATTCCCCAACCCTTTAACCTAACCTTTCAGATGTAGTTTATTGTGTTTTTGACATATTTGTTGAATATATTATCCTTTTCCTAACCTTTCAGATGTAGTTTTGTTTCTCCTTTTTTATATTTTTACCCAAACCTTCTTTCCTTCTTTTACTTTGATTCTCCTACTCCTTCTAACCCTCCTTTTCTATCTCTCTCCCTTATTCTCTCTCTTCCTCCCCCTCTCTCTCCCTCATTTGCTCAAATGCTCTCTTGTTTCTCAAATTCAAGTCTTATTGCTCCCATTCTCACACCCTCATTCTCATTCACTTAGTTTTTCTTTTTCTCAATTCAAGTCTTAGTTCCCCCACACTCTCTCTCTCATTCTCTCTTCTTTGGTCCCATTCTCTTCCGCCCCCTCTCTCTCTTACTCCTTGCTCTTCTTTCATGCTCTCACTCCCTTGAGCTCTTGTTTCTCAATTTCAAGTCTTAGTAGATCTGATTCTTTACTATTGTAATTCTATTATTACTAAGATAAAGAACGAACTTATATGTGAAAAACAAAGTAAAAGAAGGAAAGAAAGTTAAGTGGGATGGTGGGTTTGGGTAAAAATATACAAAGGAGAAACAAAACTACATCTGAAAGGTTAGGAAAAGGATAATATATTCAACAAATATGTCAAAAACACAATAAACTACATCTGAAAGGTTAGGTTAAAGGGTTGGGGAATAAGAACATAAGATAGAACCTACTAAATACACTAAGATTACAAGAGGTTAGGTTAAGGGGTTGGGGAATAAGAACATAAGATAGAACCTACTAAATACACTAAGATTACAAGAGGTTAGGTTAAGGGGTTGGGGAATAAGAACATATGATAATAAATACAACTTATGAGCAACTTGATGAACTTTAACAAATAACCCTTGATCTTCAAAAATGACCATTTGAGAAATTTGCCCTTGAAACGAGTAAGTTCCCATATATAACAAAAACCTTTGAAATGGTTAAACACCCAATCTTAAACAAATAACACTTGAAATGCAAAAACGTCCATTTGAGAAATTATCCCTTGAAATGAGTAAATGCCCATATATAACAAAAATTCTTTGAAATGCTTAAATATTCAATCTCTAGCAAATAGCACTTGAAATGCAAAAACGTCCATTTGAGAAATTATAATTCTTTGAAATGCTTAAATATCCAATCTCTAACAAATAGCACTTGAAATGCATAAGTGACCATTTGAGAAATTAACCCTTGAAATGAGTAAATGAATATGAGACAATGATTGACGAAACACAAAGACAAGAAGGAATACTTAAGTTAGATCATGTCTGGTTGGACTAGATAAGTTAGGATACATCAGTTTGGGAAAGTAAGATTAAGTTATGTAAGACAAGTTAGGTTAGGATAGGATAGGTAAAGTTAGGTAAGATATGAAGGTAAGTTATGTTAAGCAGAATAAGTTAGGTAAGTTAAGTTAGGATAGGTAAAGTTAGGTAAGATAGGGAAGGTAAGGTAAGTTATGTTAAGCAGAATAAGTTAGGTAAGTTAAGTTAGGATAGGTAAAGTTAGGTAAGATAGAGAAGGTAAGGTAAGTTATGTTAAGCAGAATAAGTTAGGCAAGTTAAGTTAGGATAGGTAAAGTTAGCTTAAGTTAGGGAAGGTAAGGTAAGTTATGTTAGGATAGGTAAAGTTAGGTAAGATAGGTAAGGTAAGGTAAGGTATGTTAGGATAGGTAAAGCTAGGTTTAGGAACGTTACGTTAACTAAGTAACATTGGGTGGAGAGGATAGGTTACGTAGGTTTGAACAGTGTAGTTCAGAGAACAGTTTTAGGGTAAAGCAACTAGAAAATATGTTTTAACAGAAATGCAGGTTTGGTATGAAAAGCTGAACTAGTTACATTTTGGAGAGAAAATTTTATGACTGAAGATGTCTTAAAGAATAACATGATGGAAGAAGGAGAGTTTCTTTGATGAATGAAGGTGTCTTAGAGAACAACTTTGGAGAACGAAGATGAATTAGAGATCGCTTTGATGACTCTGAGAATAACTCTGGTCAACGAATATGGATTGGAAAGTTTCTCTAATGAACGAAGGTGAGTTAAGATTAACTTTTATGATTTAGAGAACATCTTTGGTAGCTCTGAGAAAGACTTTGTTGTCTTAGAGAATAACTTTCAGGACTTAGAGAATGTCTTTGATGAATGGAAGTGAGTTAGAGAATAACATATCATGACTGAGAATAACTTTTGATAACTCTTAGAACAACTTTGATGTCTTAGAGAATAACTTTAGATGTCTCTGAGAATGTCTTTGGATAACTCTGAGATTAACTTTGAAGTCTTTGAAACAACTTTGACGTCTCTTGGAATAACTTTTGTGGACATGAGAATATCTTTGGATAACTCTGAGATTAACTTTGATAGCTCTGGGAATAACTTTTATGATTTTGAGAACATCTTTGATGTCTTGGAGAACAACATTGATGTTTAGAGAACAACTTTGATGACCAAGATTAACTTTAGATGTCTCTGAGAATAACTTTATAACATAGAAATTAACTTTAGATGTCTCTGAAAATAACTTTGATGACTTCGAGAATAACATTTGATGACTCTGAGAATAACTTTTATGTCTTAGAGAAGAACATTGATGGTTTAGAGAGAATATCTTTGATGAAAAATGATGTCTTAGATTAACTTTGATGACTCTGTGAATAAGTTTGATGACTTTGAGAACAAGTTTGATAGCTCTGAGAATGACTTTTATGCCTCTGAGAATAACTTTGATGAATAAGTTTGATGACTTTGAGAACAAGTTTGATAGCTCTGAGAATGACTTTTATGCCTCTGAGAATAACTTTGATGAATAAAGATGTTTTGGAAAGTTTCTCTGAAGAACGAAGGTGACTCTGAGAATAACTTTTGTTAGCTCTTTGAATAACTTTGATGTCTTTGAAACAACTTTGATGAACGAGAGTGAGTTAGAGATTACCTTTGTTAACTCTGAGATCAACTTTGATGAACAAAAGAGAGTTAGAGATTACATTTGATAACTCTAAGATTAACTTTAGATGTCTCTGAGACAAACTTTTATAACATAGAAATTAACTTTAATGACCAAAAGTGAGTTAGAGAATACCTTTTGATGACTCCGAGAATAATTTTGATAGCTCTGAGAATGACTTTTGTTGTCTTGGAATAACTTTTGATTGTGCTGAGAATAACTTTGAGGGCTTAGAGAATGTCTTTGATGAATGGAAGAGTCCCATTGAAGTCTTTGATGTCTCGAAGGATGTCTTAGAGTGTAACTTTGGTGTCTTTGAGTAAGTCCTTGATGTATTGAAGAGCGTCTTTGATTTATCGAAGAGTAACTTTGGTGTAACGGAGAGCACCTTTGACTATTTTTCTTACTTAGCGACATATAATTTTAGTTACGAAAGTGTTGAAAAAGTTACATTTGACTATTTTAGTGCTCCACAAAGTATAAATGTCAGTTAAGAACGACGATGATAGATATCTTTGACTATATTTTCTTACTTGACGATGGATAAAGTTAGTTATGAACAGTGTTGAAAAGATTCCTTTGACAATTTTTAGCTAAGCAAAAGGTTACTTTAGTTAAGAACGGTGTTGAATGAGGTTAATCCTGACTATTTCAGATGAGAGAAGTGATATTTTAGTTAAGAAATGACAAGGAAACATGATGAAGCAATTATTTTTAGTTGACTGATGAATACTTTAGTTAAGGAAAAAGACAAAACATGATGAACATGACTTTTTCTGATGATTGGCAGATAATTTTAGTTATGAAATGACAATGAAACATGATGAACACGGTTATTTTCTGATGACTGGGGAATAAGTTTAGTTAAGAAATGATGAAAGTTATTATTTTTAGTTGATTGACGATGGATAAAAGCTAGTTATGAACAGTTTTGGAAAGTTTCCTTTGACAATTTTTCTTGATGAAACACAGCGCCTGTTAAGAAAGTGCTGAAAAAAGTTTCCTTTGACAATTTTTAGCTAAGAGAACGGTTGTTTTAGTTAAGAACAGTGTTGAACGAGGCTATTTCTGACTATTTTTAGTTGACTGGATAATAAGTTTACTTGAGAAATGACGAAAGTGACTATGTTTTTAGTTGATTGGCGAAAGATTTTTAGTTAAGAAGTTACAAGAAAGGTTTGTCTTTGTAAATTTGGAACTGAATAAATTGTAGATTTGTTTAAGAATATGGCTGGTAGAACTATTAAGTTGACTACGAGAAATACTTTGACATAGTTTTTGCAAATAAAAACTTGGTGACTAAAATTGTTGAGGAAACTGTATTGCTGATGCTAATATTTGACAAAGAACTAGTTAGTGAATGGAAGAAACAAAGAACATAAAAAAATTGAGGTTAAGTAAGGGAATGAACACAGTGAACATACGGTGAACACAGAAAACATGTAAGAAAAAGTTGATGAATACAGTGAACATGCTGGGAATATGAACTTACAGAGAACATGAAAACATGATAAGGAGAATAGGGAATACAAAGAATGAACAATGGACTTGTGAAGAACATGGAGAATATGACAAAGAATGTAGAAAACATGTAAGTGAAGGTGAAAAACGAAGTGATCTTGTGAGGAACATGAACTTGTAGAGGAACATGAATATTGACAAAGAACACAAAAAATATGGAAGTTAGCATGAATATTGAGTATAAAAGTTGTAAAGAGAACATGTGATGAACGTGAAAACATAGAAAATATGACTAGAATTTGTAGAGAAAGTAATGAGACTAAGAGAAAGATTACAGAAAAAATGGAGATACTTGTGAAAATATGAACTGAATGGGACTGTGAACATTTGAAGAACATGGAGTGAACATAGAAAACATGGACAAAATGTGAAGAACACAGCTGAATATAGAAAAAATATGCAAATACAGTATGATTATTGAAGGTTTTGATACGTTGGGGGATTGATACGTTGGGGATGAGAAGGGTAAAGTAAATACTCTGATAAACAGATAGGCTGGAGAGGGACTTGATCGAATATATTTATGTCTGATGATCTAAGGCTGAGGAAATGGAGCTTGGTTAATGCCCCGATTAATTTTACTACGTTAGAAATACGGTGATCTTAAATCTCAGGGTGATTTAGTTGGAAAATAAAGAACTTGTACAAATGAACTAAGCTGGGGCACAAGAGTTGAAACTTGATAACTGAACTGGTTTTTATTTACTATGTCTGAAAATGTAGTTGGGTGATTTGGACTGAGAGTAATGATTTTACAAAAGTGAGCTTGGACAGAGGACAAGAGCTAGAGTTTTATAATTGTTTACTTCATATTTACTATGTCTGAAATACAGAGGGTAAAAATTTCAGGGAAATTGATGGTTTATTTACAAAGATATGAAAGAGAACTAAGGCGGGGACGAGAGCTGGAGCTCAGTAACTGACTTGATCTTATTTACTAACTTTGAAGTATGTCTGCTTTTAATTTAGGGAAATTGATGGGTTATTTACAAAGATACGAAAGAGAATTAAGGCGGGGACGAGAGCTGGAGCTCGATAACTATTTTGATCTTATTTACGGTGTCTGAAATGCAGAGGGTAGAAATTTCAGGGGAATTGATCTGTTACTAACGAAGATACGAGAGAGAGCTAAGGCGGAGGACAAGAGCTGGAGCTTGGTAACTGTTTTGATCTTATTTACGGTGTCTGAAATACAGAGGCTAAAAATCTCAGGGAATTTGGACTGTTACTAATGATTTTGTACAAATGAACTAAGCTGGGGACAAGAGCTAGAGTTTGATAATTGTTTGCATTTACTAAACTATGTCTGAAATACAGAGGGTAGAAATTTCAGGGAAATTGGACTGATACTAACGAAGATACGAGAGAGAGCTAAGGCGGAGGACAAGAGCTGGAGCTTGGTAACTAATTACTGTATTGAACTACATTTGAAATATGATTATTTTTAAATTTTAGAGGGATTGGAATGATAGTATTCTTTATACGACAGGGGACTAAGGTGGGGGAACGTGAGCTAGAACATGCTTACTAACACGATTTATTTGTGTAAAACTGACTTGCTTAATGAAAAGGAGCAAACATACGATGTTGGAAAATAGTTGAACTGAACTGAATGAAAGGAGAGAGAGAGAGAGAGAGGAGGGACGGTCCAGATATTATGGATAAGATAAGATAAGAGGTACCCTGTATGCGATGTCTGGCTGGCCGGGCGTAAGGTAAATAAAGGTGACGCGAGAGATTGCGAGGTAAGGGGGGAGGGAGGGGGGTGTGATGTACGAAACCCTGAAAACCCTGGCTCACACAGGTGATTTTCTAAATTTATATGAAAACTATGGCTTACACAGACGATTTTGTAAGTTGAAAACATGTAAAATATGTCCGTAGAGTTCTCCTGGAAGCCCTAAAGAGCTACATACGTTACTTGAATTTGTCCCATAAGGCCTTAACAAACTTCTAAGTCTCGGAAATTATTTTTCTCATAAGAACTTTAACAAACTCGTATGACATTATTTACATCATAAGAAACCTTAACAAACTTCTAAGTCTCGGAAATTATTTTCATCATAAGAAATCCTTACTTCTAAAATCTGTGACTGACAAAATTTACCTGAAACCCTGGCTAACACGCGGGATATTTACCAGAAAAAACAAAAGGAGCCGCTGGCTCTTACAGTCCACAGGGGTCCTCCGGCCTGAAAAAAAAAAGGAGCCGCTGGCTCTTACAGTCCACAGGGGTCCTCCGGCCTGAAAAAAAAGGAGCCGCTGGCTCTTACTCCCTACTACTGATGGGGTGGTCTTCTACTGACGCAGGATGGGGTGGTCCTCTACTGACGCAGGATGGGGTGGGGCACTACTGACGCAGGATGGGGTGGTCCTCTACTGACGCAGGATGGGGTGGGGCTCTACTGACGCAGGATGGGGGGCTCAACTGACGCAGGATGGGGGGCTCTACTGACGCAGGATGGGGTGGTCCTCTACTGACGCAGGGTGGGGCGGTCGTCTACTGACGCAGGATGGGGTGGGGCTCTACTGACGCAGGATGGGGGGCTCTACTGACGCAGGATGGGGGGCTCTACTGACGCACGATGGTGGGCTCTACTGACGCAGGATGGGGGGCTCTACTGACGCAGGATGGGGGGCTCTACTGACGCAGGATGGGGTGGTCCTCTACTGACGCAGGGTGGGGCGGTCGTCTACTGACGCAGGATGGGGTGGGGCTCTACTGACGCAGGATGGGGGGCTCAACTGACGCAGGATGGGGGGCTCTACTGACGCAGGATGGGGTGGTCCTCTACTGACGCAGGGTGGGGCGGTCGTCTACTGACGCAGGATGGGGTGGGGCTCTACTGACGCAGGATGGGGGGCTCTACTGACGCAGGATGGGGGGCTCTACTGACGCACGATGGTGGGCTCTACTGACGCAGGATGGGGGGCTCTACTGACGCAGGATGGTGGGACTCTACTGACGCAGGATGGTGGGCTCTACTGACGTAGGGATTGGCGGGGGGGCTACTGACGCAGGATGGGGTGGGACTCTACTGACGCAGGATGGGGTGGGGCTCTACTGACGCAGGATGGGGGGCTACTGACGCAGGATGGAGGGGGGGGGGCTACTGACGCAGGATGGGGTGGGGCTCCACTGACGCAGGATGGAGGGGGGGGGGTACTGACGCAGGATGGGGTGGGGCTCTACTGACGCAGGATGGGGTGGGGCTCTACTGACGCAGGATGGGGTGGTGGCTCTACTGACGCAGGATGGGGGCTCTACTGACGCAGAATGCAGTGGTTCTCTACTGACGCAAGATGGGGTGGGGCTCTAATGACGCAGGATGGGGTGGGACTCTACTGACGCAGGAAGGGGGGCTCTACTGACGCAGGATGGGGTGGTACTCTACTGACGCAGGATGGGGGGGGCTCTACTGACACAGGATGGGGTGGGGCTCTACTGACGCAGGATGGGGGGGGGGCTACTGACGCAGGATGGAGGGGGGGGCTACTGACGCAGGATGGGGTGGTGGTTCTACAGACGCAGGATGGGGGGGGCTCTACTGACGCAGAATGCGGTGGTTGTCTACTGACGCAGGATGGGGTGGTGGCTCTACTGACGCAGGATGGGGGGGGGCTCTACTGACTCAGAATGCGGTGGTTCTCTACTGACGCAAGATGGGGTGGGGCTCTACTGACGCAGGATGGAGGGGGGGGGGGCTACTGACACAGGATGGGGTGGTGGCTCTACTGACGCAGGATGGGGGGGGGGCTCTACTGACGCAGAATGCGGTGGTTCTCTACTGACGCAAGATGGGGTGGGGCTCTACTGACGCAGGATGGAGGGGGGCTACTGACGCAGGATGGAGGGGGGGGGCTACTGACGCAGGATGGGGTGTGGGGCTCTACTGACGCAGGATGGAGGGGGAGGTACTGACGCAGGATGGAGTGGGGGGTACTGACGCAGGAAGGAGGGGGGGTACTGACGCAGGATGGAGGGGGGGGGTACTGACGCAGAATGGAGGGGGGGGGGTACTGACGCAGGATGAAGGGGGGGGTACTGACGCAGGAAGGAGGGAGGGGTACTGACGCAGGATGTAGGGGGGGTACTGACGCAGGATGGAGGGGGTACTGACGCAGGATGAAGGGGGGGGGGGGGGGTACTGACGCAGGATGGAGGGGGGGTACTGACGCAGGATAGAGGGGGGTACTGACGCAGGATGGAGGGGGGGTACTGACGCAGGATGGAGGGGGGTACTGACGCAGGATGGAGGAGGGGCTCTACTGACGCAGGATGGGGGGGCTCTACTGACGCAGGATGGAGGGGGGGGCTACTGACGCAGGGTGGGGGGGGGGCTACTGACGCAGGATGGGGTGGTGGCTCTACTGACGCAGGATGGAGGGGGCGCTACTGACGCAGGATGGAGGGGGCGCTACTGACGCAGGATGGAGGGGGCGCTACTGACGCAGGATGGGGGGGGGCGCTACTGACGCAGGATGGAGGGGGCGCTACTGACGCAGGATGGGGGGGCGCTACTGACGCAGGATAGAGGGGGCGCTACTGACGCAGGATGGAGGGGGCGCTACTGACGCAGGATGGGGGGGGGGGCGCTACTGACGCAGGATGGGGGGGGGGCGCTACTGACGCAGGATGGGGGGGGCGCTACTGACGCAGGATGGAGGGGGCGCTACTGACGCAGGATGGAGGGGGCGCTACTGACGCTGGATGGGGGGGGCGCTACTGACGCAGGATGGGGGGGGCGCTACTGACGCAGGATGGGGGGGCGCTACTGACGCAGGATGGGGGGGCGCTACTGAGGCAGGATGGAGGGGGCGCTACTGACGCAGGATGGAGGGGGCGTTACTGACGCAGGATAGAGGGGGCGCTACTGACGCAGGATGGAGGGGGCGTTACTGACGCAGGATAGAGGGGGCGCTACTGACGCAGGATGGGGGGCGCTACTGACGCAGGATGGAGGGGGCGCTACTGACGCAGGATGGAGGGGGCGCTACTGACGCAGGATGGAGGGGGCGCTACTGACGCAGGATGGAGGGGGCGCTACTGACGCAGGATGGAGGGGGCGCTACTGACGCAGGATGGGGGGGCGCTACTGACGCAGGATGGAGGGGGCGCTACTGACGCAGGATGGAGGGGGCGCTACTGACGCAGGATGGGGGGGGGGCGCTACTGACGCAGGATGGAGGGGGCGCTACTGACGCAGGATGGAGGGGGCGCTACTGACGCAGGATGGGGGGGGCGCTACTGACGCAGGATGGGGGGGGCGCTACTGACGCAGGATGGAGGGGGCGCTACTGACGCAGGATGGGGGGGGCGATACTGACGCAGGATGGGGGGGGCGCTACTGACGCAGGATGGGGGGGGCGCTACTGACGCATGATGGGGGGGCGCTACTGACGCAGGATGGGGGGGCGCTACTGACGCAGGATGGGGGGGCGCTACTGACGCAGGATGGGGGGGGCGCTACTGACGCAGGATTGGGGGGGGGAAGTAACGTCGACTATTGAGCGTGACAACAAAGGTTCACATTTCAAGATCACTATGAAAACTCTCCTTCATTTTGAGGCCCAGTATCACTGCTGTGGACGTCTGCATATCTCCTTCTGAGTCTCAGGATCACCGTCGTGTAGCTTGGCAGGTCTCCCGCTAAGTCTCAGGATCACAAGTTGTAGCCCATCAGGTCTCCCTCTGAGTCCCAGGATCACCGGTGTGTAGCATGGAAGATCTCCTTCTGAGTCTCAGGATCATTGGCGTGAACCACGGTAGGTCTCCCTCTGAGGCCAAGGATTCACTGTTTCATCCTCTAGCTAAGCTGTACTTAAGAGAGCCAGACACACATTTGAGCACTCGGGAAATCAGATCAACGGCCACTCAAGTCAAGAGTGGCAACGGAAGCAGGAAGATAAACAGGTAAAGGTAGAGTGAGAAACAGACAACAGGGTGAATGTCCCAGTCCCTCCTCTTAAGGTTTCCCACCGTCAAAGAAAACGGTCAGTGTAAAGTGTCCTCTCCTAACCTACCAGAGGACCCAAAACAGAAAACGGGACAGTACGTCACTTTCGCCAGCCGCTTCCATTTTCTAGTACGGCATTTTTTGGCCTTTTGTAACGCCAACGGGCGAAAAGCGACGTTCTTTGTAGGAGGACAGGTTGTAGGAGGACAGGTTGTAGGAGGACAGGTTGTAGGAGGACAGGTTGTAGGAGGCCAGGTTGTAGGAGGACAGGTTGTAGGAGGACAGGTTGTAGGAGGACAGGTTGTAGGAGGACAGATTGTAGGAGGACAGGTTGTAGGAGGACAGGTTGTAGGAGGACAGGTTGTAGGAGGACAGGTTGTAGGAGGACAGGTTGTAGGAGGACAGGTTGTAGGAGGACAGGTTGTAGGAGGGCAGGTTGTAGGAGGACAGGTTGTAGGAGGACAGGTTGTAGGAGGACAGGTTGTAGGAGGACAGGTTGTAGGAGGACAGGTTGTAGGAGGACAGGTTGTAGGAGGACAGGTTGTAGGAGGAGAGGTTGTAGGAGCACAGGTTGTAGGGGGACAGGATGTAGGAGGACAGGCTGTAGGAGGACAGGCTGTAGGAGGACAGGTTGTAGGAGGAGAGGTTGTAGGAGCACAGGTTGTAGGAGGAGAGGTTGTAGGAGCACAGGTTGTAGGGGGACAGGATGTAGGAGGACAGGCTGTAGGAGGACAGGCTGTAGGAAGACAGGCTGTAGGAGGACAGGCTGTAGGAGGACAGGTTGTAGGAGGACAGGTTGTAGGATAACAGGTTGTAGGAGGACAGGTTGTAGGAGCACAGGTTGTAGGAGGACAGGTTGTAGGAGGACAGGTTGTAGGAGGACAGGTTGTAGGAGGACAGGTTGTAGGAAACAGGTTGTAGGAGGACAGGTTGTAGGAGGACAGGTTGTAGGAGGACCGATTGTTGGAGGATAGGTTGTAGGAGGACAGGCTGTAGGAGGACAGGTTGTAGGAGGACTGGATGTAGGAGGACTGGTTGTAGGAGGACATGTTGTAGCAGGACAGGTTGTAGGAGGACAGGTTGTAGGAGGACATGTTGTAGCAGGACAGGTTGTAGGAGGACAGGATGCAGGAGGACCGATTGTTGGAGGACAGGTTGTAGGAGGACAGGTTGTAGCAGGACAGGTTGTAGGAGGACAGGTTGTAGGAGGACAGGTTGTAGGAGGACAGGTTGTAGGAGGACAGGTTGTAGGAGGACAGGTTGTAGGAGGACAGGTTGTAGGAGGACAGGTTGTAGGAGGACAGGTTATAGGAGGACAGGTTGTAGGAGGACAGGTTGTAGGAGGACAGGTTGTAGGAGGACAGGTTGTAGGAGGACAGGTTGTAGGAAACAGGTTGTAGGGGAACAGGTTGTAGGGACAGGACAGTTTGTAGGAGGACAGGTTGTAGGAGGACAGGTTGTAGGAGGACAGGTTGTAAGAGTACAGGTTGTAGGAGTACAGGTTGTAGGACAGGTTGTAGGAGGACAGGTTGTAGGAGGACCGGTTGTAGGAGGACAGGTTGTAGGAGGACAGGTTGTAGGAGGACAGGTTGTAGGGAGGTTGTAGGAGGACAGGTTGTAGGAGGACAGGTTGTAGGAGGACAGGTTGTAAGAGGACAGGTTATAGGAGGACAGGTTGCAGGAGAACAGGTTGTAGGAGGACAGGTTGTAGGAGGACAGGTTGTAGGAGACAGGTTGTAGGAGGACAGGTTGTAGGAGGACAGGTTGTAGGAGGACAGGTTGTAGGAACAGGTTGTAGGAGGACAGGTTGTAGGAGGACAGGTTGTAGGAGGACAGGTTGTAGGAAGACAGGTTGTAGGAGGACAGGTTGTAGGAGGACAGGTTGTAGAAGGACAGGTTGCAGGAGGACAGGTTGCAGGAGGACAGGTTGTAGGAGGACAGGTTGTAGGAGGACAGGTTGTAGGAGGACAGGTTGTAGGAGGACAGGTTGTAGGAGGACAGGTTGTAGGAGGACAGGTTGTAGGAGGACAGGTTGTAGGAGGACAGGTTGTAGGAGGACAGGTTGTAGGAGGACAGGTTGTAGGAGGACAGGTTGTAGGAGGACAGGTTGTAGGAGGACAGGTTGTAGGGGAACAGGTTGTAGGAGGACAGGTTGTAGGAGGACAGGTTGTAAAAGGACAGGTTGCAGGAGGACAGGTTGTAGGAGGACAGGTTGTAGGAGGACAGGTTGTAGGAGGACAGGTTGTAGGAGGACAGGTTGTAGGAGGACAGGTTGTAGGAAACAGGTTGTAGGGGAACAGGTTGTAGGAGGACAGTTTGTAGGAGGACAGGTTGTAGAAAACAGGTTGCAGGAGAACAGGTTGCAGGAGGACAGGTTGTAGGAGGACAGGTTGTAGGAGGACAGGTTGTAGGAGGACAGGTTGTAGGAGGACAGGATGCAGGAAGACAGGTTGTAGGAGGACAGGTTGTACGAGGACAGGTTATAGGAGGACAGGTTGTAGGAGGACAGGTTGTAGGAGGACAGGTTGTAGGAGGACAGGTTGTATGAGGACAGGTTGTAGGAGGACAGGTTGTAGGGGAACAGGTTGTAGGAGGACAGGTTGTAGGAGGACAGGTTGTAAAAGGACAGGTTGCAGGAGGACAGGTTGTAGGAGGACAGGTTGTAGGAGGACAGGTTGTAGGAGGACAGGTTGTAGGGGGACAGGTTGTAGGGGAACAGGTTGTAGGAGGACAGGTTGTAGGAGGACATGTTGTAGGAGGACAGGTTGTAGGAGGACATGTTGTAGGAGGACAGGTTGTAGGGGAACAGGTTGTAGGAGGACAGGTTGTAAGAGTACAGGTTGTAGGAGGACATGTTGTAGGAGGACAGGTTGTAGGAGAGGACATGTTGTAGGAGGACAGGTTGTAGGAGGACAGGTTGTAGGAGGACAGGTTGTAGGAGGACAGGTTGTAGGAGGACAGGATGTAGAAGGACAGGTTGTAAGAGGACAGGATGTAGAAGGACAGGATGTAAGAGGACAGGATGTAGGAGGACAGGTTGTAGGAGGACAGGTTGTAGGAGGACAGGTTGTAGGCGAACAGGTTGTAGGAGAGGACATGTTGTAGGAGGACAGGTTGTAGGAGGACAGGTTGTAGGAGGACAGGTTGTAGGAGGACAGGTTGTAGGAGGACAGGATGTAGAAGGACAGGTTGTAAGAGGACAGGATGTAGAAGGACAGGATGTAAGAGGACAGGATGTAGGAGGACAGGTTGTAGGAGGACAGGTTGTAGGAGGACAGGTTGTAGGCGAACAGGTTGTAGGAGGACAGGTTGTAGGAGGACAGGTTGTAGGGGAACAGGTTGTAGGACAGAATGTAGGAGGATAGGTTGCAGGAGGACAGGTTGCAGGAGGACAGGTTGTAGGAGGACAGGTTGTAGGAGGACAGGTTATAGGAGGACAGGTTGTAGGAGGACAGGTTGTAGGAGGACAGGTTGTAGGAGGACAGGTTGTAGGAGGACAGGTTGTAGGAGGACAGGTTGTAGGAGGACAGGTTGTAGGAGGACAGGTTGTAGGAGGACAGGTTGTAGGAGGACAGGTTGTAGGAGGACAGGTTGTAGGAGGACAGGTTGTAGGAGGACAGGTTGTAGGAGGACAGGTTGTAGGAGGACAGGTTGCAGGAGGACAGGTTGCAGGAGGACAGGTTGTAGGAGGACAGGTTGTAGGAGGACAGGTTGTAGGAGGACAGGTTGTAGGAGGACAGGTTGTAGGAGGACAGGTTGTAGGAGGAAAGGTTGTAAGAGTACAGGTTGTAGGTTGTAGGAGGACAGGTTGTAGGAGGACAGGTTGTAGGAGGACATATTGTAGGAGGACAGGTTGTAGGAGGACAGGTTGTAGGAGGACAGGTTGTAGGAGGACAGGTTGTAGGAGGACAGGTTGTAGGAGGACAGGTTGTAGGAGGACAGGTTGTAGGAGGACAGGTTGCAGGAGGACAGGTTGTAGGAGGACAGGTTGTAGGAGGACAGGTTGTAGGAGGACAGGTTGTAGGAGGACAGGTTGTAGGAGGACAGGTTGTAGGAGGACAGGTTGTAGGAGGACAGGTTGTAGGAGGACAGGTTGTAGGAGGACAGGATGTAGGAGGACAGGTTGTAGGACAGGACAGGGACAGGTTGTAGGAGGACAGGTTGTAGGAGGACAGGTTGTAGGAGGACAGGTTGTAGGAGAACAGGTTGTAGGAGGACAGGTTGTAGGAGGACAGGTTGTAGGAGGACAGGTTGTAGGAGCACAGGTTGTAGGACAGGTTGTAGGAGGACAGGTTGTAGGAGGACAGGTTGTAGGAGGACAGGTTGTAGGAGGACAGGAGGACAGGTTGTAGGAGGACAGGTTGTAGGAGGACAGGTTGTAGGAGGACAGGTTGTAGGACAGGTTGTAAGAGGACAGGATGTAGAAGGACAGGTTGTAGGAGGACAGGTTGTAGGAGGAAAGGTTGTAGGAGGACAGGTTGTAGGGGAACATGTTGTAGGAGGACAGGATGTAGGAGTACAGGTTGTAGGAGGACAGGTTGTAGGGGAACAGGTTGTAGGACAGGTTGTAGGAGGACAGGTTGCAGGAGGACAGGTTGCAGGAGGACAGGTTGTAGGAGGACAGGTTGTAGGAGGACAGGTTGTAGGAGGACAGGTTGTAGGAGGACAGGTTGTAGAGGACAGGTTGTAGGAGGACAGGTTGTAGGAGGACAGGTTGTAGGAGGACAGGTTGTAGGAGGACAGGTTGTAGGAGGGCAGGCTGTAGAAGGGCAGGTTGTAGGAGGACAGGTTGTAGGAGGACAGGTTGTAGGAGGACAGGTTGTAGGAGGACAGGTTGTAGGAGGACAGGTTGTAGGAGGACAGGTTGTAGGAGGACAGGTTGTAGGAGGACAGGTTGTAGGAGGACAGGTTGTAGGAGGACAGGTTGTAGGAGGACAGGTTGTAGGAGGACAGGTTGTAGGGGGACAGGTTGTAGGAGGACAGGTTGTAGAGGACAGGTTGCAGGAGGACAGGTTGTAGGAGGACAGGTTGTAGGAGGACAGGTTGTAGGAGGACAGGTTGTAGGAGGACAGGTTGTAGGAGGACAGGTTGTAGGAGGACAGGTTGTAGGAGAACAGGTTGTAGGAGGACAGGTTGTAGGAGGACAGGTTGTAGGAGGACAGGTTGTAGGAGGACAGGTTGTAGGAGGACAGGTTGTAGGAGGACAGGTTGTAGGAAACAGGTTGTAGGGGAACAGGTTGTAGGAGGACAGGTTGTAGGAGGACAGGTTGTAGAAACAGGTTGCAGGAGAACAGGTTGCAGGAGGACAGGTTGTAGGAGGACAGGTTGTAGGAGGACAGGTTGTAGGAGGACAGGTTGTAGGAGGACAGGATGTAGGAGGACAGGTTGTAGGAGGACAGGTTGTAGGAGGACAGGTTGTAGGAGGACAGGTTGTAGGAGGACAGGTTGTAGGAGGACAGGTTGTAGGAGGACAGGTTGTAGGAGGACAGGTTGTAGGAGGACAGGTTGTAGGAGGACAGGTTGCAGGCGGACAGGTTGTAGGAGGACAGGTTGTAGAAGGACAGGAGGTATGAGGACAGGTTATAGGAGGACAGGTTGTAGTATGACAGGTTAAAGGAGGACAGGTTGTAGTATGACAGGTTAAAGGAGGACTGGTTGTAGGACAGATTGTAGGAGGACATGTTGTAGGAGGACAGGTTGTAGGGGGGACAGGTTGTAGGAAAATAGGTTGTAGGAAAACAGGTTGTATGACAAGTTGTAGGAGAACAGGTTGGAGGAGGACAGGTTATAGGACGGCAGGTTGTAGGAGGACAGGTTGTAGGAGGACAGGTTGTAGGAGGACAGGTTGTAGGAGGACAGGTTGTAGGAGGACAGGTTGTAGGAGGACAGGTTGTAGGAGGACAGGCTGTAGGAGGACAGGCTGTAGAAGGACAGGTTGTAGGAGGCCAGGTTGTTGGAGGACCGGTTGTAGGACAGGTTGTAGGAGGACAGGTTGTATTAGGACAGGTTGTAAAACAGATTGTAAGAGGACAGGTTGTAGGGGGACAGGTTGTAGGGGGACAGGTTGCAGGAGGACAGGTTGCAGGAGGACAGGTTGCAGGAGGACAGGCTGTAGGAGGACAGGCTGTAGGAGGACAGGTTGTAGGGGACAGGTTGTAGGAGGACAGGTTGTAGGAGGAAAGATTGTAGGAGGACAGGCTGTAGGAGGACAGGTTGTAGAAGGACAGGTTATAGGAGAACAGGTTGTAGGAGGACAGGTTGTAGGAGGACAGGTTGTAGGAGGACAGGTTGTAGGAGGGACAGGTTGTAGGAGGACAGGTTGTAGGAGGACAGGTTGTAGGAGGACAGGTTGTAGGAGGACAGGTTGTAGGAGGACAGGTTGTAGGAGGACAGGTTGTAGGAGGACAGGTTGTAGGAGGACAGGTTGTAGGAGGACAGGTTGTAGGTTGTAGGAGGACAGGTTGTAGGAGGACAGGTTGTAGGAGGACAGGTTGTAGGAGGACAGGTTGTAGGAGGACAGGTTGTAGGAGGACAGGTTGTAGGAGGACAGGTTGTAGGAGGACAGGTTGTAGGAGGACAGGTTGTAGGAGGACAGGTTGTAGGAGGACAGGTTGTAGGAGGACAGGTTGTAGGAGGACAGGTTGTAGGAGGACAGGTTGTAGGAGGACAGGTTGTAGGAGGACAGGTTGTAGGAGGACAGGTTGTAGGAGGACAGGTTGTAGGAGGACAGGTTGTAGGAGGACAGGTTGTAGGAGGACAGGTTGTAGGAGGACAGGTTGTAGGAGGACAGGTTGTAGGAGGACAGGTTGTAGGAGGACAGGTTGTAGGAGGACAGGTTGTAGGAGGACAGGTTGTAGGAGGACAGGTTGTAGGAGGACAGGTTGTAGGAGGACAGGTTGTAGGAGGACAGGTTGTAGGAGGACAGGTTGTAGGAGGACAGGTTGTAGGAGGACAGGTTGTTGTAGGAGGACAGGTTGTAGGAGGACAGGTTGTAGGAGGACAGGTTGTAGGAGGACAGGTTGTAGGAGGACAGGTTGTAGGAGGACAGGTTGTAGGAGGACAGGTTGTAGGAGGACAGGTTGTAGGAGGACAGGTTGTAGGAGGACAGGTTGTAGGAGGACAGGTTGTAGGAGGACAGGTTGTAGGAGGACAGGTTGTAGGAGGACAGGTTGTAGGAGGACAGGTTGTAGGAGGACAGGTTGTAGGAGGACAGGTTGTAGGAGGACAGGTTGTAGGAGGACAGGTTGTAGGAGGACAGGTTGTAGGAGGACAGGTTGTAGGAGGACAGGTTGTAGGAGGACAGGTTGTAGGAGGACAGGTTGTAGGAGGACAGGTTGTAGGAGGACAGGTTGTAGGAGGACAGGTTGTAGGAGGACAGGTTGTAGGTTGTAGGACAGGTTGTAGGAGGACAGGTTGTAGGAGGACAGGTTGTAGGAGGACAGGTTGTAGGAGGACAGGTTGTAGGAGGACAGGTTGTAGGAGGACAGGTTGTAGGAGGACAGGTTGTAGGAGGACAGGTTGTAGGAGGACAGGTTGTAGGAGGACAGGTTGTAGGAGGACAGGTTGCAGGAGGACAGGTTGTAGTAGGACAGGTTGTAGGAGTACAGGTTGTAGGAGGACAGGTTGTAGGGGAACAGGTTGTAGGACAGGTTGTAGGAGGACAGGTTGCAGGAGGACAGGTTGTAGGAGGACAGGTTGTAGGGGAACAGGTTGTAGGACAGGTTGTAGGAGGACATGTTGTAGGAGGACAGGTTGTAGGAGGACAGGTTGTAGGAGGACAGGTTGTAGGGGAACAGGTTGTAGGACAGGTTGTAGGAGGACAGGTTGTAGGAGGACAGGTTGTAGGAGGACAGGTTGTAGGAGGACAGGTTGTAGGAGGACAGGTTGTAGGAGGACAGGTTGTAGGAGGACAGGTTGTAGGACAGGTTGTAGGAGGACAGGTTGTAGGAGGACAGGTTGTAGGAGGACAGGTTGTAGGAGGACAGGTTGTAGGAGGACAGGTTGTAGGAGGACAGGTTGTAGGAGGACAGGTTGTAGGAGGACAGGTTGTAGGAGGACAGGTTGTAGGAGGACAGGTTGTAGGAGGACAGGTTGTAGGAGGACAGGTTGTAGGAGGACAGGTTGCAGGAGGACAGGTTGTAGGAGGACAGGTTGTAGGGGAACAGGTTGTAGGACAGGTTGTAAGAGGACAGGTTGCAGGAGGACAGGTTGTAGGAGGACAGGTTGTAGGAGGACATGTTGTAGGAGGACAGGTTGTAGGAGGACAGGTTGTAGGAGGACAGGTTGTAGGAGGACAGGTTGTAGGAGGACAGGTTGTAGGAGGACAGGTTGTAGGAGGACAGGTTGTAGGAGGACAGGTTGTAGGAGGACAGGTTGTAGGAGGACAGGTTGTAGGAGGACAGGTTGTAGGAGGACAGGTTGTTGTAGGAGGACAGGTTGTAGGAGGACAGGTTGTAGGAGGACAGGTTGTAGGAGGACAGGTTCACTTTCCGTTTTCAGTCAGTAGTTTTCAGTCTTCAGTCAGAAGTTTTCAGTTTTCCGTACTTTTTAGTCAGTACTTTTGACTCAGTAGTTTTCACCTCAGTAAAACTCGGTAGTTTTCCCTGGAACACGACCCGTTAATCGGTTATGATTTAGGAACTCAATTACTGCTGCTTGAACAGGGGTAAATAGTTAAGGATTCTCGCCCAGTCAATCCTCCTTGGTCAAGACTCGACTCAAGACAAAACTGCTCGCATCTTGCTATAGGGCTACAGCTCCCGATGTTAAGATCCCCATTAAATATATATTTTTCCTGGTCTTCGGTTTGTGTTCAACTAGATAAGGAATTCTTGCTGGTGTTCCATATTTCAGCGTTGGTCTGCCGTACGTGGTGTACAATGACTTGAACGTAAATAACATCAATGTGTGTGTGTGTGTGTGTGTGTGAAGTAGGAAACGGCTGAGTTTTACTCATCTAATTTTGCTTGCGGGGGTTGAGCTCTGGCTCTTTGGTCCCGTCTCTCAACCGTCAATCAATTGGTATACAGATTCCTGAGCCTATTGGGCTCAATCATATCTACATTTGAAATTTGAAATTTAAATTTTGCCCCGAGGGGCGAGTTTATTGGGCAGCGCCTCTCATCTTGTGAATGGACATACCGCCATAGCAGCATGTACAACACTCCCCAATAGGAAGAAAACCCGCTGGGTTGTTCATCCTGTCACTTGTACCCAGACACAGCTGGGACTTGCTTAATTAACTGTCTCAAGTGAACAGCTCCTCAAACAAGAAGATTAACATCTGTCAACCCTTAAAAGCTTACGTTATCTTGCGGGTGCAAAATGGGGAAATCTTTTAAGAAGAGTATCAATATTTGACAAATAGTGTTTTCCTAACTCAAACAATGTGGGGTTTATTATTCTACACATATTCCTAATGTCTCTCAGGTGTTCACATTCACGTAGATAGTGGTCAAGGCGGTGTCCATCACTCTCACCACAGATTCTGCAACTTCGCTGATCAACTGTTGTTTCCATTCCAAATCTCCATGGATATTTGTATCCTAGACGGATTCTTGCTATTACTGATTCTCTCCCTCGTCCTCCTCCTCTTCGTCCATAATGATTGGGATTGCCAGCTGCAACCATGTTGTACCATCGTACAGATTCACTGGTTTGTGCTTCTATCCTCCTTTCCTCAGTTACCTTGTCACGGTGATGTTGCCTGATAATACCTCTAATTTGTAGTTGAGTCTTGGGTATGAAGTATTCAATATGGCCTCCTTCAGCGCCTTCAGCAGCCAGCACATCTGCTCGTTCATTCCCACATATTCCAACATGGGAGGGGATCCACAGAAACTTGATGACTCTTTCCTGATTGGTAAGTACTCTCACAGCTCTCTTAATTTCAGCGACTATTGCAAGATTTTCTGCCTGATTTTTACTTAGGCTTTGCAGTGCTGCTTTTGAATCAGTGCAAATCACTGCACCATTAGTGTTCCGTTCAAGAAACCTTAACGCCATAACAATGACAGCTCTGCTTGCGTTGAAAAGGCATAGTTCTCAATACGCGCTTTTTCTTCATTTCTGCGTTGGAAAGTATTATCCTTGATTACCGTGTATGCTGCACCAGCCCTGCCATTGACAGGATTAGATGACCCGTCAGTGTAGATTTGATCTAGTTCATCTCCGGCTTCTTTATAAATTTCCTCGAGATACTTGTGCCTCATTTCTTGTGGTATCATGTTGGATTTTTTCGTTGCCTTTTCATTGATGATGATCTTGAATTGATTTGAAGTTTTGTATGTGTGTGTGTGTATATATACTTATCTATTTCTGCCTGTAGGAGCGAGCATTAACTCTTGGACCCCGCACTTCAGCCGCTGGTTGTTTAAAGCAATAACTCCTGTCCTATTTCCCTATCATATCTTATTTTAAAATGTTAAATGGAGTTTGCTTCTAAAATGTGTTCCTTTAGTAAGTTCCATGCCCCCAGTACTCTCACGTCAAGTGAAAACTTTCTAACATCGCTATGACTCATCTGAGTTTCAAGTTTCAAGCTTCCACACATGACCCTTTGTTCTATTTTTGTTCAGTGTGAACATTTCATCTAGTTCCACTCTAGAATTTTTTATATATCTATTATGTCTCCCATCTATCTTTTCTTTTTTAGTGTCATCAGGTTCAGTTCCTTCAGTCTTTCTTCATACCCCATCCCTCACAACTCTGGGACGAGCCTCGTCGCAAACTTCTGAACCTTTTCCAGGTTCCTCATGTATTTCTTCAGGTGGGGGCTCCATGATGGGCACTGCATACTCTGAGACTGGTCTCACGTAGGCAGTGTACACTGCTCTGAATGCCTCCTTAATTAGGTTCCTGAATGATATTCTAACTTTTGTCAGCACAGAGTATACTGCTGTTTTTATCCTATTTATGTGTGCCTCACGAATTATGTTTGGACAAACGCTCACTCCCAGGTCTCTTTTTCGAGTCGCCACAAGAAAGTAATTTCCCTTCAGCGTGTACTGCTCCTTTGGTCTCCTGTCACCTGTTGCCAGTTCCTGAGATGAGCAAAAGGGTCGTGTTCTGAGGGTACTCCACCACCCCGAATAGTACTATATTCCTGTAGGAGTACGCTGCTTCCTGGCACCTCCTCGTTCCTCGCTAGCCTCTGGATTGCATCGCCTGCACTGCTAAACTACGTCGGTTTGGGGTCACACGACCACCGTCCAATGGTTGGGCCAACATTTATTACGTGCAGTGTCACTGGAGATTAAACTCTTTTCTGAGTGACAGATAAAACACTGGCAGCGATCACTGGCCTTCCTCTCTGGCGAGAAGTTATTTGTCACTACACTCGCTTGTCCTGTTGAATGTTACAAGCCTCTTCTTACTGGGGCTTCTTCTGCATATCAACTTCTCTGGACTAGACGTAACGACTAACTTGCTGTGTCGGGACTGCCTGGACAGGATTTTGCTGTTTTAAATTTAGCTACTCAGAACAAAGTGTCCATGTAGCATGAGCTATTGTGAGCCCGTAATTGAGATTGGTTATTCGCGATAACTTTGTTACTGTGATATTTGGGTCAAAGTTTTAAATGGAGGTGGGGTTTCCTCCTTTTTCCTTGTTTCTTTTTCGCTTCTGTTTTAGCGCACTGGTTTTGGTCTTGTTTTAATAACATTACCTTGCTGGCGGATACAGATGCCCAGTGTTCACTAGTGTGTCCCATACATCAACTGCTTTTCTAACCATTGAAGTCACTGTGGAATTTCCATCTAACGCAGCAGCTCTTGTTGGATGAATGTTGAGTTTGATGAGCAGGGCATCAGTTGCTTCACATTCCAGTAAGTAATGCAATAGTGTCTTGACAGGTGGTCCTTACTCTACATATTACCCGCCAACGTCAGATAGTGAAGTAATCACTCTCTAACCTGACCGAGGGACCCCTGTTCAGTCTCACTATCAACAGTCATTTCCACTCAGCCACTTTCCGCTTTTCCACCTTGTTCGAAAGGTTGTCAGCCGCTCTTCTTGTGGTCAAAAGTATTCCTGCTCCATCTGGTAAGCTCAACTTGCCACATAATCGCCGAACAGGCGATCTCCTGGAGTGCTGGCGCCTACGTCTACCCCTGATCAAAGCCTTGAGGGCACTGACCGAGTCAGCCAATCTGCTGTCCCGTCTCGGTGCTCCCTGGTGACGTCACCACAAGACTGGCTGATTGGCTGAAACCTTCCCGCTCCACCCAATCATATCTCTCGTTGTATAGTCTCTAGGCTGGTGTCAAGGCATCAGGCAGAATTTTGCTCTTTGTCCATGATCTTTGGCGCCATTTTGTCGCGTCTCTCGTCCTTTGACAGTTCCTTAAAACCAAACTTGTACTAAACTCGGCCTCTCGTACTTTCCTTTATACCTTAAAACATTCTTTAGGTGGGCCAGCGGCTCATTAGGTGGGAGTAACAGACTCTTGGTGAGCACTTGGACGGTGCCCATAACACATGTTCCTCCAGCATGTTCCTCCAGCATGTTCCTCCAGCATGTTCCATCAGCATGTTCCTCCAGCATGTTCCTCCAGCATGTTCCTCCAGCATGTTCCATCAGCATGTTCCTCCAGCATGTTCCTCCAGCATGTTCCATCAGCATGTTCCTCCAGCATGTTCCTCCACCATGTTCCACCAGCATGTTCCTCCAGCATGTTCCTCCAGCATGTTCCTCCAGCATGTTCCATCAGCATGTACCTCCAGCATGTTCCTCCAGCATGTTCCTCCAGCATGTTCCTCCAGCATGTTCCTCCAGCATGTTCCATCAGCATGTTCCTCCAGCATGTTCCTCCAGCATGTTCCATCAGCATGTTCCTCCAGCATGTTCCTCCAGCATGTTCCTCCAGCATGTTCCATCAGCATGTTCCTCCAGCATGTTCCTCCAGCATGTTCCTCCAGCATGTTCCATCAGCATGTTCCACCAGCATGTTCCTCCAGCATGTTCCACCAGCATGTTCCTCCAGCATGTTCCTCCAGCATGTTCCATCAGCATGTTCCATCAGCATGTTCCATCAGCATGTTCCTCCAGCATGTTCCTCCAGCATGTTCCATCAGCATGTTCCTCCAGCATGTTCCTCCAGCATGTTCCATCAGCATGTTCCATCAGCATGTTCCTCCAGCATGTTCCTCCAGCATGTTCCATCAGCATGTTCCATCAGCATGTTCCTCCAGCATGTTCCTCCAGCATGTTCCTCCAGCATGTTCCTCCAGCATGTTCCTCCAGCATGTTCCTCCAGCATGTTCCTCCAGCATGTTCCTCCAGCATGATCCATCAGCATGTTCCATCAGCATGTTCCATCAGCATGTTCCATCAGCATGTTCCATCAGCATGTTCCTCCAGCATGTTCCTCCAGCATGTTCCTCCAGCATGTTCCTCCAGCATGTTCCTCCAGCATGTTCCTCCAGCATGTTCCTCCAGCATGTTCCTCCAGCATGTTCCATCAGCATGTTCCTCCAGCAGGTTCCATCAGCATGTTCCTCCAGCATGTTCCATCAGCATGTTCCATCAGCATGTTCCATCAGCATGTTCCTCCAGCATGGTCCTCCAGCATGTTCCTCCAGCATGTTCCTCCAGCATGTTCCTCCAGCATGTTCATCCAGCATGTTCCTCCAGCATGTTCCATCAGCATGTTCCATCAGCATGTTCCTCCAGCATGTTCCATCAGCATGTTCCATCAGCATGTTCCATCAGCATGTTCCATCAGCATGTTCCATCAGCATGTTCCATCAGCATGTTCCTCCAGCATGTTCCTCCAGCATGTTCCTCCAGCATGTTCCTCCAGCATGTTCCTCCAGCATGTTCCATCAGCATGTTCCTCCAGCATGTTCCATCAGCATGTTCCTCCAGCATGTTCCATCAGCATCTTCTATCAGCATGTTCCATCAGCATTTTCCATCAGCATGTTCCATCAGCATGTTCCTCCAGCATGTTCCTCCAGCATGTTCCATCAGCATGTTCCATCAGCATGTTCCATCAGCATGTTCCATCAGCATTTTCCTCCAGCATGTTCCATCAGCATTTTCCTCCAGCATGTTCCTCCATCATGTTCCTCCAGCATGTTCCATCAGCATGTTCCATCAGCATTTTCCTCCAGCATGTTTCATCTGCATGTTCCTTCAGCATGTTTCTCCAGCATGTTCCATCAGCATGTTCCATCAGTATGTTCCTCCAGCATGTTCCTCCAGCACGTTCCTTCAGCATGTTCCTCCAGCATGTTCCATCAGCATGTTCCATCAGCATGTTCCATCAGCATGTTCCATCAGCATGTTCCTCCAGCATGTTTCATCTGCATGTTCCATCAGCATGTTCCATCAGCATGTTCCTCCAGCATGTTCCATCAGCATGTTCCATCAGCATGTTCCTCCAGCATGTTCCATCAGCATGTTCCATCAGCATGTTCCTCCAGCATGTTCCTCCAGCATGTTCCATCAGCATGTTCCTCCAGCATGTTCCATCAGCATGTTCCTCCAGCATGCTTCATCTGCATGTTCCATCAGCATGTTCCATCAGCATGTTCCTCCAGCATGTTTCATCTGCATGTTCCATCAGCA
>NC_059586.1:26646337-26806337 GCF_020424385.1 Procambarus clarkii | reverse complement strand
TTCAACACTACACAAGCAGATGTTCAACACTACACAAGCAAGTAACACACACAAGCAGGTGTTCAACAGTAAACAAACAGTTGTTCAACACTACACAAACAGGTGTTCAACAGTACACAAGCAGGTGTTCAACAGTACACAAGCAGGTGTTCAACAGTAAACAAACAGGTGTTCAACAGTACACAAACAGGTGTTCAACAGTACACAAACAGGTGTTCAACAGTAAACAAACAGGTGTTCAACACTACACAAACAGGTGTTCAACAGTACACAAGCAGGTGTTCAACAGTACACAACCAGGTGTTCAACAGTAAACAAATAGGTGTTCAGGTGTTCAACAGTACACAAGCAGGTGTTCAACAGTACACAAGCAGGTGTTCAACACTACACAAGCAGGTGTTCAACAGCAGGTGTTCAACACTACACAAGCAGGTGTTCAACACTACACAAGCAGGTGTTCAACAGTACACAAGCAGGTGTTCAACAGTACACAAGCAGGTGTTCAACAGTACACAAGCAGGTGTTCAACAGTACACAAGCAGGTGTTCAACAGTACACAAACAGGTGTTCAACAGTACACAAGCAGGTGTTCAACAGTACACAAGCAGGTGTTCAACAGTACACAAGCAGGTGTTCAACAGTACACAAGCAGGTGTTCAACAGTACACAAGCAGGTGTTCAACAGTACACAAGCAGGTGTTCAACAGTACACAAGCAGGTGTTCAACAGTACACAAGCAGGTGTTCAACAGTACACAAGCAGGTGTTCAACAGTACACAAAGCAGGTGTTCAACAGTACACAAGCAGGTGTTCAACAGTACACAAGCAGGTGTTCAACAGTACACAAGCAGGTGTTCAACAGTACACAAACAGGTGTTCAACAGTACACAAACAGGTGTTCAACAGTACACAAACAGGTGTTCAACAATACACAAGCAGGTGTTCAACAGTACACAAGCAGGTGTTCAACGCTGCACAAGCAGGTGTTCAACAGTACACAAGCAGATGTTCAACAGTACATAAGCAGGTGTTCAACAGTACACAAGCCGGTGTTCAACACTACACAAGCAGGTGTTCAACAGTACTCAAGCAGATGTTCAACACTACACAAGCAGGTGTTCAACACTACACAAGCAGGTGTTCAACAGTACTCAAGCAGATGTTCAACACTACACAAGCAGATGTTCAACACTACACAAGCAGGTGTTCAACACTACACAAGCAGGTGTTCAACAGTAAACAAACAGTTGTTCAACACTACACAAACAGGTGTTCAACAGTACACAAGCAGGTGTTCAACAGTACACAAGCAGGTGTTCAACAGTAAACAAACAGGTGTTCAACAGTACACAAACAGTGTTCAACAGTACACAGTGTTCAACAGTACACAAACAGGTGTTCAACAGTAAACAAACAGGTGTTCAACACTACACAAACAGGTGTTCAACAGTACACAAGCAGGTGTTCAACAGTACACAACCAGGTGTTCAACAGTAAACAAATAGGTGTTCAACAGTACACAAGCAGGTGTTCAACAGTACACAAGCAGCTGTTCAACACTACACAAGCAGGTGTTCAACACTACACAAGCAGGTGTTCAACACTACACAAGCAGGTGTTCAACACTACACAAGCAGGTGTTCAACAGTACACAAGCAGGTGTTCAACACTACACAAGCAGGTGTTCAACAGTACACAAGCAGGTGTTCAACACTACACAAGCAGGTGTTCAACAGTACACAAGCAGGTGTTCAACAGTACACAAGCAGGTGTTCAACAGTACACAAGCAGGTGTTCAACAGTACACAAGCAGGTGTTCAACAGTACACAAGCAGGTGTTCAACAGTACACAAGCAGGTGTTCAACAGTACACAAGCAGGTGTTCAACAGTACACAAGCAGGTGTTCAACAGTACACAAGCAGGTGTTCAACAGTACACAAGCAGGTGTTCAACAGTACACAAGCAGGTGTTCAACAGTACACAAGCAGGTGTTCAACAGTACACAAGCAGGTGTTCAACAGTACACAAGCAGGTGTTCAACAGTACACAAGCAGCTGTTCAACAGTACACAAGCAGCTGTTCAACAGTACACAATCAGGTGTTCAACAGTACACAAGCAGCTGTTCAACAGTACACAAACAGGTGTTCAACAGTACACAAGCAGCTGTTCAACAGTACACAAACAGGTGTTCAACAGTACACAAGCAGCTGTTCAACAGTACACAAACAGGTGTTCAACAGTACGGAAACAGGTGTTCAACAGTACACAAACAGGTGTTCAACACTAACACAAACAGGTGTTCAACACTACACAAACAGGTGTTCAACACTACACAAACAGGTGTTCAACACTACACAATCAAGTGTTCAACACTGCACAAACAGATGTTCAACACTACACAAACAGGTGTTCAACAGTACACAAACAGGTGTTCAACAGTACACAAGGTGTTCAACAGTACACAAACAGGTGTTCAGTACACAAGTGTTCAACAGGTACACAAACAGGTGTTCAACAATACACAAGCAGGTGTTCAACAGTACACAAGCAGGTGTTCAACAGTACACAAGCAGGTGTTCAACAGTACACAAGCAGGTGTTCAACAGTACACAAACAGGTGTTCAACAGTACACAAACAGGTGTTCAACAGTACACAAACAGGTGTTCAACAATACACAAGCAGGTGTTCAACAGTACACAAGCAGGTGTTCAACAGTACACAAGCAGGTGTTCAACAGTACACAAGCAGGTGTTCAACAGTACACAAGCAGGTGTTCAACAGTACACAAGCAGGTGTTCAACACTACACAAGCAGGTGTTCAACAGTACACAAGCAGATGTTCAACACTACACAAGCAGGTGTTCAACACTACACAAGCAGGTGTTCAACAGTACACAAGCAGGTGTTCAACACTACACAAACAGGTGTTCAACACTACACAAGCAGGTGTTCAACAGTACACAAGCAGGTGTTCAACAGTACACAAACAGGTGTTCAACAGTACACAAACAGGTGTTCAACAGTACACAAGCAGGTGTTCAACAGTACACAAACAGGTGTTCAACAGTACACAGGTGTTCAACAGTACACAAACAGGTGTTCAACAGTACACAAACAGGTGTTCAACAGGTAACACAAACAGGTGTTCAACAGTACACAAGCAGGTGTTCAACAGTACACAAACAGGTGTTCAACAGTACACAAGCAGGTGTTCAACAGTACACAAGCAGGTGTTCAACAGTACACAAGCAGGTGTTCAACACTACACAAGCAGGTGTTCAACACTACACAAGCAGGTGTTCAACACTACACAAGCAGGTGTTCAACACTACACAAGCAGGTGTTCAACAGTACACAAGCAGGTGTTCAACACTACACAAGCAGGTGTTCAACAGTACACAAGCAGGTGTTCAACAGTACACAAGCAGGTGTTCAACACTACACAAGCAGGTGTTCAACAGTACACAAGCAGGTGTTCAACAGTACACAAGCAGGTGTTCAACAGTACACAAGCAGGTGTTCAACAGTACACAAGCAGGTGTTCAACAGTACACAAGCAGGTGTTCAACAGTACACAAGCAGGTGTTCAACAGTACACAAGCAGGTGTTCAACAGTACACAAGCAGGTGTTCAACAGTACACAAGCAGGTGTTCAACAGTACACAAGCAGGTGTTCAACAGTACACAAGCAGGTGTTCAACAGTACACAAGCAGGTGTTCAACAGTACACAAGCAGGTGTTCAACAGTACACAAGCAGGTGTTCAACAGTACACAAGCAGGTGTTCAACAGTACACAAGCAGGTGTTCAACAGTACACAAGCAGCTGTTCAACAGTACACAAGCAGCTGTTCAACAGTACACAA
Organism: Procambarus clarkii; assembly: GCF_020424385.1. NCBI lineage: Eukaryota > Metazoa > Arthropoda > Malacostraca > Decapoda > Cambaridae > Procambarus > Procambarus clarkii. Next base: position 26,802,470 of record NC_059586.1, on the reverse strand, counting down.
TCAGGTGTTCAACAGTACACAAGCAGCTGTTCAACAGTACACAAACAGGTGTTCAACAGTACACAAGCAGCTGTTCAACAGTACACAAACAGGTGTTCAACAGTACACAAGCAGCTGTTCAACAGTACACAAACAGGTGTTCAACAGTACGCAAACAGGTGTTCAACAGTACACAAACAGGTGTTCAACACTACACAAACAGGTGTTCAACACTACACAAACAGGTGTTCAACACTACATAAACAGGTGTTGAACACTTCACAATCAAGTGTTCAACACTGCACAAACAGATGTTCAACACTACACAAACAGGTGTTCAACAGTACACAAACAGGTGTTCAACACTACACAAGCAGCTGTTCAACACTACACAAACAGGTGTTCAACAGTACACAAACAGGTGTTCAACAGTACACAAACAGGTGTTCAACAGTACACAAACAGGTGTTCAACACTGCACAAACAGGTGTTCAACACTACACAAACAGGTGTTCAACAGTACACAAACAGGTGTTCAACACTACACAAGCAGCTGTTCAACACTACACAAACAGTGTTCAACAGTACACAAACAGGTGTTCAACAGTACACAAACATGTGTTCAACAGTACACAAGCAGGTGTTCAACACTACACAAGCAGGTGTTCAACAGTACACAAGCAGGTGTTCAACAGTACACAAGCAGGTGTTCAACAGTACACAAGCAGGTGTTCAACAGTACACAAGCAGGTGTTCAACAGTACACAAGCAGGTGTTCAACAGTACACAAGCAGGTGTTCAACAGTACACAAACAGGTGTTCAACACACACAAACAGGTGTTCAACACTACACAAACAGGTGTTCAACAGTACACAAACAGGTGTTCAACAGTACACAAACAGGTGTTCAACACTACACAAACAGGTGTTCAACAGTACACAAACAGGTGTTCAACACTACACAAGCAGGTGTTCAACAGTACACAAGCAGGTGTTCAACACTACACAAGCAGGTGTTCAACAGTACACAAGCAGGTGTTCAACAGTACACAAGCAGGTGTTCAACACACAAGTACACACAAGCAGGTGTTCAACAGTACACAAGCAGGTGTTCAACAGTACACAAGCAGGTGTTCAACAGTACACAAGCAGGTGTTCAACAGTACACAAGCAGGTGTTCAACAGTACACAAGCAGGTGTTCAACAGTACACAAGCAGGTGTTCAACAGTACACAAGCAGGTGTTCAACAGTACACAAGCAGCTGTTCAACAGTACACAAACAGGTGTTCAACAGTATACAAGCAGCTGTTCAACAGTACACAAGCAGGTGTTCAACAGTACGCAAACAGGTGTTCAACAGTACACAAACAGGTGTTCAACACTACACAAACAGGTGTTCAACACTTCACAAACAGGTGTTGAACACTACACAAACAGGTGTTGAACACTACACAAACAAGTGTTCAACACTGCACAAACAGATGTTCAACACAACACAAACAGGTGTTCAACAGTACACACACAGGTGTTCAACACTACACAAGCAGCTGTTCAACACTACACAAACAGTGTTCAACAGTACACAAACAGGTGTTCAACAGTACACAAACAGGTGTTCAACAGTACACAAACAGGTGTTCAACACTACACAAACAGGTGTTCAACAGTACACAAACAGGTGTTCAACAGTACACAAACAGGTGTTCAACACTACACAAACAGGTGTTCAACAGTACACAAACAGGTGTTCAACAGGTGTTCAACACTACACAAACAGGTGTTCAACACTACACAAACAGGTGTTCAACAGTACACAAACAGGTGTTCAACAGTACAACACAAACACTACACAAACAGGTGTTCAACAGTACACAAACAGGTGTTCAACACTACACAAACAGGTGTTCAACACTACACAAACAGGTGTTCAACAGTACACAAACAGGTGTTCAACAGTACACAAACAGGTGTTCAACACTACACAAACAGGTGTTCAACAGTACACAAACAGGTGTTCAACAGTACACAAAGGTGTTCAACAGTACACAAACAGGTGTTCAACAGTACACAAACAGGTGTTCAACAGTACACAAACAGGTGTTCAACAGTACACAAGCAGGTGTTCAACAGTACACAAACAGGTGTTCAACAGTACACAAACAGGTGTTCAACAGTACACAAACAGGTGTTCAACAGTACACAAACAGGTGTTCAACAGTACACAAACAGGTGTTCAACAGTACACAAACAGGTGTTCAACAGTACACAAACAGGTGTTCAACAGTACACAAACAGGTGTTCAACAGTACACAAACAGGTGTTCAACAGTACACAAACAAACAGGTGTTCAACAGTACACAAACAGGTGTTCAACAGTACACAAACAGGTGTTCAACAGTACACAAACAGGTGTTCAACAGTACACAAACAGGTGTTCAACACTACACAAACAGGTACACAACAAACAGGTGTTCAACAGGTGTTCAACACTACACAAACAGGTGTTCAACAGTACACAAACAGGTGTTCAACAGTACACAAGCAGGTGTTCAACAGTACACAAACAGGTGTTCAACAGTACACAAGCAGGTGTTCAACAGTACACAAGCAGGTGTTCAACAGTACACAAGCAGGTGTTCAACAGTACACAAGCAGGTGTTCAACAGTACACAAACAGGTGTTCAACAGTACACAAGCAGGTGTTCAACAGTACACAAACAGGTGTTCAACAGTACACAAGCAGCTGTTCAACAGTACACAAACAGGTGTTCAACAGTACACAAACAGGTGTTCAACAGTACACAAACAGGTGTTCAACAGTACACAAACAGGTGTTCAACAGTACACAAACAGGTGTTCAACAGTACACAAACAGGTGTTCAACAGTACACAAACAGGTGTTCAACACAAACAGGTACACAACAAACAGGTGTTCAACACTACACAAACACTTCACAATCAAGTGTTCAACACTGCACAAACAGATGTTCAACACTACACAAACAGGTGTTCAACAGTACACAAACAGGTGTTCAACACTACACAACAGCAGGTGTTCAACACTACACACACAGGTGTTCAACAGTACACAAACAGGTGTTCAACAGTACACAAACAGGTGTTCAACACACACAAACAGGTGTTCACAGGTGTTCAACAGTACACAAACAGGTGTTCAACACTACACAAACAGGTGTTCAACACTACACAAACAGGTGTTCAACACACACAAACAGGTGTTCAACACTACACAAGCAGGTGTTCAACACTACACAAACAGTGTTCAACAGTACACAAACAGGTGTTCAACAGTACACAAACAGGTGTTCAACAGTACACAAGCAGGTGTTCAACACTACACAAGCAGGTGTTCAACAGTACACAAGCAGGTGTTCAACAGTACACAAGCAGGTGTTCAACAGTACACAAGCAGGTGTTCAACAGTACACAAGCAGGTGTTCAACAGTACACAAGCAGGTGTTCAACAGTACACAAGCAGGTGTTCAACAGTACACAAACAGGTGTTCAACACTACACAAACAGGTGTTCAACACAACACAAACAGGTGTTCAACAGTACACAAACAGTGTTCAACAGTACACAAACAGGTGTTCAACAGTACACAAACAGGTGTTCAACACTACACAAACAGGTGTTCAACAGTACACAAACAGGTGTTCAACACTACACAAGCAGGTGTTCAACAGTACACAAGCAGGTGTTCAATACTACACAAGCAGGTGTTCAACAGTACACAAGCAGGTGTTCAACAGTACACAAGCAGGTGTTCAACAGTACACAAGCAGGTGTTCAACAGTACACAAGCAGGTGTTCAACAGTACACAAGCAGGTGTTCAACAGTACACAAGCAGGTGTTCAACAGTACACAAGCAGGTGTTCAACAGTACACAAGCAGGTGTTCAACAGTACACAAGCAGGTGTTCAACAGTACACAAGCAGGTGTTCAACAGTACACAAGCAGGTGTTCAACAGTACACAAGCAGGTGTTCAACAGTACACAAGCAGGTGTTCAACAGTACACAAGCAGGTGTTCAACAGTACACAAGCAGGTGTTCAACAGTACACAAGCAGGTGTTCAACAGTACACAAGCAGGTGTTCAACAGTACACAAGCAGCTGTTCAACAGTACACAATCAGGTGTTCAACAGTACACAATCAGGTGTTCAACAGTACACAAACAGGTGTTCAACAGTACACAAGCAGCTGTTCAACAGTACACAAACAGGTGTTCAACAGTACACAAGCAGCTGTTCAACAGTACACAAACAGGTGTTCAACAGTACGCAAACAGGTGTTCAACAGTACACAAACAGGTGTTCAACACTACACACACAGGTGTTCAACACTACACAAACAGGTGTTCAACACTACACAAACAGGTGTTGAACACTTCACAGTCAAGTGTTCAACACTGCACAAACAGATACTACACAATCAAGTGTTCAACACTGCACAAACAGATGTTCAACACTACACAAACAGGTGTTCAACAGTACACAAACAGGTGTTCAACACTACACAAGCAGCTGTTCAACACTACACAAACAGTGTTCAACAGTACACAAACAGGTGTTCAACAGTACACAAACAGGTGTTCAACAGTACACAAACAGGTGTTCAACACTACACAAACAGGTGTTCAACACTACACAAACAGGTGTTCAACAGTACACAAACAGGTGTTCAACACTACACAAGCAGCTGTTCAACACTACACAAACAGGTGTTCAACAGTACACAAACAGGTGTTCAACACTACACAAACAGGTGTTCAACAGTACACAAACGGGTGTTCAACAGTAAACAAGCAGGTGTTCAACAGTACACAAACAGGTGTTCAACAGTACACAAACAGGTTCAACACTACACAAACAGGTGTTCAACAGTACACAAACAGGTGTTCAACAGTACACAAACAGGTGTTCAACAGTACACAAACAGGTGTTCAACAGTACACAAACAGGTGTTCAACAGTACACAAACAGGTGTTCAACAGTACACAAACAGGTGTTCAACAGTACACAACACAAACAGGTGTTCAACAGTACACAAACAGGTGTTCAACAGTACACAAAACAGGTGTTCAACAGTACACAAACAGGTGTTCAACAGTACACAAAGGTGTTCAACAGTACACAAACAGGTGTTCAACAGTACACAAACAGTGTTCAACAGTACACAAACAGGTGTTCAACAGTACACAAACAGTGTTCAACAGTACACAAACAGGTGTTCAACAGTACACAAACAGGTGTTCAACAGTACACAAACAGGTGTTCAACAGTACACAAACAGGTGTTCAACAGTACACAAACAGGTGTTCAACACACAAACAGGTGTTCAACACTACACAAACAGGTGTTCAACAGTACACAAACAGGTGTTCAACACTACACAAACAGGTGTTCAACAGGGTGTTCAACAGTACACAAACAGGTGTTCAACACTACACAAGCAGGTGTTCAACAGTACACAAGCAGGTAACACACACAAGCAGGTGTTCAACAGTACACAAGCAGGTGTTCAACAGTACACAAGCAGGTGTTCAACAGTACACAAGCAGGTGTTCAACAGTACACAAGCAGGTGTTCAACAGTACACAAGCAGGTGTTCAACAGTACACAAGCAGGTGTTCAACAGTACACAAACAGGTGTTCAACAGTACACAAACAGTACACAAACAGGTGTTCAACAGTACACAAACAGGTGTTCACACAGTAACAGTACACAGTGTTCAACAGTACACAAACAGGTGTTCAACAGTACACAAACAGGTGTTCAGGTGTTCAACAGTACACAAGCAGGTGTTCAACAGTACACAACCAGGTGTTCAACAGTACACAAATAGGTGTTCAACAGTACACAAGCAGGTGTTCAACAGTACACAAACAGCTGTTCAACACTACACAAGCAGGTGTTCAACAGTACACAAGCAGGTGTTCAACAGTACACAAGCAGGTGTTCAACACTACACAAGCAGGTGTTCAACAGTACACAAGCAGGTGTTCAACACTACACAAGCAGGTGTTCAACAGTACACAAACAGGTGTTCAACAGTACACAAGCAGGTGTTCAACAGTACACAAGCAGGTGTTCAACACTACACAAGCAGCTGTTCAACACTACACAAACAGGTGTTCAACAGTACACAAGCAGGTGTTCAACAGTACACAAGCAGGTGTTCAACAGTACACAAGCAGGTGTTCAACAGTACACAAGCAGGTGTTCAACAGTACACAAGCAGGTGTTCAACAGTACACAAGCAGGTGTTCAACAGTACACAAGCAGGTGTTCAACAGTACACAAGCAGGTGTTCAACAGTACACAAGCAGCTGTTCAACAGTACACAAGCAGCTGTTCAACAGTACACAATCAGGTGTTCAACAGTACACAAGCAGCTGTTCAACAGTACACAAACAGGTGTTCAACAGTACACAAGCAGCTGTTCAACAGTACACAAACAGGTGTTCAACAGTGTTCACAGTACACAAACAGGTGTTCAACAGTACACAAACAGGTGTTCAACAGTACACAAACAGGTGTTCAACAGTACACAAACAGGTGTTCAACAGTACACAAACAGGTGTTCAACACTACACAAACAGGTGTTCAACACTACACAAACAGGTGTTCAACACTACATAAACAGGTGTTGAACACTTCACAATCAAGTGTTCAACACTGCACAAACAGATGTTCAACACTACACAAACAGGTGTTCAACAGTACACAAACAGGTGTTCAACACTACACAAGCAGCTGTTCAACACTACACAAACAGTGTTCAACAGTACACAAACAGGTGTTCAACAGTACACAAACAGGTGTTCAACAGTACACAAACAGGTGTTCAACACTGCACAAACAGGTGTTCAACACTACACAAACAGGTGTTCAACAGTACACAAACAGGTGTTCAACACTACACAAGCAGCTGTTCAACACTACACAAACAGTGTTCAACAGTACACAAACAGGTGTTCAACAGTACACAAACAACACTGGTGTTCAACAGTACACAAACAGGTGTTCAACACTACACAAACAGGTGTTCAACACTACACAAACAGGTGTTCAACAGTACACAAACAGGTGTTCAACAGTACACAAACAGGTGTTCAACACTACACAAACAGGTGTTCAACAGTACACAAACAGTGTTCAACAGTACACAAACAAGTGTTCAACACTACACAAACAGGTGTTCAACACTACACAAACAGGTGTTCAACAGTACACAAACAGGTGTTCAACAGTACACAAGCAGGTGTTCAACAGTACACAAGCAGGTGTTCAACAGTACACAAGCAGGTGTTCAACAGTACACAAGCAGGTGTTCAACAGTACACAAGCAGGTGTTCAACAGTACACAAGCAGGTGTTCAACAGTACACAAGCAGGTGTTCAACAGTACACAAGCAGGTGTTCAACAGTACACAAGCAGGTGTTCAACAGTACACAAGCAGGTGTTCAACAGTACACAAGCAGCTGTTCAACAGTACACAATCAGGTGTTCAACAGTACACAAGCAGCTGTTCAACAGTACACTAACAGGTGTTCAACAGTACACAAGCAGCTGTTCAACAGTACACAAACAGGTGTTCAACAGTACACAAGCAGCTGTTCAACAGTACACAAGCAGGTGTTCAACAGTACGCAAACAGGTGTTCAACAGTACACAAACAGGTGTTCAACACTACACAAACAGGTGTTCAACACTACACAAACAGGTGTTGAACACTACACAAACAGGTGTTGAACACTACACAAACAAGTGTTCAACACTGCACAAACAGATGTTCAACACTACACAAACAGGTGTTCAACAGTACACAAACAGGTGTTCAACACTACACAAGCAGCTGTTCAACACTACACAAACAGTGTTCAACAGTACACAAACAGGTGTTCAACAGTACACAAACAGGTGTTCAACACACAACAGGTGTTCAACACTACACAAACAGGTGTTCAACAGTACACAAACAGGTGTTCAACAGTACACAAACAGGTGTTCAACACTACACAAACAGGTGTTCAACAGTACACAAACAGTGTTCAACAGTACACAAACAAGTGTTCAACACTACACAAACAGGTGTTCAACACTACACAAACAGGTGTTCAACAGTACACAAACAGGTGTTCAACACTACACAAGCAGCTGTTCAACACTACAGTAACAGGTGTTCAACACTACACAAACAGGTGTTCAACAGTACACAAACAGGTGTTCAACACTACACAAGCAGCTGTTCAACACTACACAAACAGTGTTCAACAGTACACAAACAGGTGTTCAACAGTACACAAACAGGTGTTCAACAGTACACAAACAGGTGTTCAACACTACACAAGCAGGTGTTCAACAGTACACAAACGGGTGTTCCACAGTACACAAGCAGGTGTTCAACAGTACACAAACAGGTGTTCAACAGTACACAAACAGGTGTTCAACAGTACACAAACAGGTGTTCAACAGTACACAATCAGGTGTTCAACAGTACACAAACAGGTGTTCAACAGTACACAAACAGGTGTTCAACAGTAAACAAACAGGTGTTCAACAGTACACAAACAGGTGTTCAACACTACACAAGCAGGTGTTCAACAGTACACAAGCAGGTGTTCAACAGTACACAAGCAGGTGTTCAACAGTACACAAGCAGGTGTTCAACAGTACACAAGCAGGTGTTCAACAGTACACAAGCAGGTGTTCAACAGTACACAAGCAGGTGTTCAACAGTACACAAGCAGGTGTTCAACAGTACACAAGCAGGTGTTCAACAGTACACAAGCAGCTGTTCAACAGTACACAATCAGGTGTTCAACAGTACACAAGCAGCTGTTCAACAGTACACTAACAGGTGTTCAACAGTACACAAGCAGCTGTTCAACAGTACACAAACAATGTTCAACAGTACACAGTGTTCAACAGTACACAAACAGGTGTTCAACAGTACACAAACAGGTGTTCAACAGTACACAAACAGGTGTTCAACACTACACAAACAGGTGTTCAACACTACACAAGCAGGTGTTCAACAGTACACAACCAGGTGTTCAACAGTAAACAAATAGGTGTTCAACAGTACACAAGCAGGTGTTCAACAGTACACAAACAGCTGTTCAACACTACACAAGCAGGTGTTCAACAGTACACAAGCAGGTGTTCAACAGTACACAAGCAGGTGTTCAACACTACACAAGCAGGTGTTCAACAGTACACAAGCAGGTGTTCAACACTACACAAGCAGGTGTTCAACAGTACACAAACAGGTGTTCAACAGTACACAAGCAGGTGTTCAACAGTACACAAGCAGGTGTTCAACACTACACAAGCAGCTGTTCAACACTACACAAACAGGTGTTCAACAGTACAGAAGCAGGTGTTCAACAGTACACAAGCAGGTGTTCAACAGTACACAAGCAGGTGTTCAACAGTACACAAGCAGGTGTTCAACAGTACACAAGCAGGTGTTCAACAGTACACAAGCAGGTGTTCAACAGTACACAAGCAGGTGTTCAACAGTACACAAGCAGGTGTTCAACAGTACACAAGCAGCTGTTCAACAGTACACAAGCAGCTGTTCAACAGTACACAATCAGGTGTTCAACAGTACACAAGCAGCTGTTCAACAGTACACAAACAGGTGTTCAACAGTACACAAGCAGCTGTTCAACAGTACACAAACAGGTGTTCAACAGTACACAAGCAGCTGTTCAACAGTACACAAACAGGTGTTCAACAGTACACAAACAGGTGTTCAACAGTACGCAAACAGGTGTTCAACAGTACACAAACAGGTGTTCAACACTACACAAACAGGTGTTCAACACTACACAAACAGGTGTTCAACACTACATAAACAGGTGTTGAACACTTCACAATCAAGTGTTCAACACTGCACAAACAGATGTTCAACACTACACAAACAGGTGTTCAACAGTACACAAACAGGTGTTCAACACTACACAAGCAGCTGTTCAACACTACACAAACAGTGTTCAACAGTACACAAACAGATGTTCAACAGTACACAAACAGGTGTTCAACAGTACACAAACAGGTGTTTAACACTGCACAAACAGGTGTTCAACACTACACAAACAGGTGTTCAACAGTACACAAACAGGTGTTCAACACTACACAAGCAGCTGTTCAACACTACACAAACAGTGTTCAACAGTACACAAACAGGTGTTCAACAGTACACAAACATGTGTTCAACAGTACACAAACAGGTGTTCAACACTACACAAACAGGTGTTCAACAGTACACAAACAGGTGTTCAACAGTACACAAACAGGTGTTCAACACTACACAAACAGGTGTTCAACACTACACAAACAGGTGTTCAACAGTACACAAACAGTGTTCAACAGTACACAAACAGGTGTTCAACAGTACACAAACAGGTGTTCAACACTACACAAACAGGTGTTCAACAGTACACAAACAGGTGTTCAACACTACACAAGCAGGTGTTCAACAGTACACAAGCAGGTGTTCAACACTACACAAGCAGGTGTTCAACAGTACACAAGCAGGTGTTCAACAGTACACAAGCAGGTGTTCAACAGTACACAAGCAGGTGTTCAACAGTACACAAGCAGGTGTTCAACAGTACACAAGCAGGTGTTCAACAGTACACAAGCAGGTGTTCAACAGTACACAAGCAGCTGTTCAACAGTACACAATCAGGTGTTCAACAGTACACAAGCAGCTGTTCAACAGTACACTAACAGGTGTTCAACAGTACACAAGCAGCTGTTCAACAGTACACAAACAGGTGTTCAACAGTACACAAGCAGCTGTTCAACAGTACACAAGCAGGTGTTCAACAGTACGCAAACAGGTGTTCAACAGTACACAAACAGGTGTTCAACACTACACAAACAGGTGTTCAACACTACACAAACAGGTGTTGAACACTACACAAACAGGTGTTGAACACTACACAAACAAGTGTTCAACACTGCACAAACAGATGTTCAACACTACACAAACAGGTGTTCAACAGTACACAAACAGGTGTTCAACACTACACAAGCAGCTGTTCAACACTACACAAACAGTGTTCAACAGTACACAAACAGGTGTTCAACACTACACAAACAGGTGTTCAACACTACACAAACAGGTGTTCAACAGTACACAAACAGTGTTCAACAGTACACAAACAAGTGTTCAACACTACACAAACAGGTGTTCAACACTACACAAACAGGTGTTCAACAGTACACAAACAGGTGTTCAACACTACACAAGCAGCTGTTCAACACTACAGTAACAGGTGTTCAACACTACACAAACAGGTGTTCAACAGTACACAAACAGGTGTTCAACACTACACAAGCAGCTGTTCAACACTACACAAACAGTGTTCAACAGTACACAAACAGGTGTTCAACAGTACACAAACAGGTGTTCAACAGTACACAAACAGGTGTTCAACACTACACAAGCAGGTGTTCAACAGTACACAAACGGGTGTTCCACAGTACACAAGCAGGTGTTCAACAGTACACAAACAGGTGTTCAACAGTACACAAACAGGTGTTCAACAGTACACAAACAGGTGTTCAACAGTACACAATCAGGTGTTCAACAGTACACAAACAGGTGTTCAACAGTACACAAACAGGTGTTCAACAGTACACAAACAGGTGTTCAACAGTACACAAACAGGTGTTCAACACTACACAAGCAGGTGTTCAACAGTACACAAGCAGGTGTTCAACAGTACACAAGCAGGTGTTCAACAGTACACAAGCAGGTGTTCAACAGTACACAAGCAGGTGTTCAACAGTACACAAGCAGGTGTTCAACAGTACACAAGCAGGTGTTCAACAGTACACAAGCAGCTGTTCAACAGTACACAATCAGGTGTTCAACAGTACACAAGCAGCTGTTCAACAGTACACTAACAGGTGTTCAACAGTACACAAGCAGCTGTTCAACAATACACAAACAATGTTCAACAGTACACAGTCTTCAACAGTACACAAACAGGTGTTCAACAGTAAACAAACAGGTGTTCAACACTACACAAACAGGTGTTCAACACTACACAAGCAGGTGTTCAACAGTACACAACCAGGTGTTCAACAGAAAACAAATAGGTGTTCAACAGTACACAAGCAGGTGTTCAACAGTACACAAGCAGGTGTTCAACAGTACACAAGCAGGTGTTCAACACTACACAAGCAGGTGTTCAACACTACACAAGCAGGTGTTCAACACTACACAAGCAGGTGTTCAACAGTACACAAGCAGGTGTTCAACACTACACAAGCAGGTGTTCAACAGTACACAAGCAGGTGTTCAACACTACACAAGCAGGTGTTCAACAGTGTTCAACACACAACAGGTGTTCAACAGTACACAAGCAGGTGTTCAACAGTACACAAGCAGGTGTTCAACACTACACAAGCAGCTGTTCAACACTACACAAGCAGGTGTTCAACAGTACACAAGCAGGTGTTCAACAGTACACAAGCAGGTGTTCAACAGTACACAAGCAGGTGTTCAACAGTACACAAGCAGGTATTCAACAGTACACAAGCAGGTGTTCAACAGTACACAAGCAGGTGTTCAACAGTACACAAGCAGGTGTTCAACAGTACACAAGCAGGTGTTCAACAGTACACAAGCAGCGGTTCAACAGTACACAAGCAGCTGTTCAACAGTACACAATCAGGTGTTCAACAGTACACAAGCAGCTGTTCAACAGTACACAAACAGGTGTTCAACAGAACACAAGCAGCTGTTCAACAGTACACAAACAGGTGTTCAACAGTACACAAGCAGCTGTTCAACAGTACACAAACAGGTGTTCAACAGTACACAAACAGGTGTTCAACAGTACGCAAACAGGTGTTCAACAGTACACAAACAGGTGTTCAACACTACACAAACAGGTGTTCAACACTACACAAACAGGTGTTCAACACTACATAAACAGGTGTTGAACACTTCACAATCAAGTGTTCAACACTGCACAAACAGATGTTCAACACTACACAAACAGGTGTTCAACAGTACACAAACAGGTGTTCAACACTACACAAGCAGCTGTTCAACACTACACAAACAGTGTTCAACAGTACACAAACAGGTGTTCAACAGTACACAAACAGGTGTTCAGCAGTACACAAACAGGTGTTCAACACTGCACAAACAGGTGTTCAACACTACACAAACAGGTGTTCAACAGTACACAAACAAGTGTTCAACACTACACAAGCAGCTGTTCAACACTACACAAACAGTGTTCAACAGTACACAAACAGGTGTTCAACACTACACAAACATGTGTTCAACAGTACACAAACAGGTGTTCAACACTACACAAACAGGTGTTCAACAGTACACAAACAGGTGTTCAACAGTACACAAAAAGGTGTTCAACACTACACAAACAGGTGTTCAACACTACACAAACAGGTGTTCAACAGTACTCAAACAGTGTTCAACAGTACACAAACAGGTGTTCAACAGTACACAAACAGGTGTTCAACACTACACAAACAGGTGTTCAACAGTACACAAACAGGTGTTCAACACTACACAAGCAGGTGTTCAACAGTACACAAGCAGGTGTTCAACACTACACAAGCAGGTGTTCAACAGTACACAAGCAGGTGTTCAACAGTACACAAGCAGGTGTTCAACAGTACAAAAGCAGGTGTTCAACAGTACACAAGCAGGTGTTCAACAGTACACAAGCAGGTGTTCAACAGTACACAAGCAGGTGTTCAACAGTACACAAGCAGGTGTTCAACAGTACACAAGCAGCTGTTCAACAGTACACAATCAGGTGTTCAACAGTACACAAGCAGCTGTTCAACAGTACACTAACAGGTGTTCAACAGTACACAAGCAGCTGTTCAACAGTACACAAACAGTTGTTCAACAGTACACAAGCAGCTGTTCAACAGTACACAAGCAGGTGTTCAACAGTACGCAAACAGGTGTTCAACAGTACACAAACAGGTGTTCAACACTACACAAACAGGTGTTCAACACTACACAAACAGGTGTTGAACACTACACAAACAGGTGTTGAACACTACACAAACAAGTGTTCAACACTGCACAAACAGATGTTCAACACTACACAAACAGGTGTTCAACAGTACACAAACAGGTGTTCAACACTACACAAGCAGCTGTTCAACACTACACAAACAGTGTTCAACAGTACACAAACAGGTGTTCAACAGTACACAAACAGGTGTTCAACAGTACACAAACAGGTGTTCAACACTACACAAACAGGTGTTCAACAGTACACAAACAGGTGTTCAACAGTACACAAACAGGTGTTGAACACTACACAAACAGGTGTTCAACACTACACAAACAGGTGTTCAACAGTACACAAACAGTGTTCAACAGTACACAAACAAGTGTTCAACACTACACAAACAGGTGTTCAACACAAACAGGTGTTCAACACTACACAAACAGGTGTTCAACAGTACACAAACAGGTTCAACACTACAGTAACAGGTGTTCAACACTACACAAGCAGGTGTTCAACACTACACAAACAGGTGTTCAACACTACACAAGCAGGTGTTCAACACTACACAAACAGGTGTTCAACAGTACACAAACAGGTGTTCAACAGTACACAAACAGGTGTTCAACAGTACACAAACAGGTGTTCAACAGTACACAAACAGGTGTTCAACACTACACAAGCAGGTGTTCAACAGTACACAAACAGGTGTTCAACAGTACACAAACAGGTGTTCAACAGTACACAAACAGGTGTTCAACAGTACACAAACAGGTGTTCAACAGTACACAAACAGGTGTTCAACACTACACAAACAGGTGTTCAACAGTACACAAACGGGTGTTCAACAGTAAAAACGCAGGTGTTCAACAGTACACAAACAGGTGTTCAACAGTACACAAACAGGTGTTCAACAGTACACAAACAGGTGTTCAACAGTACACAATCAGGTGTTCAACAGTACACAAACAGGTGTTCAACAGTACACAAACAGGTGTTCAACAGTAAACAAACAGGTGTTCAACACTACACAAACAGGTGTTCAACAGTACACAAGCAGGTGTTCAACAGTACACAACCAGGTGTTCAACAGTAAACAAATAGGTGTTCAACAGTACACAAGCAGGTGTTCAACAGTACACAAGCAGCTGTTCAACACTACACAAGCAGGTGTTCAACACTACACAAGCAGGTGTTCAACACTACACAAGCAGGTGTTCAACACTACACAAGCAGGTGTTCAACAGTACACAAGCAGGTGTTCAACACTACACAAGCAGGTGGTCAACAGTACACAAGCAGGTGTTCAACACTACACAAGCAGGTGTTCAACAGTACACAAACAGGTGTTCAACAGTACACAAGCAGGTGTTCAACAGTACACAAGCAGGTGTTCAACACTACACAAGCAGCTGTTCAACACTACACAAGCAGGTGTTCAACAGTACACAAGCAGGTGTTCAACAGTACACAAGCAGGTGTTCAACAGTACACAAGCAGGTGTTCAACAGTACACAAGCAGGTGTTCAACAGTACACAAGCAGGTGTTCAACAGAACACAAGCAGGTGTTCAACAGTACACAAGCAGGTGTTCAACAGTACACAAGCAGGTGTTCAACAGTACACAAGCAGGTGTTCAACAGTACACAAGCAGCTGTTCAACAGTACACAAGCAGCTGTTCAACAGTACACAATCAGGTGTTCAACAGTACACAAGCAGCTGTTCAACAGTACACAAACAGGTGTTCAACAGTACACAAGCAGCTGTTCAACAGTACACAATCAGGTGTTCAACAGTACACAAACAGGTGTTCAACACTACACAAACAGGTGTTCAACACTACACAAACAGGTGTTCAACACTACAAACAGGTGTTCACAACACTACACAAACAGGTGTTGAACACTTCACAATCAAGTGTTCAACACTGCACAAACAGATGTTCAACACTACACAAACAGGTGTTCAACAGTACACAAACAGGTGTTCAACAGTACACAAACGGGTGTTCAACAGTACACAAACAGGTGTTCAACACTACACAAGCAGCTGTTCAACACTACACAAACAGTGTTCAACAGTACACAAACAGGTGTTCAACAGTACACAAACGGGTGTTCAACAGTACACAAACAGGTGTTCAACACTGCACAAACAGGTGTTCAACACTACACAAACAGGTGTTCAACAGTACACAAACAGGTGTTCAACACTACACAAGCAGCTGTTCAACACTACACAAACAGTGTTCAACAGTACACAAACAGGTGTTCAACAGTACACAAACATGTGTTCAACAGTACACAAACAGGTGTTCAACACTACACAAACAGGTGTTCAACAGTACACAAACAGGTGTTCAACAGTACACAAACAGGTGTTCAACACTACACAAACAGGTGTTCAACACTACACAAACAGGTGTTCAACAGTACACAAACAGTGTTCAACAGTACACAAACAGGTGTTCAACAGTACACAAACAGGTGTTCAACACTACACAAACAGGTGTTCAACAGTACACAAACAGTGTTCACACAAGCAGGTGATGTTCAACAGTACACAAGCAGGTGTTCAACAGTACACAAGCAGGTGTTCAACAGTACACAAGCAGGTGTTCAACAGTACACAAGCAGGTGTTCAACAGTACACAAGCAGGTGTTCAACAGTACACAAGCAGGTGTTCAACAGTACACAAGCAGGTGTTCAACAGTACACAAGCAGGTGTTCAACAGTACACAAGCAGCTGTTCAACAGTACACAATCAGGTGTTCAACAGTACACAAGCAGCTGTTCAACAGTACACTAACAGGTGTTCAACAGTACACAAGCAGCTGTTCAACAGTACACAAACAGGTGTTCAACAGTACACAAGCAGCTGTTCAACAGTACACAAACAGGTGTTCAACAGTACGCAAACAGGTGTTCAACAGTACACAAACAGGTGTTCAACACTACACAAACAGGTGTTCAACACTACACAAACAGGTGTTCAACACTACACTAACAGGTGTTGAACACTACACAAACAAGTGTTCAACACTGCACAAACAGATGTTCAACACTACACAAACAGGTGTTCAACAGTACACAAACAGGTGTTCAACACTACACAAGCAGCTGTTCAACACTACACAAACAGTGTTCAACAGTACACAAACAGGTGTTCAACAGTACACAAACAGGTGTTCAACAGTACACAAACAGGTGTTCAACACTACACAAGCAGGTGTTCAACAGTACACAAACGGGTGTTCAACAGTACACAAGCAGGTGTTCAACAGTACACAAACAGGTGTTCAACAGTACACAAACAGGTGTTCAACAGTACACAAACAGGTGTTCAACAGTACACAAACAGGTGTTCAACAGTACACAAACAGGTGTTCAACAGTACACAAACAGGTGTTCAACAGTACACAAACAGGTGTTCAACACTACACAAGCAGGTGTTCAACACTACACAAGCAGGTGTTCAACAGTACACAAACAGGTGTTCAACACTACACAAACAGGTGTTCAACACTACACAAACAGGTGTTCAACACTACACAAACAGGTGTTCAACACTACACAAACAGGTGTTCAACACTACACAAACAGGTGTTCAACACTACACAAACAGGTGTTCAACACTACACAAACAGGTGTTCAACACTACACAAACAGGTGTTCAACACTACACAAGCAGCTGTTCAACAGTACACAAACAGGTGTTCAACACTACACAAGCAGCTGTTCAACAGTACACAAACAGCTGTTCAACACTACACAAACAGGTGTTCAACACTACACAAACAGTGTTCAACAGTACACAAACAGCTGTTCAACACTACACAAACAGGTGTTCAACACTACACAAACAGTGTTCAACAGTACACAAACAGTGTTCAACAGTACACAAACAGGTGTTCAACACTACACAAACAGGTGTTCAACACTACACAAACAGGTGTTCAACACTACACAAACAGGTGTTCAACACTACACAAACAGGTGTTCAACACTACACAAACAGGTGTTCAACACTACACAAACAGGTGTTCAACACTACACAAACAGGTGTTCAACACTACACAAACAGGTGTTCAACAGTAATAACAAAATACAAAGGTTTAAGTTAGTAAAGCTACTAGATCATAACAGAATGTAAGTTAGTAAAGTGTAAAGGTTTAATGGGACAAAAACATAACAATATTGAAGACGATAAAATATACAACTTCACTAAACAATTTTACAACTACAGACACAATAATTGGATGACACTAATGTAATTGTGTCTTGCAATTATTAGTTATATGATATTATGTCATTATTTCTTAGTCTCTCTTTTAAAGTGATTGGGAGACGTGCAAGTTTTAACTACATGTGGGAGGTCAGTCCACAATACAAACATATCAGAGATATGTTTGTTCCTCTTTCCTGTATGACAATTTATATGATGCGGCCGTGGACCAATGATTCCTCTGAACTTCAGTAGTAGTCAATCCAACCACTTGAGGTGGACGGTAGAGCTACGGTCTTTAGCCATGCAAGTCGGCGTTCAATTCCTGACCATCCAAGTGATTGGACACCATTCCTTTCCCCCGTCCCATCCTAAATCCTTATCCTGACCCCCTTTCCAGTGCTATATAATTATAGCACTGGGAAGCGCTATATGCGCTCAGTTTGGGCTCTAAGCTCGAGTGGCACATACAGACTCCAGCTTGAATACTTCCTGAAACTTAACCAAAACTTTCAGGAAGTATACAAGCTGGAGTCTGATGTGCCACTCGACCTTAGAGCCCAAACTGAGCGGGAAATTCCATAGAAAAGCGTCTCAGAAATAACAGTGACAACGGAAGAGATAAAGAAGCAACTGCAGGAACTGGACGTGACAAACGCCGCGCTACAATTACTGACCACGGGTGGGACACAGGTGGAGACTGTCTTCCCACATGAACCACAGGAACGTTAGAAAGAACTTTTTCAGTGTCAGAGTAGTTAACGGATGGAATGCATTAGGCAGTGATGTGGTGGAGGCTGACTCCATACACAGTTCCAAATGTAGATATGATAGAGCCCAGTAGGCTCAGGAACCTGTACACCAGTTGATTGACGGTTGAGAGGCGGGACCAAAGAGCCAGAGCTCAACCCCTGCGAGCAACAACTAGGTGAGTACCAGGCATGACAGGGTTGTTACCATCAACACCTTTACCTGAATTTACTTGACGCCACTGACACTGTAGTGGCTTCAACGAGGACAGGAAGCCGGCGGCTTGTCAAATGTCCCCTCCCCCCATTTGCCCTGATGATGTTCCAGGTGGCTTTTAAAACCGAACAGGGTTTTGATATTTGCAGCTTCGGCGGGTAGGCGGTTCCATGGGTTAATAACCCTGTGGGTGAAGAAGCATCTCCTGCTCTCAGACCTACACTGTGGCTTGTTGAGCCTGAAGCAGTTACTTCTTGTTCGTATTATATCTCACCTGTTGAAGAAATTGTCCACGTCAACATCCTCCAAATTGTTCAGTATTGTAAAAGTGTCACTGAGATCCACCCTGTCGTGCCGGGTCTGCAGTGTTGTCAGCCCTGTGGCCCTCAGCCCTGTAGCCCTCAGTCCTGTGGTCCTCAGCCCTGTAGCCCTCAGCCCTGTAGCCCTCAGCCCTGTAGCCCTCAGCCCTGTAGCCCTCAGCCCTGTGGCCCTCAGCCCTGTGGCCCTCAGCCCTGTACCCCTCAGTCCTGTGGTCCTCAGCCCTGTAGCCCTCAACCCTGTAGCCCTCAGCCCTGTGGCCCTCAGCCCTGTAGCCCTCAGTCCTGTGGCCCTCAGCCCTGTAGCCCTCAACCCTGTGACCCTCAGCCCTGTAGCCCTCAGCCCTGTGGCCCTCAGCCCTGTAGCCCTCAGTCCTGTGGCCCTCAGCCCTGTAGCCCTCAACCCTGTGACCCTCAGCCCTGTAGCCCTCAGTCCTGTGGTCCTCAGGCCTGTAGCCCTCAACCCTGTGACCCTCAGCCCTGTAGCCCTCAGCCCTGTAGCTCTCAGTCCTGTAGCCCTCAGCCCTGTGGCCCTCAGCCCTGTGGCCCTCAGCCCTGTAGCCCTCAGTCCTGTGGCCCTCAGCCCTGTAGCCCTCAACCCTGTGGCCCTCAGCCCTGTAGCCCTCAACCCTGTGACCATCAGCCCTGTAGCCCTCAGTCCTGTGGTCCTCAGCCCTGTAGCCCTCAGCCCTGTGGTCCTCAGCCCTGTAGCCCTCAGCCCTGTGGTCCTCAGCCCTGTAGCCCTCAGTCCTGTGGTCCTCAGCCCTGTAGCCCTCAGTCCTGTGGCCCTCAGCCCTGTAGCCCTCAGCCCTGTGGCCCTCAGCCCTGTAGCCCTCAACCCTGTGACCCTCAGCCCTGTAGCCCTCAGTCCTGTGGTCCTCAGCCCTGTAGCCCTCAGCCCTGTGGTCCTCAGCCCTGTAGCCCTCAGCCCTGTGGCCCTCAGCCCTGTAGCCCTCAGCCCTGTGGTCCTCAGCCCTGTAGCCCTCAACCCTGTGACCCTCAGCCCTGTAGCCCTCAGTCCTGTGGTCCTCAGCCCTGTAGCCCTCAGTCCTGTGGTCCTCAGCCCTGTAGCCCTCAGCCCTGTGACCCTCAGCCCTGTGGCCCTCAACCCTGTGGTCCTCAGCCCTGTAGCCCTCAACCCTGTGACCCTCAGCCCTGTAGCCCTCAGTCCTGTGGTCCTCAGCCCTGTAGCCCTCAGCCTTGTGGTCCTCAGCCCTGTAGCCCTCAGCCCTGTGGCCCTCAGCCCTGTAGCCCTCAGCCCTGTAGCCCTCAGCCCTGTGACCCTCAACCCTGTGGCCCTCAACCCTGTGGCCCTCAACCCTGTGACCCTCAGCCTTGTGGCCCTCAGCCTTGTAGCCCTCAGCCCTGTGGCCCTCAACCCTGTGGCCCTCAACCCTGTGGCCCTCAACCCTGTGACCCTCAGCCTTGTGGCCCTCAGCCTTGTAGCCCTCAGCCCTGTAGCCCTCAGCCCTGTGGCCCTCAACCCTGTGACCCTCATCCCTGTGGCCCTCAACCCTGTGGCCCTCAACCCTGTGGCCCTCAACCCTGAGGCCCTCAACCCTGTGGCCCTCAACCCTGTGACCCTCAACCCTGTGACCCTCAACCCTGTGGCCCTCAACCCTGTGGCCCTCAACCCTGTGACCCTCAACCCTGTGACCCTCAACCCTGTGACCCTCAACCCTGTGTCCCTCAACCCTGTGACCCTCAACCCTGTGGCCCTCAACCCTGTGACCCTCAACCCTGTGACCCTCAGCCCTGTGGCCCTCAACCCTGTGACCCTCAACCCTGTGGCCCTCAACCCTGTGGCCCTCAACCCTGTGGCCCTCAACCCTGTGACCCTCAACCCTGTGGCCCTCAACCCTGTGGCCCTCAACCCTGTGGCCCTCAACCCTGTGGCCCTCAACCCTGTGGCCCTCAACCCTGTGGCCCTCAACCCTGTGGCCCTCAACCCTGTGGCCCTCAACCCTGTGGCCCTCAACCCTGTGACCCTCAACCCTGTGGCCCTCAACCCTGTGGCCCTCAACCCTGTGGCCCTCAACCCTGTGGCCCTCAACCCTGTGGCCCTCAACCCTGTGGCCCTCAACCCTGTGGCCCTCAACCCTGTGACCCTCAACCCTGTGGCCCTCAACCCTGTGGCCCTCAACCCTGTGGCCCTCAACCCTGTGACCCTCAACCCTGTGGCCCTCAACCCTGTGGCCCTCAACCCTGTGACCCTCAACCCTGTGGCCCTCAACCCTGTGGCCCTCAACCCTGTGGCCCTCAACCCTGTGACCCTCAACCCTGTGGCCCTCAACCCTGTGGCCCTCAACCCTGTGGCCCTCAACCCTGTGGCCCTCAACCCTGTGACCCTCAACCCTGTGACCCTCAACCCTGTGGCCCTCAACCCTGTGGCCCTCAACCCTGTGGCCCTCAGCCCTGTGGCCCTCAACCCCTGTGGCCCTCAACCCTGTGGCCCTCAACCCTGGATTTTATGATACTGAACAAACTGGAAAATCCAGATCACTTCGTTCCAAGTTAACGCATCGGAGCGGCAATACCTTCAAGATGAAGACACCACAGTACAGCCATACACCACAATACAGCCATACACCACAATACAGCCATACACCACAGTACAGCCATACACCACAATACAGCCATACACCACAATACAGCCATACACCACAATACAGCCATACACCACAATACAGCCACACACCACAGTACAGCCATACACCACAGTATAGCCATACACCACAGTACAGCCATACACCACAGTACAGCCACACACCACAGTACAGCCATACACCACAGTACAGCCATACACCACAATACAGCCATACACCACAATACAGCCATACACCACAGTACAGCCATACACCACAATACAGCCATACACCACAATACAGCCATACACCACAATACAGCCACACACCACAGTACAGCCATACACCACAGTACAGCCATACACCACAATACAGCCATACACCACAATACAGCCATACACCACAATACAGCCATACACCACAATACAGCCATACACCACAATACAGCCATACACCACAATACAGCCATACACCACAATGCAGCCATACACCACAATACAGCCATACACCACAATACAGCCATGCACCACAATACAACCATACACCACAATTCAGCCATACACCACAATACAGCCATACACCACAATACAGCCATACACCACAATACAGCCATACACCACAATACAGCCACACACCACAGTACAGCCATACACCACAGTATAGCCATACACCACAGTACAGCCATACACCACAGTACAGCCACACACCACAGTACAGCCATACACCACAGTACAGCCATACACCACAATACAGCCATACACCACAATACAGCCATACACCACAGTACAGCCATACACCACAATACAGCCATACACCACAATACAGCCATACACCACAATACAGCCACACACCACAGTACAGCCATACACCACAGTACAGCCATACACCACAATACAGCCATACACCACAATACAGCCATACACCACAATACAGCCATACACCACAATACAGCCATACACCACAATACAGCCATACACCACAATACAGCCATACACCACAATGCAGCCATACACCACAATACAGCCATACACCACAATACAGCCATGCACCACAATACAACCATACACCACAATTCAGCCATACACCACAGTACAGCCATACACCACAATACAGCCATACACCACAATGCAGCCATACACCACAATACAGCCATACACCACAATACAGCCATACACCACAATACAGCCATACACCACAATACAGCCATACACCACAATGCAGCCATACACCACAATACAGCCATACACCACAATACAGCCATGCACCACAATACAACCATACACCACAATTCAGCCATACACCACAGTACAGACATACACCACAATACAGCCATACACCACAATACAGCCATACACCACAGTACAGCCATACACCACAATTCAGCCATACACCACAGTACAGCCATACACCACAATACAGCAATACACCACAATACAGCCATACACCACAATGCAGCCATACACCACAATACAGCCATACACCACAATACAGCCATACACCACAATACAGCCATACACAACAATACAACCATACACCACAATACAGCCATGCACCACAATACAACCATACACCACAATTCAGCCATACACCACAGTACAGCCATACACCACAATACAGCCATACACCACAATGCAGCCATACACCACAATACAGCCATACACCACAATACAGCCATACACCACAATACAGCCATACACCACAATACAGCCATACACCACAATACAGCCATACACCACAATACAGCCATACACCACAATACAGCCATACACCACAATGCAGCCATACACCACAATACAGCCATACACCACAATACAGCCATACACCACAATACAGCCATACACCACAGTACAGCCATACACCACAATACAGCCATTCACCACAATACAGCCATACACCACAATACAGCCATACACCACAATACAGCCATACACCACAATACAGCCATATACCACAATACAGCCATACACCACAGTACAGCCATACACCACAATACAGCCATACACCACAATACAGCCATACACCACAATACAACCATATACCACAATACAGCCATACACCACAGTACAGCCATACACCACAATACAGCCATACACCACAATACAGCCATACACCACAATACAGCCATACACTGTAACAGTAGAACTGTAAAAGAAGAAAGACCATAGATGTAATATTAAAAGTTGGTAGTGAGTTGGTAGTGACCTGACTAGCAAGTCTGGGTCATCCCAAGTCTGTGTCATCCCAAGTCTGGGTCATCCCAGGGGATTAGAGCTCATTGTAGACAGCAGCGCCACTGCCTCCTGTGACGAGTCATCCAACTAGGAGAACAATGAAATGCATTACAAAATTAGTAGGAATTATCAATCGGAGTTAAGTTCTTATGTTAAAATTAACGTCAATTGAGACTAATGAAGAAGTCTTGTATATTAGCAAAGAAGCATTTGACTTCAGTCAGATCTGAAATAGGTAAGACATATTTCGTCACTGGAAAATAGATACCTACCAACCTGTTTGTTAAATGATGTAAATTAGTGAAATGCAAGTGCTACTAAATATTGTAATTAGCCTGGCTCCAGTATCTAGATTATTCCCAAGTGTTTTGGGCATAATAAAGTCACCTTTAGTGACGAATACAGGATTTTAGTAGTAATCGTTTTCAAAGATTAATCTGGCCACTAGCCTAGGTCAGCCTCTGAGAGGTGAGAGTGGAGAGAAAGAGTTATATGTTATGCTGATGATATTTGTATTATGGCAAACAGTAAACCAAGGCTACAAGTGTTACTTGATGCATTCTCCAAGAAAGTAGTAGAATGTGGCCTCATAATCTCTGTTGATAAAACAAGGGTTCATATTCCCCATTCTCTTCATGTTAACTATACTATTAATGGAGTGCCCGTGGAGACTTGTGAGTCTTATAAATATCTTGGAGTCCAGGTTAATGATACAAATCTCGTCAGCAACCTGCGGAAAAAACTAGTTTGAGCGTCTTAAACCTCTCAGAACTCTTCTTGGCAAAGGATTTGGCATTAACATAAAATATGCTCGTAGTTTTTATATTGCCTTTATACGATCTGTTGTTGATTATTATGCCTTGCATCTTCTTAATTTTTCTCCTAAACAATTACAAGGCCTAGATGTAGTACAGAATGATGCCATGCGCATCATCCTGGGTTGTCCTAGAACTGTCAGAATTGTTAACATGAGAAAGGAACTAAACTTACCTTCCATTTACGAAAGAATAGTTCTTCTTAGTACTATGTTTTGCGCCAAAACTTTGAAAAATAATGGTCCCCCAGCTCTATTCAAATTAAATTGAGATCCATTCTAAACAATTCTGACTGTTCCCTCAATCCGCCGCAAAAAGCTCCCTACAGTGTGTGGCTCAGTTGTTGTGCCTATAATCTTCTGAAACTGAATGTATCTCTTTACCCTTATAAAACTGTTCACTATATTCCCCCTTGGAAAGATGTGTGGGGTCTCTCTGCATTATACCCCCATCAGTGTAAAACAAATGTATTACACTGACACTTTGAGATGTATAACATTAGAAGCTATTGACAGTCATCTTCATATTCTCAAACCGACTGAATCCTATGCCTTTACTGATGGCTCTGTGCAGTTAGATACTGGTAGAACAGGTTGTGCATGTACAGTATATAAAGGGGATGAAAAGATCATGTCTAGTACACAGTGATTGAACAACTGAGCAAGCACGACACAGACCGAGCTATTGGGCATTTATCTAGCCACTGAATACCTTAAGCTCGATGGTGGTGGAGTTATTTTCTGTGACTCTAAAAGTGCTCTGCAGTCCTTAAATAACCCATCACAATGTATGTTGGAAGTAGCTTGTAATATTAAATGGAATGTAATTTTTGCCAATGATAATAACTCTTGTATAAAATTTGTGTGGATCCCATCCCACGTTGGAGTTGGAAAACATGACTTTGTAGATCGATTGGCCAATGAGGCTTGCAGAAAAGAAAACATTGATTATGACTTTGGACTATCTAATGCAATTATTAGAAACATACAAATTAAATAAATTAATTAAGATTTAGAAGAACTAAGAAATGCCCAGAGACCTGAAAGCTACAGTATTAAAAGTTATGACAAGTTTTGTAATAATAGGTATTTGTATGGTCAGCACAGTAACCGGACCAGGCAATGTGATGTAGTCATTGCGCGAATTCGCCTTGGCTATAGACACATCTGGCAGGTTAGTGAGGCTGAGCCACTACCAGAATACTCAGATTGTAAACTCTGTGATAAACCTTTAATGCATTCACTAGAACACTATATTGTTGAATGTGAAACCGTAAAGGACTTTAGACCTCCTGGCCTCTTGTATCACCAAAAGTGTAACTATTTTATTGACTCAGGTTATCTTGAGGTTATCTTGAGATGATTTCGGGGCTTTTTAGTGTCCCCGCGGCCCGGTCCTCGACCAGGCCTCCACCCCCAGGAAGCAGCCCGTGACAGCTGACTAACACCCAGGTACCTATTTACTGCTAGGTAACAGGAGCATAGGGTGAAAGAAACTCTGCCCATTGTTTCTCGCCGGCGCCTGGGATCGAACCCAGGACCACAGGATCACAAGTCCAGCGTGCTGTCCGCTCGGCCGACCGGCTCCCAGGTGTTCTGGACGACATCCTAACAATTTATCCAAAATTTGCTTGTCCATTTTAAAGAATGAAGAACAATTTTTATTTATATTACTTCTAAGCTGCATCACTTATGAACCCATCCCTGCCCTTGTGTGGTAGTGCACAGTAGAAAGTTGTTTTCACATATCCATACATTAAAACATTGAATGTAACCGTGATATATATGTGCTTCAGCCTACAGTTTAGACCTATTGTCTTGTGTATGACCCTCTGTCCTGCGTGACAGTGAATACCAGCATTTTCCTCACTTTAATAAGACTTAATCGAAATCCTCTGATTAGGCAAAATTGTAATTAATTTTGTCAATAAAGATGTTAATAATAATAAGTATGTGTTAGAGACGTCCTGGGTCAACATCGCTCAGAGGGCAAGGCTGAACAACTGGCCTCTCTGTGATATTTTAATGTAATTGTTTGTGTCTGAGTTTGTTATTGAAGAAATCCCCATTAATTGTTGTAGTTAATTTACCAATTGCCTCAGTTAGGAAAATATTCAGTTAGGGAGTGTTCAGATAGGGTTTTTTTTTTTTTAGATATATACAAGAGTTGTTACATTCTTGTACAGAGTTACATTCTTGTACAGAGTACACTGCCACTAGTACGCGTAGCGTTTCGGGCAAGTCCTTAATCCTATGGTCCCTGGAATACGATCCCCTGCCGCGAAGAATCGTTTTTTCATCCAAGTACACATTTTACTGTTGCGTTAAACAGAGGCTACAGTTAAGGAATTGCGCCCAGTAAATCCTCCCCGGCCAGGATACGAACCCATGACATAGCGCTCGCGGAACGCCTGGCGAGTGTCTTACCACTACACCACGGAGACTGCTAGACTGTTTTATTAATTAGTATTTTATTTGATAACTTTGGCTTAATAAATCGTTTATAGAATTTATGGTGTTTAGTGAAATTCCCCCCAACGTGTATCTTATACTTTCTGTTGATGGGCTCAAGCCCCCCAAGCTACAGACTAAGCATCCTCTACAAGCCTGCAATCATTTATTTAATACCTAAAATAATCCCTTTGTACTTTGATTCAATTTCCACACTTACCGTAAATCTTATCCCTCCTTTTCCAATAACTGGGGACTCATATTCGGGGTTTTATACCTAATTGACGGTCTCCTGCTTGACCGTCAATTGGAGAAATTACTCAGACAGCCATACACCACAATACAGCCATACACCACAATACAGCCATACACCACAATACAGTCATACACCACAATACAGCCATTCACCACAATACAGCCATACACCACAATACAGCCATACACCACAATACAGCCATACACCACAATACAGCCATACACCACAATACAGCCATACACCACAATACAGCCATACACCACAATACAGCCATACACCACAATACAGTCATACACCACAGTACAGCCATACACCACAATACAGCCATACACCACAATACAGCCATACACCACAATACAGCCATACACCACAATACAGCCATACACCACAATACAGCCATACACCACAATACAGTCATACACCACAAAACAGCCATACACAACAATACAATCATACAACACAATACAGTCATACACCACAATACAGCCATACACCACAATACAGCCATACACCACAAAACATCCATACACAACAATACAGCCATACACCACAAAACAGCCATACACCACAATACAGCTATACACCACAATACAGCCATACATCACAAAACAGCCATACACAACAATACAGTCATACACCACAATATAGCCATACACCACAATACAGCCATACACCACAATACAGCCACACACCACAATAAGGCTATACACCACAAAACAGCCATACACCACAATACAGCCATATACTACAATACAGCCATACACCACAATACAGCCATACACCACAATACAGCCATACACCACAATACAGCCACACACCACAATACAGCCATACACCACAAAACAGCCATACACCACAATACAGCCATATACTACAATACAGCCATACACCACAATACAGCCATACACTACAATACAGCCATAAACCACAATACAGCCATACACTATATAACAGTCATACACTACATTACAGCTATACACCACAATACGGTCATACACTACAATACAACCATACACTACATTACAGCCATACACTACATTACAGCTATACACCACAATACAGCCATACACCACAATACAGTCATACATCACAATACAACCATACACTATATTACAGCCATACACTACAATACAGCCATACACCACAATACAGCCATACATTACATTGCAGCCATACACTACTATACAGCCATACACCACAATACAGCCATACACCACAATACAGCCATACACTACATTATAGCCATACACCAAAATACGGTCATTCACTACAATACAACCATACACTACATTACAGCCACATACCACAACACAGCCATACACCACAATACAGCCATACACTACATTGCAGCCATACACTACTATACAGCCATACACCACAATACAGCCATACACCACAATACAGCCATACGCCACAATACAGCCATACACCACAATACAGCCATACACCAAAATACAGCCACACACCACAATACAGCCACATACCACAATACAGCCATACACCATAATACAGCCACACACCACAATACAGCCATACACCACAATACAGCCATACACTACAATACAGCCATACACTACAAAACAGCCATACACCACAATACAGCCACACACAACAATACAGCCATACACTACATTACAGCCACACACCACAATACAGCCATACACCACAATACAGCCATACACTACAATACAGCTATACACCACAATACAAGCATACACCACAATACAGCCACACACCACAATACAGCCATACACCACAATACAGTCATACACCACAATACAGCCACACACCACAATACAGCCACACAACACAATACAGCCATACACCACAATACAGCCATACACTACAATACAGCCATACACCACAATACAGCCATACACCACAATACAGCCGCACACCACAATACATCCACACACCACAATACAGCCACACACCACAATACAGCCATACACCACAATACAGCCATACACTACAATACAGCCATACACCACAATACAGTCATATACCACAATACAGCCACACACAACAATACAGCCATACACCACAATACAGCCACACACCACAATACAGCCACACACCACAATACAGCCACACACCACAGCACAGCCATACACCACAATACAGCCACACACCACAACACACCCACACACCACAACACAACCACACACCACAACACAGCCATACACCGCAATACAGTCATACACCACAATACAGCCACACACCACAACACAGTCATATACCACAATACAGCCATACACCACAATACAGCCACACACCTCATCACAGCCACACACCACAATACAGCCATACACCACAATACAGCCATACACCACAATACAGCCACACACCACAATACAGCCATACACCACAATACAGCCATACACCACAATACAGCCACACACCACAATACAGCTATACACCACAATACAGCCATACACCACAAAACAGCCACACACCACAATACAGCCATACACCACAATACAGCCATACACCACAATACAGCCATACACCACAATACCGCCACACACCACAATACAGCCATACACCACAATACAGCCATACACCACAATACAGCCACACACCACAATACAGCTATACACCACAATACAGCCACACACCACAATACAGCTATACACCACAATACAGCCATACACCACAATACAGCCACACACCACAATACAGTCATACTCCACAATACAGCAATACACCACAATACAGCCACACACCACAATACAGCCATACACCATAATACAGCCACACACTACAATACAGCCATACACCACAATACAGCCACACACCACAATACAGCCATACACCACAATACAGCCACACACCACAATAAAGCCATACACCATAATACAGCCACACACTACAATACAGCCATACACCACAATACAGCCACACACTACAATACAGCCATACACCACAATACAGCCACACACAACAATACAGCCATACACCACAATACAGCCACACTCAACAATACAGCCATACACCACATAAATGGGCTCTCAGCCATAGTGTCTGACCTGCAAATAACTTACCGAAGACGTTATTGCTTCAGTTTAAAATTCAGCTGAGAAAATTCCTCAGTAACAATGGCTAGATCTTTGACAAGCCGTGTGCTTTTTGTCCCCGTCGAGCCCCTTAGAATTTGTGGTTATCAGGTAAATTCAGGTTCAATAAATCAAACTTCTAAATTTAATATTGCCATAGTTAGCCTAGCAATACGTAAAAATTAATTTTCTTTGTTATAAAAGAACTCCCCGTTTTCTTTCAAGGTAGAAACCGCAAATACTCAACATAAACTCAAGTAATGTGTCCGTCGATGATGTTTATTTTTTATTTATTTATTTATTTATGCATATACAAGAATGTACATAAGGAATGTGAGGATACAATTATGGTAATTACAGTCTTGTAAAGCCACTAGCACGCGCAGCGTTTCGGGCAGGTCCTTAATCTAAGAAAATTTTAAGGAGGTAAATACTTGCAAAATTTATAGACAAAAAAATGATAACAGATTACATGGAATGAAAAAAAAAGATGAGAGAAAATTATAGGTACAGTATATTAAAGCACATAGGTAGCTATGATTGATTGCAATGACAGCTTAAAATGGTAGTTGACAACAAATAGGTAGGCACAATACAGCAGAAACAATATAAGATTGATTGCAATGACAGCTTGAATGGTAGTTGACAAAAATTGGTAGTCACAATACAGCATATGGCTAGCACATAAAAGAAGACAGCAATGAACACAATGATAAGGTTGTTTGATATTACATAAAAATTATGAGATTGGGTACCACTAGGTACAGAGCAAATTTAAAGCTCAGTGTAGGAAACTAAATAGATGAAGTTAGGTACTTTTTGGTTTTGCTTTTAAATAAGGCAAAAGTTTTACAGTTTTTCAATTCACTAGGGAGTGAGTTCCATAGACTAGGTCCCTTAATTTGCATAGAGTGTTTACACAGATTAAGTTTGACCCTGGGGATATCAAAGAGATATATATTTCTGGTGTGGTGATAATGGGTCCTATTACATCTGTCCAGGGAGAGTTTCAGAGCATGGTTTGCATTTAAGAACAGGGTTTTGTAAATGTAGTTGACACAAGAGAATGTGTGGAGGGAGTTAATATTTAGCAAGTTTAGAGATTTAAACAAGGGAGCTGAGTGTTGTCTGAAAGCAGAGTTAGTTATTATTCTGATAGCAGATTTTTGCTGTGTGATGATGGGCTTAAGGTGGTTTGCAGTGGTAGACCCCCATGCACAGATACCATAATTAAGATAGGGGTAGATTAGTGCATAATATAGTGAGAGGAGAGCAGAGTTAGGAACATAATATCTGATTTTGGAGAGTATACCAACTGTCTTAGAGACTTTCTTAGTTATGTGTTGAATGTGGGTGCTGAAGTTGAGTCTCTTGTCTAGGAATAGGCCAAGAAACTTGCCATCATTTTTATTACTGATGTTAATGTTGTCTATCTGTAGCTGAATTGCATTTGATGATTTGCTTCCAAATAAGATGTAGTAAGTCTTTTCGATGTTTAATGTTAGTTTGTTCGTTGACATCCATAAGTGGACTTTTTTTAATTCATTATTCACAACATTATTTAGTGTATGTGGGTTGAGGTTTGAATAGATAAGGGTAGTATCGTCAGCAAACAATATAGGTTTGAGAATATTAGAGACATTAGGCAGATCGTTTATATATATAAGAAATAGAAGAGGTCCTAAGATGCTGCCCTGTGGCACTCCAACGGTAATTGGTAGAGTGGAAGAAGTTGTATCATTGATGGTTACATATTGGTGTCTGTCACTAAGATAGGATCGGATGTAGTCAAGGGCAAGGCCTCGGATTCCATAATGCTGGAGTTTAAGTAAGAGGTAGTTGTGATTAACAGTATCAAAGGCTTTTCTTAGGTCAATGAAGAGTCCAATCGGAAACTCATTTTTGTCAAGGGCTGAGTAGATAATGTCAAGGAGACTAATAATTGCATCATTGGTACTCTTTTGGGACCGGAAGCCAAACTGGCAGGGGCTGAGTATGTCGAATTTTACGAGGTAGGAATAGAGCTGTTTGTAAATAATTTTTTCAAATATTTTTGATAGAATGGGTAGATTTGATATTGGTCTATAATTGTTTATGTCCGCCGGACTGCCTCCTTTATGGACTGGCGTTACTCTTGCTTTTTTGAGGATATCAGGGAAGGTGTGACACTATAGATTTGTTGAACAGTAGTGCTATGGGTGGGGCAAGGGCATGGGAGGCTCTCTTGTACACAATGGACGGAATTTCACTGGTGTTCCCTGCCTTGGTTTTTAGAGAGTGTATGATGGACACAACATCTGTCGGGCTGACTGGTGAAAGGAGAAGAGAGTTTGGATAGCTGCCTGAGAGATATGTGTTAATATGTGTCTGAGTCTGTGGGATTTTACTGGCAAGATTAGCACCAACCGATGAAAAGAAACTATTAAATTCATTTGCCATTTCTAAATCAGTTGACGGTATATCCCCATCCTTGTAGAGTTTTATTTGGTTATGTGAGTGTTGTTTAGTTCCTAGGATACTAGAGATAGTTTTCCAAGTGTTTTTCATGTTGCCTTTTGCTTCATTGAATCTATTCACATAATATGCAAGTTTTGCCTTTCTTATGATACTGGTAAGCATTGATGAGTACCTTTTAGCTACTTCCCTTGAAACTAGGCCAATCCTAACTTTCTTTTCATATTCATGTTTCTTGTTGATTGAGTTGAGAATGCCACTTGTGAGCCATGGATTGTTTAATCTTTTGTCAGTTACTTGCTTGGTAAGAAGGGGGACAATGAAGGTTGTAGTGGCTTAGAGTTTTGGAGAGGAAGAGGTTAGCTAATGAATTTATATCATGGGTATTATTGAATTCAGAATCCCAGTTAATATTGTGAAGTGCCTCTGTAAGATTGTCTAAAGCTGATTCACTGTGTAGCCTAAATGAAAGTTTCTTACTTTTTGGTGGTGTTATGTCCATGTTCGCTATGAGAAAGGTAGGATAGTGGTCAGTTGTTCTGTCATAGATTATACCAGATACAAGGGGAGCTGTTATGTTTGTCCATATGTGGTCCAAGGTAGTGGCTGATGTTTGAGTGACTCGGGTAGGTTTGGTGATTGTGGGGATTAGCATACAGGAGTTCATGCCGTTAAGGAAATAGTCAACTTGAGAGCAGTTTTGTTGACCCAGGTCAATATTAAAGTCTCCTCCCAGAATGATGTGGTTTTTGTTGAGATTGTTGTTTATAATAAGATTCCTTAGGTTGTCTGAGAAAGAAGCTATGTTAGTATTAGGAAATCTATAGATGGCTCCAATAGTCAAAGAGGATTTAAGGGATTTAATTGTAAACTGAGCAAAAGTATATTCACAGTAGTCATCTCTGTCACTAATAACACTGTTGCAGATAAATGTATCTCGGTAATATATAGCTGTGCCACCACCTTTTTTATTAGGCCTACAGTTATGAATGGCTTTATAACCAGCTAAGTTGTAGAGTTGGGTATAGTCTTTATTTAGCCAAGTTTCTGTTAAAATAATGAACGATAAGTTAGTACCTAGTGCTGTGAGTAGTGCATTTAAATCGTCAAAATGTTTACCAAGTGATCTAACATTTTGGTTATAAACTGATAGACAGGTGCTATTTTGAAGTTTGTTTTTAGCCTGGTGTGCTGTGAAATACTTGCAATAATGATGATCAATGTGCTGGTTGGTATAGATATGAGACAGAAGATTTTGATCAGGATCAATATCAGTGTGCATAGAGATGCAGAGTTATCACAATACAAGATACACGATAAAGCAAAACACAAGAATAAGAGCAGATACAATAAAATAGTAACAATTTAGAAGTAAAATAAAGATCCAATAGATAGCCAGGGAGGACACAGAAGTTACATAAAATAAAACACAAAAAATCAGTAGAGACTGACAATATAAATGTAAAATAAAAAATAATAAGAAAAATAATAATCATAAAAAAAAATGATCTTGAAGATAATTAGCTTAGTAATGGTTAATTAACAGGGTAATAAAAAGCCCTAGGTTTAGTGACAAGGGGATTAACTAAGAACAAATAATTAAGAGTATAAAACAGGCAAAGATGACAAACAAAAAATAAAGTAAAAATTAAAATAAAAATAAGAATAAACACCTTTGGAAAGGAAAGGCAGAGCTTAAGTACACTTTGGTTGTATGTGAGACTACAAATTATGTTCTGGTTATTCAGCTGATATCCCACAGTCATCCAGGAAAGAAGTGAGGTGTGCTTCAGTGGTTATGACATAAGTTTTTCCAGAGTCAGTCTTCCTAGCTATTATTTTACCATCGCGCACAAAACAATGTTTAATAGCAGTGGATCTATTGCGAATTCCACGTAGTTTAAATAAGAGATTTTGTCTGAATCTGGTAAGACATTCGTTCACATAAACCTTGGATTTCCTAGCGACTGCAGCAGTGATAAGGTCTGACTTGCGGGAGCAGCTATCTAACTTCACGCGTATCCTTCTGTTGTTTGCACCAGATGGTTTGGTACCCACTCTATAAGCTGACTTAATGTCTCTTGCTTCGATGTTAATACTATAATGATAGTAATAATTTAATTTATTTATATAATTTTTGCATCATCAGCAAACAATGAGAGGAACGAGTCTATACCCTGTGAGAGATCATTCACATATATCAGAAACAGTATAGGTCCAAGGACTGACCCCTGCGAGACTCCACTGTTGACGTCTCGCCAGTCTGAGACCTCACCCCCTCTTTATATTTATTGAATATAAATTAATTTAATTTATATTCATTGTCTCGGGGATAGGCAGCCAGAGAGTATTCATACACGTCAGGCTTATATCGAGGCTTAATGACATTGATGAGAATATTAGAAACTACATCATCAAATTTGCAGATGACAAAGGTTTATGATAAAGTGGGAAATGCAAATGATCACAAAACTATAGTGAAGTCTTACAAAGAGATCTACATCAACTCCACAAACGGTCAGATGACTGGCAAATGCTTCTTAATATTGACAAATTTAAGACCCTGCATGTGTGGCATAACAACTCAC
This sequence comes from Procambarus clarkii, assembly GCF_020424385.1. Lineage (NCBI taxonomy): Eukaryota > Metazoa > Arthropoda > Malacostraca > Decapoda > Cambaridae > Procambarus > Procambarus clarkii. Next base: position 26,766,495 of record NC_059586.1, on the reverse strand, counting down.
GCCACAACCACCTCATTAATAACATTACATTACAGCAGACTGATGAAACAAAGGACATTGCTGACAAAATCCACAACTCAATGAAAGTTGCTCAGCAGGTTGGGGCAGCAGTCAAAACGTTGACCGTTGGAGTAATCTAGAGAACCTTTAACGTTAAGAAAAAGAAGGTAGTGACTCAATTGTATAAATCTCTGGTGCGGCTCCATTTGTATTACTGTATCCAAGCATGGAGACCTCATCTTCAGAAGCATATTCTTGAGAAAGTGCAACACCGGGCAACAAAAATCATTCCAGAGATAAGTCAACTCACGTATCAGGAACGGTTAAGGGCCACAGGGCTAACAACGCTACACACTAGGCATGACGGGGCGGATTATATTGAAACGTTTATAACACTGAACAAATTGAAGGATGTCGATCCAGACCTTCAAAAGTTCAGATGTAACACAAACAAGGAACAACGGCTTCAAGCTCAACAAGCCACACTGAAGGACTGAGAACAGGAGATGCTTTTCACCCACAGAGTTATTAACCCGTGGAACCGCCTACCCGCCGAAGCTGTAAATGCCAAAACTCTGTTGGGTTTACAAGTACAGCTGGAGAAGATCATCAGGGCAAATGAAGGGACCTTCGACAAGCCGCCGGCTTCCTGTCCACGTTGAGGCCACTAGTGTTAGTGACTCGCAGGTAAACATAGGTAAAGTGCCGCTGCTTGAGACACCTTTGACACTGTAAAGATTGTCTGCTAGTTCCGGCAATTTATCGATAAAAGAGAATTTCAATTAATTTTACCCATATCAGTGATTAATGGTGCAAATTACTATAAGAAAAAGATTGTTTTCAAAAGTTAGTTTTGAGAATATTTAGCCGTGTAGCTGGCGGGCAGTAGCAACAGTAGTCATGGTGGGGGGGGGGGGGGGGGTCACAACGTGGCCCTATATATGTACATCTATATAAATGAAAATGTAAATGTTCATTTGTTCAAAATCGCTAATCTCCGAAAGTTCTTCACCAATTGCTTTAAAATTTTAACACAACGTTCCAGTCGCATACGAGCGGGTTTTTATATACCTACTATATACATATCACGTCCGTGATAGGTAAAAATATATATATTATTTTTAAACTGTGTTTTTCCTGTGACTTTTCATGTGAGGGAAATCTCAGAAACCTTTTTACCGACCCAATACACACAGAAATCCCAATAGCGTAATATATATCAAATTAATAAATCCACAAGGGCCGTGATGAGGGTTCGAAACTGGTCTCGGAACCCATGTCTTGCTATTTGCAAACAATACTGTTTATTGACCAAGTTGTATAATGGCTGATTTTTGCCACGTCCCCATTTTTTAAACTAGATTTATACTTTAATCTCAATTAGTTTTAAGTTTTAGTTTAAGTGTTTTTCCCCCACACCTTGCTAAACGTTGTGCGAATTACTGGCTTTAGGTAATGTATGTACTTCCTCTATCTGTATATCCAACATTATGTTGGTAACTCATCTCCTATGTATGTACTTTTACCTGAATAAACATTTGAATTTGAATTTGAAAATTTGAATTGGGGAGCGTCACTCATCCTGTGAGTGGACACACCGCCATAGTGACAGTATTGGGCAGTGCCACTCATCCTGTGATTGGACACACCGCCATAGTGACAGTATTGGGCAGCGCCACTCATCCTGTGAGTGGACACACCGCCATAGTGACAGTATTGGGCAGCGCCACTCATCCTGTGAGTGGACACACCGCCATAGTGACAGTATTGGGCAGCGCCACTCATCCTGTGATTGGACACACCGCCATAGTGACAGTATTGGGCAGCGCCACTCATCCTGTGATTGGACACACCGCCATAGCAACAGTATTGGGCAGCGCCACTCATCCTGTGAGTGGACACACCACCATAGTGACAGTATTGGGCAGCGCCACTCATCCTGTGAGTGAACACACCACCATAGTGACAGTATTGGGCAGCGCCACTCATCCTGTGAGTGGACACACCGCCATAGTGACAGTATTGGGCAGCGCCACTCATCCTGTGAGTAGACACCGCCATAGTGACAGTATTGAACAGCGCCACTCATCCTGTGAGTGGACACACCACCATAGTGACAGTATTGGGCAGCGCCACTCATCCTGTGACTGGACACACCACCATAGTGACAGTATTGGGCAGCGCCACTCATCCTGTGAGTGGACACACCACCATAGTGACAGTATTGAACAGCGCCACTCATCCTGTGAGTGAACACACCACCATAGTGACAGTATTGGGCAGCGCCACTCATCCTGTGAGTGGACACACCGCCATAGTGACAGTATTGGGCAGCGCTACTCATCCTGTGAGTGGACACCGCCATAGTGACAGTATTGAACAGCGCCACTCATCCTGTGAGTGGACACACCACCATAGTGACAGTATTGGGCAGCGCCACTCATCCTGTGAGTGGACACACCACCATAGTGACAGTATTGGGCAGCGCCACTCATCCTGTGAGTGGACACACCACCATAGTGACAGTATTGAACAGCGCCACTCATCCTATGAGTGAACACACCACCATAGTGACAGTATTGGGCAGCGCCACTCATCCTGTGAGTGGACACCGCCATAGTGACAGTATTGGGCAGCGCCACTCATCCTGTGAGTGGACACCGACATAGTGACAGTATTGGGCAGCGCCACTCATCCTGTGAGTAGACACCGCCATAGTGACAGTATTGGGCAGCGCCACTCATCCTGTGAGTGGACACCGCCATAGTGACAGTATTGGGCAGCGAAACTCATCCTGTGAGTGAACACCGCCATAGTGAAAGTATTGGGCAGCGCCACTCATCCTGTGAGTGGACACACCGCCATAGTGACAGTATTGGGCAGCGCCACTCATCCTGTGAGTGGACACCGCCATAGTGACAGTATTGGGCAGCGCCACTCATCCTGTGAGTGGACACACCGCCATTGTGACAGTATTGGGCAGTGTCACTCATCCTGTGAGTGGACACCACCATAGTGACAGTATTGGGCAGCGTTACTCATCCTGTGAGTGGACACCGCCATAGTGACAGTATTGGGCAGTGTCACTCATCCTGTGAGTGGACACACCTCCATAGTGACTGTATTGGGCAGCGTCACTCATCCTGTGAGTGGACACACCGCCATAGTGACAGTATTGGGCAGTGTCACTCATCCTGTGAGTGGACACACCGCCATAGTGACAGTATTGGGCAGCGCCACTCATCCTGTGAGTGGACACACCGCCATAGTGACAGTATTGGGCAGCGCCACTCATCCTGTGAGTGGACACCGCCATAGTGACAGTATTGGGCAGCGCCACTCATCCTGTGAGTGGACACACCGCCATAGTGACAGTATTGGGCAGTGTCACTCATCCTGTGAGTGGACACCGCCATAGTGACAGTATTGGGCAGCGTCACTCATCCTATGAGTGGACACACCGCCATAGTGACAGTATTGGGCAGTGTCACTCATCCTGTGAGTGGACACACCTCCATAGTGACAGTATTGGGCAGCGTCACTCATCCTGTGAGTGGACACTGTAACACCCAGGACCTCCCCCCCCCCCGCCATTAGAGTTCACACCCAGGGAAGCCTTCTCCAAGAGGTCAGCCTAGATGACCTCCGGTTTATCTTGTATATTGATTAAAAATTCCTGGGTTAGTCTTAGTCAGCATAGTTTCAAGTATGTAATATTTCATGCAAGGAAATTAGACTCCAGATTCTTATGTGTAAACATCCCTGGATCTCCCCCTTTTGGCCAGGTCAGAGGTCAGCCACACACGTAATTAATAACTCCTCTCTTGAAGACTGTATGGTGAATGTCAAACAAGCTTTTTGAAATATTTCTTGAGTGTTTGTACACTTTTGGTGGGTAGCAACAGCAGATCTCCCCCTCCCCCCTGTGGGGGTTGAATATAGAGGGCCTGTAGAAACATAGGAAAGGCAGAGGGTGGTACACCGGGATCGAGAGCGGGGCTGTGAAGAACATCTCAGCCAGGGAGAGACAGATAGCTTAAGGTAATGTGTGTGATCTCTGAGGTTTTGTTCCATGTCCAAATTTCTTAACTTTTTGCCAGTGTTAGAGGAGCATTTATAAGTGGTGATTGACATAATTTTGGTCTCAATAAACTCGTTAAATTTCCCGTCTGTGTCAATTGTTGAATCCTCTTAGCCTTTTGGATATAGTGGCTGACAACCGTTTTCAAAATTAATGACAGTCATAGAAAGTACTCTCCTAGTCAAGCAATGTTTCTTGCCTCGTTGCTTGATATAGTTTCAATGGTCAAAGGCAGATGGTGGCAGCGTATTTAATCCTTGTGTTAGCATTTCCTTATTGGCAGTGTACCTTTGGTTCCGGTGTAACCATCATATGTCAGCTCATAACAGTGTTATCAAGTGCAACCGATGAGGAAGTGTTACTCAGGATAAGTAGTGTTCCATTATAGTGGTGTTCCATTATAGTGGTACATTTTAGGGTGGTGTTACAATAGAGGGGTGTTACAATGGTGCTAGCGGTGGTCCAATAAATTGTGGGTGTGTTCACACTTTATTGGAGTCCTGCGCGCCGGCGGCTGCTCAGTTGGCCACGTAGTTGTTTGTTAGTTTAGGCGGGCTCGCGATTTCGTTGCTCGGGGCCACACGTATTTTAAGTGTTATGATTAGTGCGACATACGGGAAACTAGAGAAAGTTTGGGGTATGCGCGTCGCTCTGAAATCTATGGACAGAAATTAGTTCTCGTTTCTCTTCATAGCTTCCAGGGGTGTACAACCCAGTTATAGGTTGTACAGCAATCTGTTCGGCAGGTTGTCTGGGAAATTATCAGTGAAGGACGCTTACTGATATATTTCTGAGGTACATAGAGTTGCCTCGAGTTCTAGGTGTTAACGATAAGGCCGCAGACGGTGCTTCGTCACCTAGAGTGTAGCTGAGTTATCATCATAGAGGGGGTCATGTTGGCAGCGAGACTGACCTCAAACATTCTGGTCGTGAATTGTGTCTTAGGAAGGACGGCTGCTAGTGTTGGATGTTTTTCCCCAAGGGCGGGTCAGACGTAGTTAGCAGGCGTAGCTTACCGAGGAACAATCGTAGATTTAATCACCACGAGAGTAGTCTTACAATTAGTTAAGGGAATTCATAGTTAAGTATATTATATCTTGTTATTTTCATTATTTTACTCTGATATTTTCATAAGTGTAAGGAATTTCAGTGTCGATAAGGTTGGATGTGCACCTGACCGCCTGGTGTGTGCACATATGTGTACATGTGTTTCTCATGCGACGATCTGGGAGATTGTTTATACTAAGTTATCAACACCTGTTTCATCTTGGGCGCGCGGTCATAACTCTCGTCCACTGGGGAAGGGTACTGTCCTATGTCCCTTCATCTTTCTGCAGACGCTCCGCGCGGCGTATATTGTGTGTACAGCGAGTGTGCGTTGGTTCTGATTTACTTTTTAACGTTCATTCGTTCCATAGAACATTGTGTTAAATTTTCATGTTAATATGACGCTCGGTGACAAAGTTACAGATATTGTGTTATTTTGTGGAATTATATCTTTATTGGCAATTTGTTTGATTTTATATGTCCACTCAGATGTTATCAGAATGGAAGGGGTTCAAAATAGGGTTGCAATCCCCCTCTATTACTTCTCAGTTCCTGCCCCAAATTCCCTACACCTACCCCACCCACTTCCCTCCCACCCTACCCGCCCATGTTCCCTCCACCCACTCTGCTCCACTTCCTCCCACCGTCCCCACTATCCCCACTCAGGGTCACTCCACCCACACCTTGCTTGTTCAGCCCCTCCCCTCTCAGTATTGTCCCACTCCACCCGTCCACCCTCACCCTCCTTCCCCTCAGTTTCCACCCCTTCCGCCCCACCCCGAGTCGCTGTCACTCATCCACGCGCCCTCCACTCTCCCTCCACTTCCACCCTCCCCGCCCTGCGCCCAGTCCCTCAACCCCCCACTAGCCCTCCCCGCCTCCCTCATACCTCCTGTCATACCCTCCCCCTCCGACATTCCCCACCCCCACCCTGCTTCCCCCGCCCATCCCCCCAGTGTTGCCTCCCCGGGGGTAGTTTGTACTTGTGGTAAGATTTCTTACACATTAAGTAGTATTAGTAAGGAGAAGTGTTGGACCTGTCATGGAAAAGGTCATTTTAGGAAAGCGTGTACGAGTGTTCGGCTTAAGGAAGTGCCGTCACCAGATTACTTTAAGGATGGTCGCCCTACTTTTGAAGTCAAGGTTGAGGGTGAGATTTTGATTGCGTTCTTGGACACGGGTAGCCAAGCAACACTCATTAAGAGTTCAGCCTTCAGCAAATTCAAACAAGCACGGCTTAAACGTTGTTATAAACAGCTCACAGCAGTTAATGGGGGACAAATTGACATCTTGGGTCAAGCCACTGTTAATTTTGAAATAGGTCATGATGGGTCGTACCCTCACACTTGTACAGTGGTTCAGAATCTTGCTTATCCGGGTGATATCTTGATTGGCATGGATTTCTTACACAGGTTTTCATATTCTCTGTCTGCTGAGAAAGGGGCGAGACATTGCCGGTTGAAATTAGGAACTGTATCCTATCCGGTGACATTGACTGACCATCCCCCGGTTGTAGCTTCCATCCAGCGGAAGCAGAAACATCATGCCAATTACGCGAAATTTTTGTTTCAGTCTCTTCCAGACAATAATACGAAGTCGTGTATTTTACATGCTTTTGACAAGCAGACTTGCCCACCACGATCATTTAGGTTCCTTAGGGTGGCCGTGGGTCGTCATATCCAGCCTGGTACTACCCTTCTGGTGGCCGGCAGGTTTGATAAACTATTAATTCCCCACCACTTAATTGTTGTCCTGGACAAAGGTGCTCTCATACCTGTAGTCAATCTCTCACACAAGACCTACCGCTTCAGAGTGGGTGATCGAGTGTCTCAGGGTATTATCTTAGAGGAGACATCGATCTTTCAATCAGATCCATCGGAAACTATTACAGACACTAAGCAATGTGGCGCTCTTAATGTTAGAGACACTAGTAAGACTGCGGAGCACGACACAACGGTGCTCACGCCACCTTGCGATACCAACAATTTGAATAAATTAATATCAGCACTAGACTTACAGCACATTCCACAGTTAGAGAGGAAACGGGTGCGGGAAGTTTTGCGGATGTTCCCCAAATTATTTGCAACGGACGACGATCAAATTGGGTTGTTAGACAGAATTGAGCACACCATTCCAACAGGTGATCACGAGCCCGTGTATACGAGACAGTGGAGGCTCCCGGAACAGGCTAAGAAAACTATCAGAGAGGAGTGTCAGAAGATGTTAAGACAGGGAGTTATAGAACCAAGCACTTCACCATGGCTGTCTCCGGTGGTGCTGGTGCGCAAACCGGATGGTAGTTACCGGTTTTGTGTCGACTATCGGAAGGTTAATGAAATAACAAAGGGGGACGTGTACCCCTTACCTCGGATTCAGGAAATTATAGATCAGTTCGCGGCAGCCAAGTATTTCTCCACTCTGGATGCTAAGTCAGCATATTGGGCTATTCCAGTGGCAGTTAAGGACCGTGAGAAAACAGCATTCTCTGATGGGGTTCACCAGTTTCAGTTTAAGCGCATGCCTTTTGGGCTCAAGACAGCCCCTTCCTCATTTCAGAGGGCTATTAACTACATCCTCAGCCCTGTGCTAGGTAGGCATTCATTAGCATACCTGGATGACGTGGTTATCTACTCTAGGTCGTTTGAGGAGCACCTGCGGGACTTGACTGAGACACTGTCATTGTTAGACAAGGCAGGGTTCAAATTGAATATCCAAAAATGCACCTTGGCATCTCAGAAATTCAAATTTCTGGGGTTCCAGGTGAGCACAGATGGCATCCGCCCTGACCCAGACTCATGCCGCGCCATTGCTGAGATGCCCAGGCCTAGGTCAGCAAGGGATGTGCGCCGGTTTCTGGGAGCAGCCGGATACTTCCGCCGCCATATTGAGGGATTTGCTAGTATAACAGCGCCTTTAACTGACCTTGTAAAGAAGAATGCTAAATTTATGTGGACCTCAGAACACGATGAGGCTTATACTAGGCTCAAAAGTCAATTAATTACCGCCCCAGTATTAGCTGTGCCTGACTTTGATAAGGAGTGGGAGGTGCATACAGACGCTAGTGGTATTGCCATAGGAGGGTGCTTAATGCAGCGTGATTCAGAGAACCATCCTCACCCTGTGGCGTATTTCAGCAGAAAAGTGAAGGGACCTGAAGTTAGATACTCAGCAACAGACAAGGAAGCACTTGCTGTGGTCGAAAGTGTTCGTTATTTTGAGCCTTACCTATTCCAACGTCATTTTGTTATTTTCACAGATCACAGAGCTCTCACATATATATTTAAAAAGAAAACAAAGTGTCCCCGGATGTCCCGTTGGTCTCATGAGTTGTCAGCTCACTCGTTTCAGATCCTTTATAAGCCTGGACCATCTCACGTGGTGCCAGACACGTTGAGTAGGAACGTCGCGTCAGTTAACGTAAATGTCAACATTGAAACTATTGCAAGTGATAAAATGAGAGAATTTCAAATGGGAGAACAGCGATGGAAGGAAATAATTGAATATTTGGAGGGTGGTAAATACCCTATGAAGAAAGGTAACTTTCCCCTGCAGCATTTTGACCTGCAGAAGGGTGTCCTATATTATGTTAACGACATGAAAGATCGTGCGGTTTACCAGTTAGTCATCCCCGACGTGTTAAGATCATCAGCCGTGAAACTTGCGCATGCATCTAAGATCGCTGGTCACCCTGGGGTCTTTAAGACCTATATGAGAGCTAAAACTTTATTCTATTTTCCTAGGATGTTATCTTATATCACTAAGTTTGTCAGATCGTGTCCGAATTGTCAAAGGAGAAAAGGTACCCCTAAGGTACAGGCGCCACTACAAGAGTTCCCTGACATTTTTGAGCCTTTAGATCGAGTGGGAGCGGATTTGATTGATTTACATAGTAGTCATTCTGGTAATCGCTACGTGTTGGTGCTAGTGGACCATCTGTCCCGGTTCACTACCTTGGTTGCTCTTCCTCGTAAGGACGCGCAGACGGTTGCAGACGCTTTCTTAAGTAAATTTGTCACTGTGTTTGGACCACCTAAAGTATTAGTATCTGACAGAGGTCAAGAGTTCGTTGGTAACACTTTTAAAGAGGTTTGTAAAATTTTAGAAACAACAACAGCCCTCACGACTGCTTACCATCCGCAAGCAAACGGTATGACTGAAAGAACCAATCGTACAATTAAGGATATGCTAGCAATTCTTGCAGAGAAAGATGCTGCCACCTGGGATGAACAACTCCCCTATGTTCAACTAGCCTTGAACACTGCCATTCATCAGTCCATTAACACACAACCACTGCTGCTTTTCACGGGGCGCTCATGTAACTTCCCATCAGGTCTGCTTAACAGACACGAGGTTGTGTACGGTGAGGATTATCCTTCAGAAATCCTCTCTAAAATGAGAAATGCTTGGAGGATTGCTGCTGAGGCTTCTAAGACAGCGAGGAGCCGGTATGCGCACTATTATGATAAGAAGGTTCAACCATTGACACTTAGAGAGGGAAGCTTGGTTATGAGGTTAAATGAAAAGACTCCTGCCAATCAAAGTAGGAAGCTAGCACCTAGATGGCATGGACCATATAGAGTAATTAAGAAGCTTGGACCAGTTAATTTTCTGATCAGGGGAATCTTTGATGACCAGGGTGACACAACTATTCATGTCAACAAATTAAAGTGTTACGTTGCCAGGGAGGAACTGGAACTGCCTTCAGCGATTCCCATTCCTGACCCTTCTGAGTTGACTGACCCAGCTGGGCTTGTCCAGGATGGGGAGGAGGACCTTCTGTCAACTCTCATTGGTACCCAGGGTCAGCCTTGTCACCCTATGTTAACGAGGTCACGGGCGAGGCAGGGAGAGTTTCAGTAAACTGTCTCGTCCCTTAGTAGTTGTTTGTTTTAGCAGAGTTTTTAAACTGGCAATTGTTTTGAGATTTTGTCATGGAATGTATTCAGAGAACATGCCTTACCTACCCTTGGGCTGTACCCTGTCACCAAAGCCCAGGGGAGAGTCCTTGCTTCCGCCAGTCGGAGTGTTATCCTGTCTTCCCCAGGTCTGCTTGTCCACACCGCTCTGTCCCCGGTACCAGCTACTCGTGAACCAACATTGAGGCCAGAGGGGTCACCCCCTCTGGTACAGTGGAGAGGGGGTTACGTTACACCCCACCCCCCTCCCAACACTCCCGGTAACCCCACCACTCGGTTACCTGGGACGGTGATAATGACACCATTCACCCAGCCGACACCTCCCACCACACGAGGTTGTCCAAGCCAGAGTTCCTGCCAGCAGAGCACAGCTGTCCAGATGTCAACGTACCATGGTGGGCCCCAGTCTTGCAGTTCATCATCAGAGGCACCCACCTGCCTGCTGCGACACACCGTGCAGGCACACCGGAAGTGGAGGCGCGAGGTCAACAAGCGGGTATGCCAGCAGCAGTCACCTACCAGTTCCCCCTCGTCCTTGGGGATGCCACATCACTGACTCCACCAAGATGCGCAACGAGGCGGTCACATTCCAACGGCACCTCCCTACTGAGTGTGCTTGACTCGCCAATAGGGTGCACGTTTCGCACCATCGGCCCAAGGTCAGGCACATTAGGGCATGCGCGATAAGGCGTACCGGCTCAGTAGAATGTGACACAAGCAACGCCTGTGTAGTGATGGGCCCCAGGAGCTGAAGTCGGGATCCACCTGGCCTGCCGCCACGCCACCCACGCCCCAACACCTGCACCTGCTTACTTCTGTTGCAAGACGTCGTTGACGCCACACTCTCTGCCCTGCTGTCACGACTCCTGCTATGTAGCTGCTGTCACTCATCATCGACCGTCAGCTTCAAGCAACTGGAGGTGAGATGTGCCTCCATACATCTCTCCTAACACCGTTCACTTGTGACCGGCCAAGTCCCCGGCCGCTGTCACTTGCCGCTGCTCTTCACACCACCACCTTCGAGCAGTTTGATAGCTTGACGAGGAGTCTGTTACCAGTAGACTCGCTCTGTCACCAGACGTACCCCCAGAGCTGTTACAAGAAGATCTCAGGGTATATGCAGGCATCATCGACGGGCAGACGCTGGACCAACATCAGGTCTTCTACATCGGGTCTCCAACATCGTCACCAACATCGTCACCAACATCACGTCTCCAACCAACATCACGTCACCAACATCACGTCTCCAACATCACGTCACCAACATCAGGTCTCCAACATCGCCACCAATATCGGGTCTCCAACATCAGGCCACCTCGCGAGAGTATAACGGATGCACGATAGAAAACGCGTATATAAACACGAACATTAATGTGTCAAGATTTACGAATGATGGTTCAGAGAAATGACTCTATTATTAACGGTGTCAAATAGTTTTGTCTAATTGGGTTAAAAGTGTAACATTTATGGGGATGTAAAGTAACTAGGCCTAGAAAAAGTGGTCCTAGACAGTGTTCTTAGCTAGATGACTTCGGTCTCTAGCACAAACTTTATCTTGAATTTATTACTATTTTATTTCATGTATGTGTCTATGTGATAAGTCGGTCCTGGTGATGAGTGTCCAGGTTTCCTGTTTGGTACCAGTGTATGGGTACATATTTTTTTTTATTATTTGCATGCCTTTTTATTTTCATTAAAATGTTGTAATGTTAAGTAATGTTTCTGTTGTGGTAAGAGGTAGTCTTACTTTCAGTGTGTGCAGGGTGCATGGAGATTGACCCTGGCACTATTGTCTTGTGCGGTATATGGATTGGCCCACAAGTATTCTGTTAACGTACGGTTCTATTGATGAGTCTTCATGTCTATTGTTGTATTTTTACCATGTTTTATAACTTGTATAACTCATAGGTTTGGCTGTGGGTCATGAGGTACCCAGCAGATGTTTGGGGTATGCCCCACTTAGGTATAATGTTTCCTGGTATTTTTAATTAGTTAGATTTAAATTTTAGAGTAGGAATATTACTTATATATATTTTTTTTTTTTTCATGTTGCTGATCATTTTTTTTGTATGTTTTGTTCTTTAGACCTTCTGAGGAAGGCTTGCTAGCCTGCCTAGTGTGCAGGCAGGATATGTCATTGGTTCATAGTATTCCTTATTGCCATGTATTGTCACTCAGGGTTGTATTATGTAGCCTTGTGTTATTCCTTGTATTTTAACATTATATTATTTTTAGTTACTTGTAATTTTCCTGTTCCATTAGGAATTTTTGTTATTTTTTATGTCATGCTAGTTTTAAGGCGATTTTTTTGTTTTGGCCTTCCAGCCTTCTGAGGGAGCCTTGCTGGACTGCCTTGGTCGCAGTCGGGATTTGTTTTTTTTCATTGATACTTTATTGTCATATTAGGATATCGGAATCGTATCATGTGTGACGGTATCATTGCTTGTACTTTTGCCAAGGTATTTTTTTGTACTTTTGTTTCTTTCATTATACATTTATGTTTTGTTCTTACTGCAGTATAACTGTATAATGTACTTTGCTTCATGTTAATTTAGTTAGCTTACTTTTATCATTATGTCACTGGCAATTTTTTTTTTCTTTTTAGGGTTAGTTGTGGTATTTTGGATGAGTTAGGATAAGACAAAATTGGGCTTAATTATCATACACCCGATTTTGTCTTAACTCCGGGGAAAGGGAGCTGTAACACCCAGGACCTCCCCCCCCCTTAGAGTTCACACCCAGGGAAGCCTTCTCCAAGAGGTCAGCCCAGATGACCTCCGGTTTATCTTGTATATTGATTAAAAATTCCTGGGTTAGTCTTAGTCAGCATAGTTTCAAGTATGTAATATTTCATGCAAGGAAATTAGACTCCAGATTCTTATGTGTAAACATCCCTGGATCTCCCCCTTTTGGCCAGGTCAGAGGTCAGTCACACACGTAATTAATAACTCCTCTCTTGAAGAGTGTATGGTGAATGTCAAACAAGCTTTTTGAAATATTTCTTGAGTGTTTGTACACTTTTGGTGGGTAGCAACAGCAGATCTCCCCCTCCCCCCTGTGGGGGTTGTATATAGAGGGCCTGTAGGAACATAGGAAAGGCAGAGGGCGGTACACCGGGATCGAGAGCGGGGCTGTGAAGAACATCTCAGCCAGGGAGAGACAGATAGCTTAAGGTAATGTGTGTGATCTCTGAGTTTTTGTTACATGTCCAAATTTCTTAACTTTTTGCCAGTGTTAGTGTAGCATTTATAAGTGGTGATTGACATAATTTTGGTCTCAATAAACTCGTTAAATTTCCCGTGTGTGTCAATTGTTGAATCCTCTTAGCCTTTTGGATATAGTGGCTGACAACCGTTTTCATAATTAATGACAGTCATAGAAAGTACCCTCCAAGTCAAGCAATGTTTCTTGCCTCGTTGCTTGATATAGTTTCAATGGTCAAAGGCAGATGGTGGCAGCGTATTTAATCCTTGTGTTAGCATTTCCTTATTGGCAGTGTACCTTTGGTTCCGGTGTAACCATCATATGTCAGCTCATAACAGTGTTATCAAGTGCAACCGATGAGGAAGTGTTACTCAGGATAAGTAGTGTTCCATTATAGTGGTGTTCCATTATAGTGGTACATTTTAGGGTGGTGTTACAATAGAGTGGTGTTAGATCCCCAACATGGGAGGGGATCCCCGACATGGGAGGGGATCCCCAACATGGGAGGGGATCCCCAACATGGGAGGGGATCCCCAACATAGGAGGGGATCCCCGACATGGGAGGGGATCCCCGACATGGGAGGGGATCCCCAACATGGGAGGGGATCCCCAACATGGGAGGGGATCCCCAACATGGGAGGGGATCCCCAACATGGGAGGGGATCCCCAACATGGGAGGGGATCCCCAACATGGGAGGGGATCCCCAACATGGGAGGGGATCCCCAACATGGGAGGGGATCCCCGACATGGGAGGGGATCCCCAACATGGGAGGGGATCCCCAACATGGGAGGGGATCCCCAACATGGGAGGGGATCCCCAACATGGGAGGGGATCCCCAACATAGGAGGGGATCCCCGACATGGGAGGGGATCCCCGACATGGGAGGGGATCCCCAACATGGGAGGGGATCCCCAACATGGGAGGGGATCCCCAACATGGGAGGGGATCCCCAACATGGGAGGGGATCCCCAACATGGGAGGGGATCCCCAACATGGGAGGGGATCCCCAACATGGGAGGGGATCCCCAACATGGGAGGGGATCCCCAACATGGGAGGGGATCCCCGACATGGGAGGGGATCCCCAACATGGGAGGGGATCCCCAACATGGGAGGGGATCCCCAACATAGGAGGGGATCCCCGACATGGGAGGGGATCCCCAACATGGGAGGGGATCCACAGAAACTTGATGACTCTTCCCTGGTTGGTTAGTACCCTCACAGCTTTCTTAATCTCAGCGACTATTGCAAGATTTTGTGCCCGATTTTTACTTAGGCTTTGTAACGCTGCTTCTGAGTCAGTGCAGATCACTGCGCCATTAGTGTTTCGTTCATGGAATCTTAACGCCATAACAATGACAGCTCTGCTTGCGTTGAAGAAGCATAGTTCTCAATACGTGCTTTTTCTTCATTTCTGCGCTGGAAAGCATTATTCTTAATTACCGTGTATGCTGCACCAGCCCTGCCATTGACAGGGTTAGATGACCCGTCAGTGTAGATTTGATCTAGTTCATCTCCGGCTTCTTTATATATTTCCTCGAGATACTTGTGCCTCATTTCTTGTGGTGTCATGTTGGATTTTTTCATTGCCATTTCATTGATGATGATCTTGCATGAGTCATCCTCCCAGGGAGGTAACCTCTCTACAGGCAGGAGCTCACGGGCTTGCTCAAGCAGGTGAAGTTCTTCCAGGTAGCAGACTGATCTGTGATGCCATTTTTTGCTTCTCCTGTTTCCTCCTGTGAGTAACACAGAACTCAGTTTTTTCTTGTAATCTTGCAATCTTAATTGCAAGCTTAGCATTCAGTTCCTTAATTCTATTTTTTAACACTGGGAAGGGACAACTCCTCTCGTAGATTAGAAGTTTTGGCAGTTCTTGGAACTCCAAGAATGATTGTCATGGCTTCATTCTGTACGCTTTCAAGCCTTTTCATATCGCTTTGGGAGTAGGTGCACAGAACTGGTGCGGCATAGTATGACGGAGCGCACATAGGTTGTGTACACCATTTTAAGCACGGCAATAGAGGCTCCATGTCCATTCCAGGTCATAGCTTTCAGTGCCCTGAGTCAACTTTTGCATGTTCCTATGAGTTGATTGAGCTCCTCTTTCTTCCCCTTGTTAGAGCCGACAGTGACGCCAAGGTACCGATAGTGGTCAACCCATTCAAGTGTTACACCATTAATTTGCAGTTCTTCATTTGCTCTCCGCTTGTGATGGGAGTATGCCTTCGTCTTGTTTGTGGAGAGAGTGAAACCGAGCTCAATACATTTCCTTCCGAGGAGTTCAATGGACTGTTCAATTTTTCCCAAGGTGGGAGCTTGTATTAAGACATCATCTGCATATCCCACTTGTTGTGTTCCTTCCGGAAAATCAATATTTGCAATGGCGTTCATAAGTACATTGAATAGTGTGGGGCTTAAGACTCCGCCTTGGGGGGTCCCGAGTTCCATATTCATTGTTGCCAACTATATATTTTATCCAAATAGCAGCGAGATCTATAACCCATTAATAATTAAATCTACCATTTAATTACGCTATGATTAAAATATGAAACTCCCCCAAAGTGTGTGAAGGGAAGGTTACTGGTGACAATAAACTATAAAATAAAGTCCGCTCAGGAGTAATAAATACAATTAAATACAATCTCTTGAATTAATAACCAAATCAATCACTGGTTGATTTACCTGCACGACTCCTTAGGTGTAAGGATACCTGCCTGAACGTTACGGCCTCTTAAGTGTATAATGAGTAGTGGTCGTCCCAGCGTTATGATGAGTAGTGGTCGTCCCAGCGTTATGATGAGTAGTGGTCGTCCCAGCGTTATGATGAGTAGTGGTCGTCCGAGCGGTATGATGAGTAGTGGTTGTCCCAGCGTTATAATGAGTGGTCGTCCCAGCGTTATAATGAGTAGTGGTCGTCCCAGCATTATAATGAGTAGTGGTCGTCCCAGCATTATGATGAGTAGTGGTCGTCCCAGCGTTATGATGAGTAGTGGTCGTCCCAGCGTTATGATGAGTAGTGGTCGTCCCAGCGTTATGATGAGTAGTGGTCGTCCCAGCGTTATAATGAGTAGTGGTCGTCCCAGCGTTATGATGAGTAGTGGTCGTCCCAGCGTTATGATGAGTAGTGGTTGTCCCAGCGTTGTAATGAGTAGTGGTCGTCCCAGCGTTATGATGAGTAGTGGTCGTCCCAGCGTTATGATGAGTAGTGGTCGTCCCAGCGTTATGATGAGTAGTGGTCGTCCCAGCGTTATGATGAGTAGTGGTTGTCCCAGCGTTATAATGAGTGGTCGTCCCAGCGTTATAATGAGTAGTGGTCGTCCCAGCATTATAATGAGTAGTGGTCGTCCCAGCATTATGATGAGTAGTGGTCGTCCCAGCGTTATGATGAGTAGTGGTCGTCCCAGCGTTATGATGAGTAGTGGTTGTCCCAGCGTTATAATTAGTGGTCGTCCCAGCGTTATAATGAGTAGTGGTCGTCCCAGCGTTATGATGAGTAGTGGTCGTCCCAGCGTTATGATGAGTAGTGGTCGTCCCAGCGTTATAATGAGTAGTGGTCGTCCCAGCGTTATGATGAGTAGTGGTCGTCCCAGCGTTATGATGAGTAGTGGTCGTCCCAGCGTTGTAATGAGTAGTGGTCGTCCCAGCGTTATGATGAGTAGTGGTCGTCCCAGCGTTATGATGAGTAGTGGTCGTCCCAGCGTTATGATGAGTAGTGGTCGTCCCAGCGTTATAATGAGTAGTGGTCGTCCCAGCGTTATGATGAGTAGTGGTCGTCCCAGCGTTGTAATGAGTAGTGGTCGTCCCAGCGTTATGATGAGTAGTGGTCGTCCCAGCGTTATGATGAGTAGTGGTCGTCCCAGCGTTATGATGAGTAGTGGTCGTCCCAGCGTTGTAATGAGTAGTGGTCGTCCCAGCGTTATGATGAGTAGTGGTCGTCCCAGCGTTATGATGAGTAGTGGTCGTCCCAGCGTTATAATGAGTAGTGGTCGTCCCAGCGTTATAACGAGTAGTGGTCGTCCCAGCGTTATAATGAGTAGTGGTAGTCCCAGCGTTATAACGAGTAGTGGTCGTCCCAGCGTTATAATGAGTAGTGGTCGTCCCAGCATTATAATGAGTAGTGGTCGTCCCAGCGTTATAATGAGTAGTGGTCGTCCCAGCGTTATAACGAGTAGTGGTCGTCCCAGCGTTATAATGAGTAGTGGTCGTCCCAGCATTATAATGAGTAGTGGTCGTCCCAGCATTATAATGAGTAGTGGTCGTCCCAGCATTATAATGAGTAGTGGTCGTCCCAGCATTATGATGAGTAGTGGTCGTCCCAGCATTATAATGAGTAGTGGTCGTCCCAGCGTTATAATGAGTAGTGGTTGTCCCAGCATTATAATGAGTAGTGGTCGTCCCAGCGTTATAATGAGTAGTGGTCGTCCCAGCATTATAATGAGTAGTGGTCGTCCCAGCATTATAATGAGTAGTGGTCGTCCCAGCGTTATAATGAGTAGTGGTCGTCCCAGCATTATAATGAGTAGTAGTCGTCCCAGCATTATAATGAGTAGTGGTCGTCCCAGCATTATAATGAGTAGTGGTCGTCCCAGCATTATAATGAGTAGTGGTCGTCCCAGCATTATGATGAGTAGTGGTCGTCCCAGCATTATGATGAGTAGTGGTCGTCCCAGCATTATGATGAGTAGTGGTCGTCCCAGCATTTTGAAAATTTACATGGAAGTCTCCTAAGAACCACAACTTCCATGCCGGGTGTTGTGTACAATGATCAATGTCCTGGCGGCCCGGTCTCTGACCAGGCCCAGGCTGGTGGTCAGGTCAAGCAGACTGTTGGACGCTGATATTTGCAGCCTGGCGTATAAATCACAGCCTGGGTGATCAGGTATCCTTTGGAGGCATTTATAAAGTTGTCTCTATATACTGTGAGAGGTCGGCCAGTTGTGCTCCTTATGTCTAGAGCGTTGAAAAGCACTGGGCCTTTGAGGTTCTCTCTCAGCGTTCCTATTGCACTGCTGCTTCTCAACTGGGTAATTTTGCACTTCCTGCCATGCCTCCTGGTCTCATATGATGCTATTTCCAAGTGCAAATTTGGAACCAGACCCTCTAATATTTTCCTACTGTGAATTATAATGTATCTCTCCAACTCTCGCTCTTGGATACACAGATTTAAAAAATGTTAATGATCTCAATAATTCAGATATTTTATTGAGATGATTCTAACAGTAAAATATTTTGTTCACGTTCTACAGGTCACCAATTTCTGCAGCTTTGAATATGACTGTTATTGTGCAGCAATGTTCCACCCATGAGACTACATGCCGTGGCAAGTGTCACCGTTGGTCTGGCATCTCCTGTGTGAAAGGTTCTTATTATCCCACCTGGCGTTTTACTTGCAGTTCTGACGGCTATTTTACTGTGTTCTTTAAAAACAAGGTCTTCCCACGTGATTACCCACAAACCTTTCATATTGGGTTTCCGTTCTATAGTGTGTTTTGACTGCGTTTTATATGTGGTTTCCGTTTTTATTTCATCGTTTTTCCAAAGAGCAGAAGTTGGAGCTTATCTTCAATAATATTATTTTGTGTGGTTCACTGAAAGACTTGATTTGTATTAGTTTGGAGGATTGCTGTGTTATCTATGTTATCTACTCCCATAAAACTCCTCGTGTCATCTATAAAGGATGATACAGTACTCTGGTGTGTGTCCTTGGCTGTATCTGTTATGCGGATGAGACAAAGTACTGGGGCAAGCACAGTCTCCAGGGGACTATGCTATTCACGGGGGAATGATCTGGGTTTTACATAAATGACACACTGAGTTTTGTGCGTTATGAAATTATATTAACTTTGACTTTGCAGCAATTCATTTTGAGTTCATTTTGTGTACAATAACACCTCGGCCACTCCTGTGGAAAGCTCTCGCGAGATCTGTGTATATGACCAGGGTTTTGCTAGTCTTCCCTGGCAGCTAAGGCCTTGGCATAGTAATATATATAGGAACTGTGAGAGACTTGAGCGCCTTGTCCTGAATCCGTGTTGTCCAGGGTTATATAGACAGTGATTCCTGGGGGGTAGAAATAGCCTAAGCTACTCTATCCCTTTGAGATGTATTTCTTGCTTATCTCAATAAACATACTTGAACTTGAACTTGACAGTGATTCCATGTGGTTTGTGATCTTTATTCTTAGCACTTTTAACAGATTTTTATGATGTGTGATGTTAGTACCATCAGGTAAAACTTATTTCCTTCTGCTTTAATTCCTCCTTTATGGAGTGGTGTTATCTCCGCTGTCTTAAGAATGTCAGGGACCACATCTGTATTTACACTCTCCAAGTAATGTTAAGAGGCTACGATAATGTTTTTTTTGTCTTACAATTCTTGATGAATATAGAATTCCAGGGATCAGAGCTTGGTGCAGAGTTCATGGACATACTATCCTTGGCTACTACAAAGTCCATTGAGGTTTGGGGGAGATCTGATATATATAGCTTGATATAGGTATCACATTTCTGAAAGACTCGTTTGGGTTAACGATCTTCAGTGTTTTTAGGAATTCAGGGTAAATATAATGTTACTGTATCCTCAGTATTTCTCTCATTTCTTTGTTGTCATTTGTGAAAGTTCCAACACCCTTGTTCAAAGGATCAATGCTAGATGTAGTTATTGTTCTAGATTTTGTGTAGGAGAAAAAGTACCCTATTTCACTGATGGCTGTTCTCTCTGCCTCTCCTGGATTTATATGATTCATGTAGCGTTAGTTCAGTCTGTTTCTCTACACAGTTTTCCATGAAGTTATAGCCATAAAGTTTGGTGTTCAAGTAATTCTGAGAGTTATTTTCTTCGCCCACAGAGGGACGCCGTTCTCGTTCTAAATCTTTTTCTGTCTCTTTAGTGATATTTTGTTTCAGGAGCTACTGAGCCTATTCTTTCTAGGAAATGATTTAGATTAACATTTTCAAGCTGTTCTTCCCAGCTTATGAAGTCTTGGTGTATTTGTTCCCAGGTAATCTGCTTACTGTTAACATTGAATTTGCTAAATTCTCCTCCTCTAGGATTTGTGACTGGCTGCTCATGTCTATTGCCATTGTTAGTCTCAACTTCAATTGGGATGTGATCTAGTAACAGGTATTTGTAATTATTAATGTCCCTAATCATCGTTATTTGTGAAAATCAGGTCTAGTGTGATGTCCTTCATCGCTGCTTATATTATTTGCTGGATTAAGGCAAAACTGTCAGACGTCCGTTAAAGGTCATTTGTGTGTTGACAAAGACTTCTTCCAGAGAGTCTCGCAGATATTACTGTACTTGACAGTCTCCCGTCTCAAGTGTGGTCAACTGGAGGCCTTAACCAGGACGATGTTTGGTGTTTGTGAGGTGTTGTTCCTCGTAGTAAATGTCTCCCAGACATGTACACTTGAGTCTGTAAGACGCCGGACATTATTATGACAAAACGCGTTATAATGGCGTGTTTTGGGTTTTATCCCCCGTTGTTCCTATTATGTCTCTCTTCTCTCTCAGCCTCCAGACACCCACAACAGAGCCGTGATATATATATATATATATATATATATATATATATATATATATATATATATATATATATATATATAAATGCCAACAGCGACTGCCCTGACAGGTACAAGAGGAGTGTTGTTAACGCATACGTCGACCGTGCTCTCAGCCACAGCTCAGAATGGAAGCAAGTCGACGAAGAACTCTGTAGGGTAAGGCAGGTTCTAGTCAATAACGGCTTCTCCAATGGTTTCATCGAAGACATCATAAGAAGGAAAGTGAAAAGCCATGCAACCTCCGAAGAGACAACTAACACAACACCTATACCCCCTATTAGACTATTTTACAGGAACTTCTTTTCCACAGCTCATAAAACAGAGGAAAGGGTCCTGAAAGATATTGTTAATAGAAACGTTATCCCTACAGACAAAAATCAGAGGATACAACTGACGATTTACTATAAAACCAGAAAAACGGCCAGCCTACTCATGAGAAACTCTCCAGACACGAAACAGAACGCTTTAAAAGAGACTAACGTCGTCTATGCCTTCAAATGCCCACTTGGGGACTGTAAGCTCCAAAAAACCCAGTATATAGGCAAGACAACAACATCTCTTTCTAGGCGTTTAACGATGCATAAACAACAGGGCTCCATTAAGGAACATATAATCTCTTCCCATAACCAAACCATCGCCAGAGAAATCCTAGTAAACAACACAGAAATCATCGATAGATACAGCGATAGCAGGCGGCTCGACGTTTGCGAGGCACTACACATCAAGAAGTCAACACCAGCAATCAACAGCCAATTATTGCACAACTATATTCTACCCACCTCAAGACTCCGCTCCAATATAGAAGCATCAAGAAATATGGACCAATAGGCTTTCTACAAACACTTCTATTCAATATCCATTGTTTCGTGTTCTGTCTTGTGTTGATACTTTTAATACCCTATTAATATCCTCTAATGCCACATCATCCTTCCCACCTTACTCAAATGTAATGCCACATCACCCTTCCCACCTCACTCAAATGTAGATATAAAATCAGGGAAACGCAAGTTCTAATCAGTTGTGTATTTGTGAAGTCTTTGAAAATGTAATAAGTTTTACGAAACGCGCCCGTGTCGCGTCAGACTAGAAATAAAAATGAATTTTGGAGAAGTGATTTTTGATTTACCTCCAACAGTGAAGCATAATGTACGAAAGATTGAGAAAATTCGTGTTAGAATTATTAATCTTACTTTTTCGGTCATATTTAATAAAATATGTCTACAGGAAAGACTGCTACCAAAATATACTAATATATATATATATATATGTATATATATATATATATATATATATATATATATATATATATATATATATATATATATATATATATATATTAGTATATTTTGGTAGCAGTCTTTCCTGTAGACATATATTATTAAATATGACCGAAAAAGTAAGATTAATAATTCTAACACGAATTTTCTCAATCTTTCGTACATTTCTTTTCACTGTTGGAGGTAATTCAAAAATCAATTCTCCAAAATTCATTTTTATTTCTAGTCTGACGCGACACTTGAGCGCGTTTCGTAAAACTTATTACATTTTCAAAGACTTTACACATACACAACTGAATGGAACTTACATATCTCCGATTTGTTTATATCTACTTTTGAGTGAGGTGGATGGGGTGAGGTGGTATTTAATAGGGTATTAATTTCATCAACACAAGACAGAACACGAAACAATGGGTATTGAAATGAAAGTGATTGTAGAAAGCCTATTGGTCCATATTTCTTGATGCTTCTATATTGGAGCGGAGTCTTGAGGTGGGTAGAATATAGTTGTGCATTAATTGGCTGTTGATTGCTGGTGTTGACTTCTTAATGTGCAGTGCCTCGCAAACGTCAAGCCGTCTGCTATCGCTGTATCTATCGATGATTTCTGTGTTGTTTACTAGGATTTCTCTGGCGATGGTTTGGTTGTGGGAAGAGATTATATGTTCCTTAATGGAGCCCTGTTGCTTATGCATCGTTAAACGCCTAGAAAGAGATGTTGTTGTCTTGCCTATATACTGGGTTTTTTGGAGCTTACAGTCCCCAAGAGGGCATTTGAAGGCATAGACGACGTTGGTCTCTTTTAAAGCGTTCTGCTTTGTGTCTGGAGAGTTTCTCATGAGTAGGCTGGCCGTTTTTCTGGTTTTATAGTAAATCGTCAGTTGTATCCTCTGATTTTTGTCTGTAGGGATAACGTTTCTATTAACAATATCTTTCAGGACCCTTTCCTCCGTTTTATGAGCTGTGGAAAAGAAGTTCCTGTAAAATAGTCTAATAGGGGGTATAGGTGTTGTGTTAGTTGTCTCTTCAGAGGTTGCATGGCGTTTCACTTTCCTTCTTATGATGTCTTCGACGAAACCATTGGAGAAGCCGTTGTTGACTAGGACCTGCCTTACCCTACAGAGTTCTTCGTCGACTTGCTTCCATTCTGAGCTGTGGCTGAGAGCACGGTCGACATATGCGTTAACAACACTCCTCTTGTACCTGTCTGGGCAGTCGCTGTTGGCATAAGTTCTATTCAGTTGTGTATGTGTAAAGTCTTTGAAAATGTAATAAGTTTTACGAAACGCGCTCAAGTGTCGCGTCAGACTAGAAATAAAAATGAATTTTGGAGAATTGATTTTTGAATTACCTCCAACAGTGAAAAGAAATGTACGAAAGATTGAGAAAATTCGTGTTAGAATTATTAATCTTACTTTTTCGGTCATATTTAATAATATATATATATATATATATATATATATATATATATATATATATATATATATATATATATATATATATATATATATATATATATATATATATATATATATATATATATATATATATATATGTCGTACCTAGTAGCCAGAACTCACTTCTCAGCCTACTATTCAAGGCCCGATTTGCCTAATAAGCCAAGTTTTTCTGAATTAATATATTTACAATAATTTTTTTCTTATGAAATGATAAAGCAACCCTTTTCTCTATGTATAAGGTCATTTTTTTTTTATTGGAGTTAAAATTAACGTAGATATATGACCGAACCTAACCTAACCTAACCTATATTTATAGGTAAGGTTAGGTTAGGTAGCCAAAAAAAGCTAGGTTAGGTTAGGTTAGGTAGGTTAGGTAGACGAAAAAACATTAATTCATGAAAACTTGGCTTATTAGGCAAATCGGGCCTTGAATAGTAGGCTGAGAAGTGCGTTCTGGCTGTTAGGTACGACATATATATATATATATATATATATATATATATATATATATATATATATGTCGTACCTAGTAGCCAGAACTCACTTCTCAGCCTACTATTCAAGGCCCGATTTGCCTAATAAGCCAAGTTTTCCTGAATTAATATATTTACTATAATTTTTTTCTTATGAAATGATAAAGCAACCCTTTTCTCTATGTATGAGGTCAATTTTTTTTTATTGGAGTTAAAATTAACGTAGATATATGACCGAACCTAACCAACCCTACCTAACCTAACCTAACCTATATTTATAGGTAAGGTTAGGTTAGGTAGCCAAAAAAAGCTAGGTTAGGTTAGGTTAGGTAGGTTAGGTAGACGAAAAAACATTAATTCATGAAAACTTGGCTTATTAGGCAAATCGGGCCTTGAATAGTAGGCTGAGAAGTGCGTTCTGGCTATTAGGTACGACATATATATATATATATATATATATATATATATATATATATATATATATATATATATATATATATATATATATATATATATATATATATATATATATGAGGCAGTGATCAAAGCAGCGAGCCCTTGCGGATATAATTACATTGTCAAATAATTTTGACATAAAGTGATCAGTGTAGCATTTAGTGGACTGAACGCATCATACATTATTCATGCGAGTAAATGATAGCGTTAACTAGTCGGAGCGTAATTCTTATACATGTATTCATGCATAATTACCATATACATACCCAGGATACGCCAACAGATTACATAATATATTGTAAAGCTTTACGGAATGCTTATATAAGTCTCTTGTATACATGACTAGATAATGTACTCACCTAGTTGTGTTTGCTAAGGTTAAACTTCGGCTCTGTGGTCCCGCCTCTCAAGTGTTTATGTATGGCATGTCCACGTGTTCCTGGCAGTGTTCCCCCATTGTCGGGGACTAGAACCTTATCCAGGACCCATTTGGCCTTCTGTAGCGTGCAACCCACAACAGTCGTCTAACTCCCGGGTACCTATTGTCTGCCAGATGAATAGAGGCATAAGTTGTAAGGAAATAACCGTCTCAACCTGTATAGGAATCGAACCCGGGACGACACGGTTATGAATCAACTGAGAGGGAGTTAATAATATTGCCCGGGATATGTGGCACAAGCTGTTTCATTAGCTTATTGGTGCTAATAATTGCACGGCTCTGTTGTGGGTGTGTGGAGGCTGAGAGAGAAGAGAGACATAAGAGGAACAACGGGGGATAAAACCCAAAACACGCCATTATAACGCGTTTTGTCATCATAATGTCCGGGCGTCTTTGTCCGGGTGTTAAATAATGTTACATCAGAATGCAGAATTTTAGAGCTAAAAATATCTACACAGAAGTCTAAGACAATGAGAGCAGGTGGCAGCACTCCTGACACGCACCTACACATTCAAGACATAGTGTCCTGGATCGTCCATAACCTTGAGCGGGTTACACAATGTCAATATCTCGGAGGTTGGATAGGTTCTTAAATGACAACCAACAAGCAAATTCATATCTGAAGGAGAAAGCAAAATCCCAACTGAATATAATGAGAGCAATCAGAGGGCCCCGTCTAGGAGCGTGGCACAAAGTGTTAAGAAAGTTTTATGTACACGTGGTTTGTTCCCTGGTTGATTATGCAGCGCCTGCCTTACTCACCCTTACTCCTGGCCAGTGGGCAAACGTTGAGGGTATTCAAAATGATGCAATGCGAGTCATAATTGGAGCTCCCAGATGGACTAAAATGCTGAACCTGTGACTAAAAACCAAGCTAACATCGATTGAAATAAGGGTAAAAGAGATTGCTGTGTGCATGCTGACTAGACCTAGAATCAGTTCACTAAAGATAGGAACATAAGAACATAGGTAACTGAAGAAGGCCTATTGGCTCATACGAGGCAGCTCCTATTTATAACCACCCAATCCCACTCATATACATGTTCAATCCACGTTTGAAACAATCGAGGGACCTCACCTCCACCAAGTTACGTGGTAATTGGTTCCACGAATCAAAAACCCTGTTACCGAACCAGTATTTACCCATGACTTTGCTCAATCTAAACTTATCCAATTTATACCCATTGTTTCGTGTTCTGTACTGTGATGATACTTTTAATACCTTATTAATATCCCCCTTGTTATGTCTATTCATCCACTTGTAAACCTCTATCATGTCACCCCTAACTCTTCGCCTTTCCAGTGAAAGCAATTTAAGTTATGTAAATCTTTCTTCATATGAAAGATTTCTAATTTGGGGGATTAACTTTGTTATCCTACGCTGGACACGTTCAAGTGAATTTATATCCATTCTATAATATGGAGACCAAAACTGAACTACATAATCTAAATAGGGCCTAACCAGAGCAAGATATAACTGAAGAACAACACCAGGTGTCTTGTTACTAACGCTTCGATTAATAAATCCCAGTGTCCTATTTGCCTTATTATGAGCATTGATGCATTGATCCTTTGGTTTTAATTAATATATATCACTGGAGATATAATCACTGGAGCACTAACTCGTGACAGAAGTGCCCCCAGTTGCAACAGGTGGACCCATTGTGCAATAAACATCATCAATACATTTGATATAATAAACACAATCACTGAGAGGGGTGTCGACGATATACATGCAGACTTCGTTATACAAGCCCCTTTGGAATCTTCGCCAGCAGACTTGAAGATTATGGCTCTTGAAGGAAAAAAGAGCCAGACTAATCCTCATCAGCTACGTAACATTGCACAGATGCATATAGAAGCAAACTTGGCATCTGACAGCTTCACATACTTCACAGATCGATCAGTAGACCAGCAGGGACAAGCAACCGGAGTTGAAGTTAAAGCAGGAAACTCTGTAAATAGTTGGAGACTCTCAAATGGATGTTCGACTTTACAGAGATGCTAGCCATTCAAAAGGCTTTGGAACATGCTCTTGCTGAACACCGACAACATGTTATCATACATACAGATTCGAGAACCGCCATTGAAACCTTGCAACAAGAACACATACATGACAGCATCCATCTGATCACAAATGTCATATCATTAATGCAAACACTCAAACGACAAGGCCGACGGGTACTTATCAACTGGGTGCCAAGTCATGTGGGAATATTAGGAAATGACATTGCAGACGAAGCTGCAAAACTTTCAACTAAGAGAGAAAATGTAGACATTTACATACCACAGAGTCTATCACAGATTAAGAAAGTAATTAGAAACAGAGCAATGCAAAAGATGTACAGTGACCACAACACAGCAGTTGCAACATCAGGATCTGCGGGTTGGTACAAGAATTCAACCAACTACTAACCACTTAGTTTGATGAAAGGGAGCAGTAGAGCAACAGAAGTACACTTACACGCATCAGGCTTGGATACCCATGTGCATGGGAAATAGGCTTACAGGTTCCGGAAGATGAGAGAAAATGTCAGCACTGTGGAGAAATGCCCGACAGACCATTGGAACATTATCTAACACAGTGCAAAGTTACAGCCACAACAGACCACTGGAACATTATCTAACACAGTGCACAGTTACAGCCCCAACAGAGTCACTGGAACATTTTCTAACACAGTGCACAGTTACAACCAAACAGACCACTGGAACATTTTCTAACACAGTGCACAGTTACACCCACAACAGACCACTGGAACATTATCTAACACAGTGCACAGTTACAACCACAACAGACCACTGGAACATTATCTAACACAGTGCACAGTTACAACCACAACAGACCACTGGAACATTATCTAACACATTGCACAGTTACAGCCACAACAGACCACTGGAACATTATCTAACACAGTGCACAGTTACAACCACAACAGACCACTGGAACATTACCTAACACAGTGCACAGTTACAACCACAACAGACCACTGGAACATTACCTAACACAGTGCACAGTTACAACCACAACAGACCACTGGAACATTATCTAACACATTGCACAGTTACAACCACAACAGACCACTGGAACATTATCTAACACATTGCACAGTTACAGCCACAACAGACCACTGGAACATTATCTAACACAGTGCACAGTTACAGCCACAACAGACCACTGGAACCTTACCTAACACAGTGCACAGTTACAGCCACAACAGACCACTGGAACATTACCTAACACAGTGCACAGTTAAACACCAAATACGATTTCAACTTAGATTCAACAGAGCAGAAGAAGTTGTTAAACACATGGGGAATAATCTTGCTTTTTTTTTGCAGGAATATTCCTGCGCGGGCCCTAAGCCTCTGGCTGGCCCACTGGGCGGGCCCTAAGCCTCTGGCTGGCCCACTGGGCGGGCCCTAAGCCTCTGGCTGGCCCACTGGGCGGGCCCTAAGCCTCTGGCTGGCCCACTGGGCGGGCCCTAAGCCTCTGGCTGGCCCACTGGGCGGGCCCTAAGCCTCTGGCTGGCCCACTGGGCGGGCCCTAAGCCTCTGGCTGGCACACTGGGCGGGCCCTAAGCCTCTGGCTGGCCCACTGGGCGGGCCCTAAGCCTCTGGCTGGCCCACTGGGCGGGCCCTAAGCCTCTGGCTGGCCCAATGGGCGGGTCCTAAGCCTCTGGCTGGCCCACTGGGCGGGTCCTAAGCCTCTGGCTGGCCCACTGGGTGGGCCCTAAGCCTCTGGCTGGCCCACTGGGCGGGCCCTAAGCCTCTGGCTGGCCCACTGGGCGGGCCCTAAGCCTCTGGCTGGCCCACTGGGCGGGTCCTAAGCCTCTGGCTGGACCACTGGGCGGGCCCTAAGCCTCTGGCTGGCCCACTGGGCGGGCCCTAAGCCTCTGGCTGGCCCACTGGGCGGGCCCTAAGCCTCTGGCTGGCCCACTGGGCGGGCCCTAAGCCTCTGGCTGGCCCACTGGGCGGGCCCTAAGCCTCTGGCTGGCCCACTGGGCGGGCCCTAAGCCTCTGGCTGGCCCACTGTGCGGGCCCTAAGCCTCTGGCTGGCCCACTGTGCGGGCCCTAAGCCTCTGGCTGGCCCACTGTGCGGGCCCTAAGCCTCTGGCTGGCCCACTGGGCGGGCCCTAAGCCTCTGGCTGGCCCACTGGGCGGGCCCTAAGCCTCTGGCTGGCCCACTGGGCGGGCCCTAAGCCTCTGGCTGGCCCACTGGGCGGGCCCTAAGCCTCTGGCTGGCCCACTGGGCGGGCCCTAAGCCTCTGGCTGGCACACTGGGCGGGCCCTAAGCCTCTGGCTGGCCCACTGGGCGGGCCCTAAGCCTCTGGCTGGCCCACTGGGCGGGCCCTAAGCCTCTGGCTGGCCCACTGGGCGGGTCCTAAGCCTCTGGCTGGCCCACTGGGCGGGTCCTAAGCCTCTGGCTGGCCCACTGGGTGGGCCCTAAACCTCTGGCTGGCCCACTGGGCGGGCCCTAAGCCTCTGGCTGGCCCACTGGGCGGGCCCTAAGCCTCTGGCTGGCCCACTGGGCGGGTCCTAAGCCTCTGGCTGGACCACTGGGCGGGCCCTAAGCCTCTGGCTGGCCCACTGGGCGGGCCCTAAGCCTCTGGCTGGCCCACTGGGCGGGCCCTAAGCCTCTGGCTGGCCCACTGGGCGGGCCCTAAGCCTCTGGCTGGCCCACTGGGCGGGCCCTAAGCCTCTGGCTGGCCCACTGGGCGGGCCCTAAGCCTCTGGCTGGCCCACTGTGCGGGCCCTAAGCCTCTGGCTGGCCCACTGTGCGGGCCCTAAGCCTCTGGCTGGCCCACTGTGCGGGCCCTAAGCCTCTGGCTGGCCCACTGGGCGGGCCCTAAGCCTCTGGCTGGCCCACTGGGCGGGCCCTAAGCCTCTGGCTGGCCCACTGGGCGGGCCCTAAGCCTCTGGCTGGCCCACTGGGCGGGCCCTAAGCCTCTGGCTGGCCCACTGGGTGGGTCCTAAGCCTCTGGCTGGCCCACTGGGCGGGCCCTAAGCCTCTGGCTGGCCCACTGGGCGGGCCCTAAGCCTCTGGCTGGCCCACTGGGCGGGTCCTAAGCCTCTGGCTGGCCCACTGGGCGGGCCCTAAGCCTCCGGCTGGCCCACTGGGCGGGTCCTAAGCCTCTGGCTGGCCCACTGGGCGGGGCTGGCCCACTGGGCGGGCCCTAAGCCTCTGGCTGGCCCACTAAGTGTTGCTTGTTTCTGTTTTACTTGGGCGGAGTATGAGTATTTATGACTCGTATGGTCGCTTCAGTAAGATTTTGCCATATGTGTTTAACAACTTCTTCTGCTCTGTTGAATCTAAGTTGAAATTTTAATGGGTTTGTAACTGTGCACTGTGTTAGATAATGTTCCAGAGGTCTGTCGGGCATTTCTCCACAGTGCTGACATTTCCTCTCATCTTCCGGAACCTGTAAGCCTATTTCCCATGCACATGGGTATCCAAGCCTGATGCGTGTAAGTGTACTTCTGTTGCTCTACTGCTCCCTTTCATCAAACTAAGTGGTTCATTGTTGGTTGAATTCTTGTACCAACCCGCAGATCCTGATGTTGCAACTGCTGTGTTGTGGTCACTGTACATCTTTTGCATTGCTCTGTTTCTAATTACTTTCTTAATCTGTGATAGACTCTGTGGTATGTAAATGTCTACATTTCTTCTCTTAGTTGCAAGTTTTGCAGCTTCGTCTGCAATGTCATTTCCTATTATTCCCACATGACTTGGCACCCAATTGATAAGTACCCGACGGCCTTGTCGTTTGAGTGTTTGCATTAATGATATGACATTTGTGATCAGATGTATGTTATCACATATGTGTTCTTGTTGCAAGGTTTCAATGGCGGTTCTCGAATCTGTATATATGATAACATGTTGTCGGTGTTGAGTAAGAGCATGTTCCAAAGCCTTTTGAATTACTGAAGCGACCATACGAGTCATAAATACTCATACTCCTCATAAGAAAAACAGAAACAAGCAACACTTAGTGGGCCAGCCAGAGGCTCAGGGCCCGCCCAGTGGTCCAGCCAGAGGCTTAGGGCCCGCCCAGTGGGCCAGCCAGAGGCTTAGGGGCCCGCCCAGTGGTCCAGCCAGAGGCTTAGTGCCCGTCCAGTGGGCCAGCCAGAGGCTTAGGGCCCGCTCAGTGGGCCAGCCAGAGGCTTAGTGCCCGCCCAGTGGGCCAGCCAGAGGCTTAAGGCCCGCCCAGTGGGCCAGCCAGAGGCTTAGGGCCCGCCCAGTGGGCCAGCCAGAGGCTTATGGCCCGCCCAGTGGGCCAGCCAGAGGTTTAGGGCCCGCCCAGTGGGCCAGCCAGAGGCTTACGGCCCGCCCAGTGTGCCAGCCAGAGGCTTAGGGCCCGCCCAGTGGGCCAGCCAGAGGCTTAGGGCCCGCCCAGTGGGCCAGCCAGAGGCTTACGTCCCGCCCAGTGGGCCAGCCAGAGGCTTAGGGCCCGCCCAGTGGGCCAGCCAGAGGCTTAGGACCCGCCCAGTGTGCCAGCCAGAGGCTTAGGGCCCGCCCAGTGGGCCAGCCAGAGGCTTAGGGCCCGCCCAGTGGGCCAGCCAGAGGCTTAGGGCCCGCCCAGTGGGCCAGCCAGAGGCTTAGGGCCCGCCCAGTGGGCCAGCCAGAGGCTTAGGGCCCGCCCAGTGGGCCAGCCAGAGGCTTAGGGCCCGCCCAGTGGGCCAGCCAGAGGCTTAGGGCCCGCCCAGTGGGCCAGCCAGAGGCTTAGGGCCCACCCAGTGGGCCAGCCAGAGGCTTAGGGCCCGCCCAGTGGGCCAGCCAGAGGCTTAGGGCCTCTGGCTGACAAACACAGCCTACAGCCTAACCTCAAAATTCACCATTCACTCACTGGACCAATAAAGCTTATCTGTAAATGAAGGTTTTTCCAATACATTAACGTGCATTCACTGCATCACTCAAGGCTCATCACTCCTTAATCTAACCCGCAAAATTTGCTGTAAATAAATCTACACATCAACTGTAAAATAACTAATAGTTAAAAATCCACCTTTGTCAGCCCCTGGTAGCCTAGACTACTTGCTGAGTTAACGATAGGCTTGTAGGGTGTCCCCCAGGAATACACGATAGGCTTGTAGGGTGTCCTCAGGAATACACGATAGGCTTGTAGGGTGTCCTCAGGAATACACGATAGGCTTGTAGGGTGTCCACAGGAATACACGATAGGCTTGTAGGGTGTCCACAGGAATACACGATAGGCTCGTAGGGTGTCTACAGGAATACACGATAGGTTTGTAGGGTGTCCACAGGAATACACAATAGGCTTGTAGGGTGTCCACAGGAATACACAATAGGCTTGTAGGGTGTCCACAGGAATACACAATAGGCTTGTAGGGTGTCCACAGGAATACACGATAGGCTTGTAGGGTGTCCACAGGAATACACGATAGGCTTGTAGGGTGTCCACAGGAATACACGATAGGCTTGTAGGGTGTCCACAGGAATACACGATAGGCTTGTAGGGTGTCCACAGGAATACACAATAGGCTTGTAGGGTGTCCACAGGAATACACAATAGGCTTGTAGGGTGTCCACAGGCATACACAATAGGCTTGTAGGGTGTCCACAGGAATACACGATAGGCTTGTAGGGTGTCCACAGGAATACACGATAGGCTTGTAGGGTGTCCACAGGAATACACGATAGGCTTGTAGGGTGTCCACAGGAATACACGATAGGCTTGTATTGTGTCCCCCAGGAATACACGATAGGCTTGTAGGGTGTCCACAGGAATACACTATAGGCTCGTAGGGTGTCCACAGGAATACACAATAGGCTTGTAGGGTGTCCACAGGAATACACGATAGGCTTGTAGGGTGTCCACAGGAATACACGATAGGCTCGTAGGGTGTCTACAGGAATACACAATAGGCTTGTAGGGTGTCCACAGGAATACACGATAGGCTTGTAGGGTGTCCACAGGAATACACGATAGGCTCGTAGGGTGTCTACAGGAATACACAATAGGCTTGTAGGGTGTCCACAGGAATACACGATAGGCTTGTAGGGTGTCCACAGGAATACACGATAGGCTCGTAGGGTGTCTACAGGAATACACAATAGGCTTGTAGGGTGTCCACAAGAATACACGATAGGTTTGTAGGGTGTCCACAGGAATACACGATAGGCTTGTAGGGTGTCCACAGGAATACGCAATAGGCTTGTAGGGTGTCCACAGGAATACACAATAGGCTTGTAGGGTGTCCACAGGAATACACAATAGGCTTGTAGGGTGTCCACAGGAATACACAATAGGCTTGTAGGGTGTCCACAGGAATACACGATAGGCTTGTAGGGTGTCCACAGGAATACACGATAGGCTTGTAGGGTGTCCACAGGAATACACGATAGGCTTGTAGGGTGTCCACAGGAATACACGATAGGCTTGTAGGGTGTCCACAGGAATACACAATAGGCTTGTAGGGTGTCCACAGGAATACACAATAGGCTTGTAGGGTGTCCACAGGCATACACAATAGGCTTGTAGGGTGTCCACAGGAATACACGATAGGCTTGTAGGGTGTCCACAGGAATACACGATAGGCTTGTAGGGTGTCCACAGGAATACACGATAGGCTTGTAGGGTGTCCACAGGAATACACGATAGGCTTGTAGGGTGTCCACAGGAATACACGATAGGCTTGTAGGGTGTCCACAGGAATACACGATAGGCTTGTAGGGTGTCCACAGGAATACACAATAGGCTTGTTGGGTGTCCACAGGAATACACAATAGGCTTGTAGGGTGTCCACAGGAATACACGATAGGCTTGTAGGGTGTCCACAGGAATACACGATAGGCTTGTAGGGTGTCCACAGGAATACACGATAGGCTTGTAGGGTGTCCACAGGAATACACGATAGGCTTGTAGGGTGTCCACAGGAATACACGATAGGCTTGTAGGGTGTCCACAGGAATACACGATAGGCTTGTAGGGTGTCCACAGGAATACACGATAGGCTTGTAGGGTGTCCACAGGAATACACGATAGGCTTGTAGGGTGTCCACAGGAATACACAATAGGCTTGTAGGGTGTCCACAGGAATACACGATAGGCTTGTAGGGTGTCCACAGGAATACACGATAGGCTTGTAGGGTCTCCACAGGAATACACGATA
Source organism: Procambarus clarkii (assembly GCF_020424385.1). Lineage (NCBI taxonomy): Eukaryota > Metazoa > Arthropoda > Malacostraca > Decapoda > Cambaridae > Procambarus > Procambarus clarkii. Next base: position 26,732,442 of record NC_059586.1, on the reverse strand, counting down.
GGCTTGTAGGGTGTCCACAGGAATACACAATAGGCTTGTAGGGTGTCTACAGGAATACACGATAGGCTTGTAGGGTGTCCACAGGAATACACAATAGGCTTGTAGGGTGTCCACAGGAATACACGATAGGCTTGTAGGGTGTCCACAGGAATACACAATAGGCTTGTAGGGTGTCTACAGGAATACACGATAGGCTTGTAGGGTGTCCACAGGAATACACGATAGGCTTGTAGGGTGTCTACAGGAATACACGATAGGCTTGTAGGGTGTCCACAGGAATACACGATAGGCTTGTAGGGTGTCCACAGGAATACACAATAGGCTTGTAGGGTGTCTACAGGAATACACGATAGGCTTGTAGGGTGTCCACAGGAATACACAATAGGCTTGTAGGGTGTCCACAGGAATACACGGATAGGCTTGTAGGGTGTCCACAGGAATACACGGATAGGCTTGTTGGGTGTCCACAGGAATACACAATAGGCTTGTAGGGTGTCTACAGGAATACACGATAGGCTTGTAGGGTGTCCACAGGAATACACGATAGGCTTGTAGGGTGTCTACAGGAATACACGATAGGCTTGTAGGGTGTCCACAGGAATACACGATAGGCTTGTAGGGTGTCCACAGGAATACACAATAGGCTTGTAGGGTGTCTACAGGATCGTCTCGTCAAGTTATATATAAATTTAGACTTCTTTTATCACCTCTTATCTCTGGTGTCCAGCTGGTGGCCTCTGGCAAGAGACTCACGGACCTCAGTCGCCATCTTGGTCGTGACAGCACGGAGTTCTCTTGGTGTTACCCTGAGACTCTCTGTACAGCCTACCACAATATTACTATCAGGCCTGGGACGTGTATACACAACCTTGTGATATAGACTTCCCCTCGCGCCCCCCCCCCCCCCCACACACACTCTTGCTCCCTCGGAATGCTCAATTAATCTCTTAGATCTTCTTTAGTGTGTCCTGCTCACATGCAGAAGTTGAGAATGTCTGTCCAACAATGACGGAGCGACAGTTCGCAGACGTCCGACCTCAGTGACTCTCAGGCATAAACTGACCTGCCTGGGGCCAATCTCTGCTCTTTCCTTGCGTGACGTCATCGTCTTCCTTCGCGCTGATTGGTTACTACAGGGAGCGCCTCTCAGTTACCATGACAACTGGAGCCTATAGCTCCTAGAACCCATAATGGGATTCTCCCATCTTGACGAAAATGAGCCTCCTAGCCTCCTTGAGGCCTCTTCACCACATATTTACCTCCTTAATGTCACAATAAACATTCATACTTAACCTACCTAATTCCGTCTGATTAAAACATACGAGTAGGAACGAATACATCCAAAATGATGGAAATTTAAATTGAAATAAGTTTATTAAGGTAAAATACACACAAAGGGATGAGGTAGCTCATGCTATTCTCACCCCGTTCAGTACACCGTGTTAATACATACATATACACACATCACAAACAATAAACATATTACCGAACATTCTGAGAGATAAACATATACATTTCCTCCTTTACACAAGTAGTATGGTATCAGACATACACACAAATACTTTTATGATCTAGGTATTCTGTATAGACAATTTGCAAGACATGCAGATAATTCAACAAAATATTACAGTCTTGGTTCAAAATTCTTATCTCTCTCAAGAATATCATCAACCTTTCCGTTGTGACACATCCAGGCTATTTGTTCAGGAACAGTCCTTATCTCAGTGTTTCTATATACATTAATCAACGGACAATCAAGAACATAATGGGCAAGGGTGTGAGACCTTAACATACCACATAGTTTACACCTCGTGTCATTATCACTAACACCTATCCCATATTCCCAGTAATATTTGTACCCAAGCCTGAGCCGCATGTACACAGAGTCACTCCAAGCATTTCTCCTTTTACCATAAGTGAAATGGGTGTTTTGACTCTCATACATGTAGTGTTGCATGGTTTGACTTCCCTCATACATTATACGTCTCCTCTCCACTCCCGCCTGTGCCTGAATATTTCTGATTTTGCTTCTTATTTGTTTCATTGTGAATTCGCATTCGATGTCAACTTGTGGTTTTGATGGGCACGTTTGGCCAAGCCATCCGAAAATGATGGATTTTGGACGGGAACAGCTCTGATACAGGAGGGAGCCTTGCAGGGCTACCTAGACTCGTGACGAATAGACATGAGGCTCTTCTTGGGTGGTAGTGTGATCTAAGACATGAGGCTCTTCTTGGGTGGTAGTGTGAACTAAGACATGAGACTCTTCTTGGGTGGTAGTGTGACCTAAGACATGAGGCTCTTCTTGGGTGGTAGTGTGATCTAAGACATGAGGCTCTTCTTGGGTGGTAGTGTGATCTAAGACATGAGGCTCTTCTTGGGTGGTAGTGTGATCTAAGACATGAGGCTCTTCTTGGGTGGTAGTGTGATCTAAGACATGAGACTCTTCTTGGGTGGTAGTGTGAACTAAGACATGAGGCTCTTCTTGGGTGGTAGTGTGATCTAAGACATGAGGCTCTTCTTGGGTGGTAGTGTGACCTAAGACATGAGGCTCTTCTTACATGATAGGGTGACGATAGGTGGAATATCTTAAGTGTAAATTACTGTGTCTCTGATCAATTCAGTTTTGATGATGTTGTTGACATGATATCGTTATGAGGTAATTACAGGTCGCCAACAGCTCCAGAAGACCAACGTGGAACTAAGAACTCCCACGACAACAACTGACAAACTATTGCTCCAAAACAAACACCTGCAACATTTATAAATTAATCAACCTGGACTGTAATGAATTACCAATTAAACTCGCCATTACCAGTACTGACACTGCCAATAAAGCACAAATCACACCATATTTCACAGCAGACAATAAAACCCCAACGGTCAGACCTCCGTGTTGATAATAAAGCGACAGACAGACACCATTTTACCAGATATGACCTTAATTAATGTTTCACTCCAGCTGCTGTTGTATGAACCTTCACATTGATGGGGCTCCACTTGGACGGTGATTACACCCTCCTGTTTATATTGACCTCGTCTGTGTGCTGTGTATGTATATATTGCCCTCGCCTGTGTGCTGTGTATGTATATTGACCTCGACTGTGTGCTGTGTGTTTATATATTGACCTCGCCTGTGTGCTGTGTGTGTATATTGCCCTCGTCTGTGTGCTGTGTGTGTATATTGACCTCGACTGTGTGCTGTGTGTTTATATATTGACCTCGCCTGTGTGCTGTGTGTGTATATATTGACCTCGTCTGTGTGCTGTGTGTGTTTATATTGACCTCGTCTGTGTGCTGTGTGTGTATATATTGACCTCGTCTGTGTGCTGTGTGTGTATATTGACCTCGTCTGTGTGCTGTGTGTGTATATTGACCTCGTCTGTGTGCTGTGTATGTATATATTGCCCTCGTCTGTATGCTGTGTGTATATATTGCCCTCGTCTGTGTGCTGTGTGTATATATTGACCTCGTGTGTTGTGACACAGCTGACGGTGCTCTCAGTCACCGCCTCATTGATGCTCAGCTGAAATTGGTTACCAACAAGTGACCTGAATTATCAGGCTGGTTCACTCCAAACAACTAGAGTTGTTAACTGTACCGCAAGTGTCTACGACGGCTGGGTCCCCTCGCCTAGGTCAGTCTTGTAGACCTAAGATGACCCCCGACGGCTGGGTCCCCTCGCCTAGGTCAGTCTTGTAGACCTAAGATGACCCCCGACGGCTGGGACCCCACGCCTAGGTCAGTCTTGTAGACCTAAGATGACCCCCGACGGCTGGGTCCCCTCGCCTAGGTCAGTCTTGTAGACCTAAGATGACCCCCGACGGCTGGGTCCCCTCGCCTAGGTCAGTCTTGTAGACCTAAGATGACCCCCGACGGCTGGGACCCCACGCCTAGGTCAGTCTTGTAGACCTAAGATGACCCCCGACGGCTGGGTCCCCACGCCTAGGTCAGTCTTGTAGACCTAAGATGACCCCCGACGCCTGGGTCCCCACGCCTAGGTCAGTCTTGTAGACCTAAGATGACCCCCGACGGCTGGGTCCCCTCGCCTAGGTCAGTCTTGTAGACCTAAGATGACCCCCGACGGCTGGGACCCCACGCCTAGGTCAGTCTTGTAGACCTAAGATGACCCCCGACGGCTGGGACCCCACGCCTAGGTCAGTCTTGTAGACCTACGATGACCCACGACGGCTGGGACCCCACGCCTAGGTCAGTCTTGTAGACCTAAGATGACCCCCGACGGCTGGGACCCCACGCCTAGGTCAGTCTTGTAGACCTAAGATGACCCACGACGGCTGGGACCCCACGCCTAGGTCAGTCTTGTAGACCTAAGATGACCCCCGACGGCTGGGACCCCACGCCTAGGTCAGTCTTGTAGACCTACGATGACCCACGACGGCTGGGACCCCACGCCTAGGTCAGTCTTGTAGACCTAAGATGACCCCCGACGGCTGGGACCCCACGCCTAGGTCAGTCTTGTAGACCTAAGATGACCCACGACGGCTGGGACCCCACGCCTAGGTCAGTCTTGTAGACCTAAGATGACCCACGACGGCTGGGACCCCACGCCTAGGTCAGTCTTGTAGACCTAAGATGACCCCCGACGGCTGGGACCCCACGCCTAGGTCAGTCTTGTAGACCTAAGATGACCCCCGACGGCTGGGACCCCACGCCTAGGTCAGTCTTGTAGACCTAAGATGACCCCGACGGCTGGGTCCCCACGCCTAGGTCAGTCTTGTAGACCTAAGATGACCCCCGACGCCCGGGTCCCCACGCCTAGGTCAGTCTTGTAGACCTAAGATGACCCCCGACGCCTGGGTCCCCACGCCTAGGTCAGTCTTGTAGACCTAAGATGACCCCCGACGCCTGGGTCCCCACGCCTAGGTCAGTCTTGTAGACCTAAGATGACCCCCGACGGCTGGGTCCCCACGCCTAGGTCAGTCTTGTAGACCTAAGATGACCCCCGACGGCTGGGACCCCACGCCTAGGTCAGTCGTGTAGACCTAAGATGACCCCCGACGGCTGGGTCCCCACGCCTAGGTCAGTCTTGTAGACCTAAGATGACCCCCGACGGCTGGGTCCCCACGCCTAGGTCAGTCTTGTAGACCTAAGATGACCCCCGACGCCTGGGTACCCACGCCTAGGTCAGTCTTGTAGACCTAAGATGACCCCCGACGCCCGGGTCCCCACGCCTAGGTCAGTCTTGTAGACCTAAGATGACCCCCGACGCCTGGGTCCCCACGCCTAGGTCAGTCTTGTAGACCTAAGATGACCCCCGACGCCTGGGACCCCACGCCTAGGTCAGTCGTGTAGACCTAAGATGACCCCCGACGGCTGGGTCCCCACGCCTAGGTCAGTCTTGTAGACCTAAGATGACCCCCGACGCCTGGGTCCCCACGCCTAGGTCAGTCTTGTAGACCTAAGATGACCCCCGACGGCTGGGACCCCACGCCTAGGTCAGTCTTGTAGACCTAAGATGACCCCCGACGGCTGGGACCCCACGCCTAGGTCAGTCTTGTAGACCTAAGATGACCCCCGACGCCTGGGACCCCACGCCTAGGTCAGTCGTGTAGACCTAAGATGACCCCCGACGCCTGGGACCCCACGCCTAGGTCAGTCTTGTAGACCTAAGATGACCCCCGACGCCTGGGACCCCACGCCTAGGTCAGTCTTGTAGACCTAAGATGACCCCCGACGCCTGGGACCCCACGCCTAGGTCAGTCGTGTAGACCTAAGATGACCCCCGACGCCTGGGACCCCACGGCTGGGACCCCACGCCTCCAAGAGCCCTCTTGAGCTCATACACTTTACTAAACGTAAACAAACTCGCCAAAGATTGAGAAAAGATGTAGAGGTCCGTTAGTGCTTGAGTAAGTGCTCGGTGAATCTGGCCCCTGGTCATGGAACAGTCTCCTAGTTCACTTTCTGGTCACCCAGACTGTTGGTGCTCGCAGCATGCTGTCGGACGTGGAAATAATGGTCCCTGTGATGCAGCTGTTTCGTAAGTGTTTGTCATGTTGCCCTCCGCATCATTTTCCCCAAGTTGGTGCTTGTGTCCACGTTGTTCTTGTAGAGCATCGCTGTGTGGTGCTGGCAGTGCTGGGGGGGGGGGAGTTAATGGTGGAGTTAAGGGGGTGGTTAGAGGTGGAGTTAATGGTGGAGTTAATGGTGGAGTTAATGGTGAAGTTAATGATGAAGTTAATGGTGGAGTTAATGATGAAGTTAATGGTGTAGCTAGAGGTGGAGTTAATGGTGTAGTTAATGATGAAGTTAATGGTGTAGTTAGAGGTGAAGTTAATGGTGTAGTTAATGGTGGAGTTAATGGTGTAGTTAATGATGAAGTTAATGGTGGAGTTAATGGTGGAGTTAATGGTGGAGTTAATGGTGGAGTTAATGATGAAGTTAATGGTGTAGCTAGAGGTGGAGTTAATGGTGTAGTTAATGATGAAGTTAATGGTGTAGTTAGAGGTGAAGTTAATGGTGGAGTTAATGGTGAAGTTAATGGTGTAGTTAGAGGTGAAGTTAATGGTGTAGTTAATGATGAAGTTAATGGTGTAGTTAGAGGTGAAGTTAATGGTGGAGTTAATGGTGAAGTTATTGGTGTAGTTAGAGGTGAAGTTAATGGTGTAGTTAATGATGAAGTTAATGGTGTAGTTAGAGGTGGAGTTTATGGTGTAGTTAGAGGTGAAGTTAATGGTGTAGTTAGAGGTGAAGTTAATGGTGTAGTTAATGATGAAGTTAATGGTGTAGTTAGAGGTGAAGTTAATGGTGTAGTTAATGATGAAGTTAATGGTGTAGTTAGAGGTGAAGTTAATGGTGGAGTTAATGGTGAAGTTAATGGTGTAGTTAGAGGTGAAGTTAATGGTGGAGTTAATGGTGAAGTTAATGGTGGAGTTAATGGTGTAGTTAGAGGTGAAGTTAATGGTGGAGTTAATGGTGTAGTTAGAGGTGGAGTTAATGGTGGAGTTAGAGGTGGAGTTAATGGTGTAGTTAGAGGTGAAGTTAATGGTGTAGTTAATGATGAAGTTAATGGTGTAGTTAGAGGTGGAGTTAATGGTGTAGTTAGAGGTGAAGTTAATGGTGTAGTTAGAGGTGAAGTTAATGGTGTAGTTAATGATGAAGTTAATGGTGTAGTTAGAGGTGAAGTTAATGGTGGAGTTAATGGTGAAGTTAATGGTGTAGTTAGAGGTGAAGTTAATGGTGGAGTTAATGGTGAAGTTAATGGTGTAGTTAGAGGTGAAGTTAATGGTGTAGTTAGAGGTGAAGTTAATAGTGTAGTTAATGGTGAAGTTAATGGTGTAGTTAGAGGTGAAGTTAATGATGTAGTTAATGGTGAAGTTAATGGTGTAGTTAATGGTGAAGTTAATGGTGTAGTTAATGGTGAAGTTAATGGTGGAGTTAGAGGTGAAGTTAATGGTGGAGTTAGAGGTGGAGTTAATGGTGGAGTTAGAGGTGGAGTTAATGGTGTAGTTAGAGGTGAAGTTAATGGTGTAGTTAATGGTGAAGTTAATGGTGTAGTTAGAGGTGAAGTTAATGATGTAGTTAATGGTGAAGTTAATGGTGTAGTTAATGGTGAAGTTAATGGTGGAGTTAGAGGTGGAGTTAATGGTGGAGTTAATGTTGAAGTTAATGGTGTAGTTAATGGTGTAGTTAGAGGTGGAGTTAATGGTGGAGTTAGAGGTGAAGTTAATGGTGTAGTTAATGTTGAAGTTAATGGTGTAGTTAATGGTGTAGTTAGAGGTGGAGTTAATGGTGGAGTTAGAGGTGGAGTTAATGGTGTAGTTAGAGGTGAAGTTAATGGTGTAGTTAGAGGTGAAGTTAATGGTGTAGTTAATGATGAAGTTAATGGTGTAGTTAGAGGTGAAGTTAATGGTGTAGTTAATGATGAAGTTAATGGTGTAGTTAGAGGTGAAGTTAATGGTGGAGTTAATGGTGAAGTTAATGGTGTAGTTAGAGGTGAAGTTAATGGTGGAGTTAATGGTGAAGTTAATGGTGGAGTTAGAGGTGGAGTTAATGGTGTAGTTAGAGGTGAAGTTAATGGTGGAGTTAATGGTGTAGTTAGAGGTGGAGTTAATGGTGGAGTTAGAGGTGGAGTTAATGGTGTAGTTAGAGGTGAAGTTAATGGTGTAGTTAATGATGAAGTTAATGGTGTAGTTAGAGGTGGAGTTAATGGTGTAGTTAGAGGTGAAGTTAATGGTGTAGTTAGAGGTGAAGTTAATGGTGTAGTTAATGATGAAGTTAATGGTGTAGTTAGAGGTGAAGTTAATGGTGGAGTTAGAGGTGGAGTTAATGGTTTAGTTAATGGTGAAGTTAATGGTGGAGTTAGAGGTGGAGTTAATGGTGGAGTTAGAGGTGAAGTTAATGGTGGAGTTAGAGGTGGAGTTAATGGTGGAGTTAGAGGTGGAGTTAATGTTGGAGTTAGAGGTGGAGTTAATGGTGGAGTTAGAGGTGGAGTTAATGGTGGAGTTAATGGTGGAGTTAATAGTGGAGTTAATGGTGGAGTTAATGGTGGAGTTAGAGGTGGAGTTAATGGTCGAGTTAATGGTCGAGTTAGAGGTGGAGTTAATGGTGGAGTTAATGGTGGAGTCAGAGGTGGAGTTAATGGTGTAGTTAGAGGTGGAGTTAATGGTGGAGTTAATGGTGGAGTCAGAGGTGGAGTTAATGATGGAGTTAATGGTGGAGTTAATGGTGGAGTTAATGGTGGAGTTAATGGTGGAGTTAATGGTGGAGTTAGAGGTGAAGTTAATGGTGGATTTAATGGTGGAGTTAATGGTGGAGTCAGAGGTGGAGTTAATGGTGGAGTTAATGGTGGAGTTAATGGTGGAGTCAGAGGTGGAGTTAATGGTGGAGTTAATGGTGGAGTTAGAGGTGAAGTTAATGGTGGAGTTAATGGTGGAGTTAATGGTGGAGTTAATGGTGGAGTTTATGGTGGAGTTAATGGTGGAGTTAATGGTGGAGTTAATGGTGGAGTTAATGGTGGAGTTAGAGGTGGAGTTAGAGGTGGAGTTAATGGTGGAGTTAATGGTGGAGTTAATGGTGGAGTTAATGGTGGAGTTAATGGTGGAGTTAGAGGTGGAGTTAGAGGTGGAGTTAATGGTGGAGTTAATGGTGGAGTTAATGGTGGAGTTAATGGTGGAGTTAATGGTGGAGTTAGAGGTGAAGTTAATGGTGGAGTTAATGGTGGAGTTAATGGTGGAGTCAGAGGTGGAGTTAATGGTGGAGTTAATGGTGGAGTTAATGGTGGAGTCAGAGGTGGAGTTAATGGTGGAGTTAATGGTGGAGTTAGAGGTGAAGTTAATGGTGGAGTTAATGGTGGAGTTAATGGTGGAGTTAATGGTGGAGCTAATGGTGGAGTTTATGGTGGAGTTAATGGTGGAGTTAATGGTGGAGTTAATGGTGGAGTTAGAGGTGGAGTTAATGGTGGAGTTAATGGTGGAGTTAATGGTGGAGTTAATGGTTGAGTTAATGGTGGAGTTAATGGTGGAGTTAATGGTGGAGTTAGAGGTGGAGTTAGAGGTGGAGTTAATGGTGGAGTTAATGGTGGAGTTAATGGTGGAGTTAATGGTGGAGTTAATGGTGGAGTTAATGGTGGAGTTAATGGTGGAGTTAAAGGTGGAGTTAATGGTGGAGTTAATGGTGGAGTTAGAGGTGGAGTTAATGGTGGAGTTAATGGTGGAGTTAGAGGTGGAGTTAATGGTGGAGTTAATGGTGGAGTTAATGGTGGAGTTAATGGTGGAGTTAATGGTGGAGTTAATGGTGGAGTTAGAGGTGGAGTTAATGGTGGAGTTAGGGGTGGAGTTAATGGTGGAGTTAATGGTGGAGTTAGAGGTGGAGTTAATGGTGTAGTTAATGGTGGAGTTAATGGTGGAGTTAATGGTGTAGTTAATGGTGTAGTTAGAGGTGGAGTTAATGGTGGAGTTAGAGGTGGAGTTAATGGTGGAGTTAGAGGTGGAGTTATGAGTACAGTTAAGGGTGTAATTTATGATGTAGTTAAGGGAGTTGTTAAGGATGTAGTAAAGGATTTTATTACCTTCCTCTGAGACTTCACTCTACCCAGATTAAAACTAAGACTAGTAAACAATAACATTATAGCAGGAAATAACCTGGAAATAACCAACCACAGGTCAGAGAACCACAGACTCTGTGACAAATTCTTGCTCAATCAACAGATTACAGAACCAACTAGGAACGAAAACACACTAGACTTGTTATTCACAAACAATGATGAACTAATCAGAGACATTACAATCTCAGATACTTCATACTCAGACCATAAGCTCATTGAAGTGCGAACTAGCATAAATAACGGTAGTAGGTCTAAGAGCAACCCGTCCTCTTAAAAAGAACGTCACTTTTGGCTCGTATGCGCGATATGGCTAAATTTGGACGTAATTTGAAATGAAATCCACTCACAAAAGTGACGTTCTGTTCCGTTTTCTATTTGAGCCGTCCGGCCTACGCGCAGAGGTTATAAGAGGACACTTTAAATTAACGTTTTTCATAACGTTTTGAAACTTTATGAGAATTTCCTGCCCACCTAACCTATCAGAGGACCCTTAACTTACTGTTGTTGAAAAAAAAAATCCCAAATTTATTTTCATATTTTTTTCAATTTCAAATTACGTCCAAATTCGGCCATACGGGCAAACGGCCAAAAGCGACGTTCTTTTTAAGAGGACAGGTTGCTAAGAGACCCATCAAGCGAGAAGGAATATTCAATCAATTCAATTTCAACAATAAGAGGATTGACTGGGAAAAAATAAATGTTGACCTTGCAACCATTCAATGGGAGACGGTCTTAAGCGACAAAACTCCCACACAGGGAATAGCTCAACTGACAGCTGAAGCTTACAAGGTCTGCTTGAAGCACGTACCTGTGAGGAGGGGCAGAAAGAGGACCACTCTAGAAAGAGAACGCAGACCACTGTACAGGAGAAGGAAAAAAATAACGGAAATGCTTCGGCAGACACAACTAACACAAGCAAGGAAAACAAGCCTAAACAGGGACATCAAATAAATAGAGTAGACGCTGAAGCGACCATACGAGTCTGAGGAAATGGAATTGGAACAGAAAGCTAAACAAGAAATAAAGAAAAATTCAAAATATTTTTTCGTATATGCAGAATCAAAATATATAAAAAACAAAAGTATTGGACCTTTATTTACACTTGAAGGTAAATACACAGAAAACAACAAAGAAATTAATGAAATTCTAAGAAGTCAGTATGAGGCTATGTTTAGCACACCAATAAACAACATGGAAGTTGATGACCCAGACAGCTTCTTTATGAATGACATTCAAGCTGCAGATAATATAACGGATATTACCACAAACTCGGAAGACTTTGAAAGAGAAATTGACAATATGCCTATGCACTCAGCTCCTGGGCCTGACTCATGGAATTCAATATTCATAAAGAAATGTAAAGTACCGGTAGCGAGAGCACTCAGCGTAATATGGAGAAAGAGCCTAGATACAGGGGAGATACCAGCTGCACTTACATCAGCAGATATAGCTCCTCTGCACAAGGAGGGGGGGGGGGAGTAAAGCCTTGGCAAAAAAAATGACCAGTTACACTACCATCACACATAATGCAAGTTTTTGAAAAAGTGATTAGGAATCAAATTTAACGTTTTAAGGAAAATAATGAACTTCACAACCCAGGACAACATGGATTTAGAGCGGGAAGATCCTGTCTGTCATAGTTACTCAACCGCTATGACAGATTCATAGAAGCTTTAGAGGTACAGCAAAATCCAAATGTTGTATACACAGACTTTGCAAAGACATTCGACAAATGTGACCTTGGGGTGATAGCCCATAAAATGAGATCAATAGGAATAACGGGTAAAGTGGGGCGTTAGATTTTTAACTTTCTGTCAAACAGATGCAGAGAGTGACGGTAAATCAGGTAAAATCAAGCCTAAGTGCAGTGAAAAGCTACGTACCCCAGGGCACAGCCCTTGACGTTGAGAACACCGTTTCTTGTCCGATCAGCGAAGTTAAGCAACGTTGGGTTTGGTTAGTTCTTGGATGGGTGACCGCCTGGGAACATTGCATCGCTGCTATTTCTAATTCATATCTCTGATATAGACAAAAATACTAGTCACAGCTTCGTGTCATCCTTTGAAGATAATACAAAAATCAGCATGAAAATTGCAACTGTAGAAGACACTGAAAAAGTGAAGACAGATATAAATAAGGTATTCGATTGGGCAACATAAAAAACATGATGTTTAACGGTGACAAGTTCCAGGTACTGTGGTATGGTGGACACGAGGAACGTAACGAAACAACAGGGTAGAGGACACAATCAGACCTACTCATAGAAGGAAAGTAATATGTAAAGGAACAGGGAATTATGATGTCTGACGACCTGACATTTAGTGAACATAACCGAGCAAATATAGCGGCGGCGGCCAGGAAAATGATGGATGAACGTTTAAATCCAAAGATCCCCACAACAGTGCTAATACTATTTAAACCACTGGTGCTGTCCCGTCTTGAGTCATGCTCAGTACTCACTTCCCATTTCAGAGTGAGAGAGAGCTCTGAATTAGTAGGAATACAGAGAACATATTCGGCACGCATAGACACGATAAAACATCTGAATTATTGGGGCCGTCTCAAAGCTCTCAAAATGTACCCTTTGGAAAGGAGACGAGAAAGGTATCAAATAATATATACATGGAAGATACTAGGACAGGTCACACATTTACACAGTAGAATAACAACATACTGGAGTGAAAGGTAAGGAAGGAAATGCAGAATAGAACCATTGAGGAGTAGAGGTGCCATAGTCATAATCAGAGAACACTGTCTGAGCATCAGAGGTCCACAGCTGTTCAACAAGCATTAGAAATATTTCCTGGAATGAAGTGGCGGACCAACCAGGCTGCAGTGGATATGTGGGTCTGCGGGCCGCTCCAAGCAACAGCCTGGTGGACCAAGTTATCACAAGTCAAGCCTGGCCTCGGGCCGGGCTCGGGGAGTAGAAGGACTCCAGAAACACTCTCCAGGTGTGTTACGGCCCTACTGGGACGCAACCGGGTTCTTCTCCGATGATAGTAGAGTTTGGGAATCCGGCCCCAAGTTAGTAGAGGCTTTCAAGGGGTGTGTTCCATAACGCAAGTTAAATTACAGGGGGAGGGATACAAATGTTTCAGTTTTTCTGATATATATTTCCACCACCATGAATAAATAAAGAACAGTCACACACAGGGATTATAACTACACAATTATATACAGGTTCGTCTTCCTCCAAAGACACTGGATGCTCAACGGTGTTCACTCTGGGTAGCCCTGGTTCCTTCTTCCGTGGCCCACGATGAATCCACTATGACTCTATGACGAATCTACCCTGGCCACAGGCCAGCCAAATCACAGTCCCACTGGGTGCTTCGTCATGGAGGCCTTCAACCACAATCCAGCCTGTAACTAGCAGGTACTGATCAGCTCCGCTGTGTAGGCCACTCCACGACCGATACTAGGATTGCGAGCCCTAGGCAGGAGCCTCGTGTGATCCCGCTGATCACTCTCCTCACTAAGCACCACAGTGGCTAGTCTCTTCCACCAGCCAGCCCCGGATAAGGCGATTCCCGACACTGCCACACCATAGGCAGGCTAATACTCTCAACAGAGTTCGTCCGGGGGTGACTCACAGCTTCTTCAAAGCAGATTGGAGAAGAGACCTTGGCTGCCTTGGGTAGACTGGTTCATCGTCCAACACAGCAGTCCCAGGTCGACTCTGCAATCAGATACGTCATTAATACTGGGACGCTCTAGGGAACCTCACTTACAGGCTTAGACACAAACGTCCACCTCTTCACTCCATAGGTGGCGTTGCTGTCTAAGCGCCACCTCACCAGAGGTCAGCAGCGGCTACTCCACCAGTCAATTAAGACGGGAATCCAGCACGTATTGCCGGCGTCTCTCGTCATCACTAGATGGCGTCGTCCATTTGGAGTGGGTTTCGGGAGCGGACACACAGATGGCGTTGTCGTCACGGGTCCGTGCTCCGACGCTGGACTCGGGTCCGTAACAAGGTGTGTTCCAGGTATGGGTGTAGTTACCAGTGTATGTAAGGGTATAGACAAGTGTGTAGATAATTGGGTGGTTAAGAGAGTAGTTATAAGAGGGGTGTAGTTAATGGTGCAGTTAAAGGTGTAATTAGAAGTGTAGTCTAGGGTGGTGTTTAGGGTTAAGTAATGGGTGTAGTTAAGGATAAAGTTGAGGGCGTTGTTAAAGCTGAACTTAAGAGTGTAGTTAATGATGTAGTTTATGGTGTAGCTAAGAGTGTAGTTGACGGTGTAGTTAAGGGTACTGTTAAGGGTGCTGTTAAGGGTGTAGTTAAGGGTGTAACTAAGGGTGAAGTTGAGTGTTACCAAGTAAGAGGAGAGCATCCCTCGCTCACCGGCAGGGCCCGGGTCGCTTCCCCAAGACAAGAAGGTAACAGTGAGGAGACACACACCTGAACCATGAGGCAAACACCTGAAACATGAGGTAAACATCTGAACCATGAGGCAAACACCTGAAACATGAGGCAAACACCTGAAATATGAGACAAACACCTGAAACATGAGACAAACACCTGAAACATGAGACAAACACCTGAAACATGAGGCAAACATCTGAACCATGAGGCAAACATCTGAACCATGAGGCAAACACCTGAACCATGAGGCAAACACCTGAAACATGAGACAAACACCTGAAACATGAGACAAACACCTGAACCATGAGGCAAACACCTGAGCCATGAGGCAAACACCTGAACCATGAGGCAAACACCTGAACCATGAGGCAAACACCTGAAACATGCGACAAACACCTGAAACATGCGACAAACACCTAAAACATGAGACAAACACCTGAACCATGAGGCAAACACCTGAAACATGAGACAAACACCTGAAACTGGCGAAGAAAGGAAGATTTATTCTCCTGTCACTTGCATAACAAAAAAAATATGAGATGGTCAACAGGAAGTGATAACGCAGCTCAGTGTGAGTGTGTGAGGCAGTGTGAGTGTGTGAGGCAGTGTGAGTGTGTGAGGCAGTGTGAGTGAGTGAGGCAGTGTGAGTGTGTGTGTGTGAGGCAGTGTGAGTGTGTGTGAGGCAGTGTGAGTGTGTGTGTGTGTGAGGCAGTGTGAGTGTGTGAGTGAGGCAGTATGAGTGTGTGAGTGTGTGTGTGAGGCAGTATGAGTGTGAGTGAGGCAGTGTGAGTGTGTGTGTGTGAGGCAGTATGAGTGTGTGTGTGAGGCAGTGTGTGAGTGTGTGTGAGGCAGTGTGAGTGAGGCAGTATGAGTGTGTGTGTGAGGCAGTATGAGTGAGTGAGTGTGTGAGTGAGGCAAGATGAGTGTGTGGGTGAGGCAGTGTGAGTATGTGAGTGTGTGTGTGTGAGGCAGTGTGAGTGTGTGTGTGTGAGGCAGTGTGAGTGTGTGAGTGAGGCAGTATGAGTGTGCGTGAGACAGTATGAGTGTGTGTGTGAGGCAGTGTGTGTGAGTGTGTGTGTGTGTGAGGCAGTGTGAGGGTGAGTGAGGCAGTGTGAGTGTGTGTGTGTGAGGCAGTGTGAGTGTGTGAGTGAGGCAGTATGAGTGTGTGTGTGAGGCAGTATGAGTGTGTGTGTGAGGCAGTATGAGTGTGTGTGTGAGGCAGTATGAGTGTGTGTGTGAGGCAGTATGAGTGTGTGTGTGGGGCAGTGTGAGTGTGTGAGTGAGGCAGTATGAGTGTGTGTGAGGCAGTATGAGTGTGTGTGTGAGGCAGTGTGAGTGCGTGAGTGAGGCAGTATGAGTGTGTGTGTGAGGCAGTATGAGTGTGTGTGTGAGGCAGTGTGAGTGTGTGAGTGAGGCAGTATGAGTGTGTGTGTAAGGCAGTGTGAGTGTGTGTGTGAGGCAGGGTGAGTGTGTGAGGCAGTGTGAGTGTGAGTGTGTGTGTGTGAGGCAGTGTGAGTGTGTGTGTGAGGCAGTGTGAGTGTGTGTGTGAGGCAGGGTGAGTGTGTGAGGCAGTGT
Organism: Procambarus clarkii; assembly: GCF_020424385.1. Lineage (NCBI taxonomy): Eukaryota > Metazoa > Arthropoda > Malacostraca > Decapoda > Cambaridae > Procambarus > Procambarus clarkii. The sequence goes on along the minus strand of NC_059586.1, from coordinate 26,716,432 downwards.
GAGTGTGTGAGTGTGTGAGGCAGTGTGAGTGTGTGTGTGTGAGGCAGTGTGAGTGTGTGTGTGAAGCAGGGTGAGTGTGTGAGGCAGTGTGAGTGTGTGAGTGTGTGTGTGTGAGGCAGTGTGAGTGTGTGTGTGTGAGGCAGTATGAGTGTGTGTGTGAGGCAGTGTGAGTTGATAGGTTAAGTAATAATTGTAAATAAGAAGCAATAAGATGCTTATCTTAACATACTAAGAAGGTTAGGTGAGGTCGGTGTTTTCTATGAAGCTTTTCAAGGTAAACTAAAATATTCACAATCAATTAGTATGTCACATATGCACTTATTAAATAAGCCAATATTGACAGAAGGCAAGTGCGAGAACGGGTTGGGTCAGGGGGTAGAGTGGCAGGTCCAGCGCCATCTACGAGTCTGCATCCGAACTGCTCCGGATTAGTACGTAATGTAGACAACGCCATCTGGTGGTGGTTATCAAATGGCTAAAGATTCTTGCCTTGGTTAGCCAGAGGGGTCGTTGTGGGTGACCTCTGGTGAGGTGACGCATCAACACCAGCGCCACCTAGTGTGTGCTACAGAGCACAATGTCAACTCCCCTGTGGGTTAGTAGTATTTCCTAGTTCACCAGTATCGGCAAGGTCATTGATGACATTTTGTGTCCACAAAGGTGACGTCTGGGGGCAGCGGTACTAGAGAGGGGATTCAATCTTGGGCAGTCCAGAGTCTCCCTACAGGGTCCTGGAAACGACCAAGTAAGCCGCCGCCGATGAAGCAGTGTGGTAGCTGCAAGTGCTTACGTGTTGATAAGGATCGGCGTACCTTTGGGACTGGCTTAGGGGAGAGACTGACGACAGGGAGGTGCCTGTTAAGGAGTGCTGCTACCTGGTCGCTTGAGACTGCTGCCAGGGGATCGCTACCCCTGTATTGTGACCCCGCTCAGCGTGTGGCTGAGGTACTCTGCCAGCGAGTAGCTGGAGAGCGGTCGTGGGGGTACAGGCACCTCATGACACTGTCAGTGGGATGGCCCACGTACAGGTGAACTCGCCGGTGTTCTTCCCAGTAAGGTTGGATACGCTACTGGACAGTGAAGAAAAACTGGGGATTGATGAACTCTGCACGTGAACACGTTTGATATCCTGAGCGAAAGGATTGTACATAAGTGTAGTAATAGCCTATCTGTTCTTTATATATTATTTATAGTGACGGTGTACATATATATATATATATACGTAACAGTGGTGGAATGATATTTAATACAGTGACGAAAGGAACATGTGTTTTCTTCATCCCCTCCTTTTTTATGCACTACATAGCCACCTTCTTGAAAGCGACTACCGACTTGGGGTCGGATACTATAAATTTGGTTTTACCATCAAAGAACCCGGTTGCGACCTATAGTGGCCGTAACAGTATGAGTGTGTGAGTGAGGCAGGGTGAGTGTGTGAGTGAGGCAGGGTGAGTGTGTGAGTGAGGCAGGGTGAGTGTGTGAGTGAGGCAGGTTGAGTGTGTGAGTGAGGCAGGTTGAGTGTGTGAGTGAGGCAGGTTGAGTGTGTGAGTGAGGCAGGTTGAGTGTGTGAGTGAGGCAGGTTGAGTGTGTGAGTGAGGCAGGTTGAGTGTGTGAGTGAGGCAGGTTGAGTGTGTACTCGCCTATTTGTACTCGTCTATTTGTGCCTGCAGGATCGAGCATTGACTCTTGGATCCCGCCTTTACAGCCATCGGTTGTTTACAGCAATGACTATGGTCCTATTTCCCTATCATATCTAGTTTTAAAATTATGAATAGTATTTGCATCCACAACCTGTTCCTTTAGTGCATTCCATTTTTCCACTACTCGCACGCTAAAAGAAAACTTCCTAACATCCCTGTTACTCATCTGAGTTTCCAGCTTCCATCCATGTCCCCTCGTTCTGTTACTATTCCGTGTGAACATTTCGTTTATGTCCACTCTGTCAATCCCCCCGAGTACTTTATACGTTCCTATCATATCCTCTCCTCTCCCTTCTTCTTGATAGTGTCGTAAGGCACAGTTCCTTCAGGCGCTCCTCATACCCCATCCCTTGTAACTCTGGGACGAGTCTCGTTGCAAACTTCTAAACCTTTTCCAGTTTTCTTATGTGCTTCTTCAGATGGGGACTCCATGATGGGGCTGCATACTCTAAGACTGGCCTCACGTAGGCAGTGTAAAGCGCCCTAAATGCCTCCTTACTTAGGTTTCTGAATGATGTTCTAACTTTTGCCAGTGTAGAGTACGCTGCTGTCGTTATCCTATTTATATGTGCTTCAGGAGATAGATTAGGTGTTACGTCCACGCCCAGGTCTCTTTCGCGCGTCGTCACAGGTAGGCTGTTCCCCTTCATTGTGTACTGTCCCTTTGGTCTCCTATATCCTAGTCCCATTTCCATAAATTTACATTTGCTCGTGTTGAACTCCAGTAGCCATTTCTCTGGCCATCTCTGCAACCTGTTGAAGTCCTCTTGGAGGATCCTACAATCCTCATCTGTCACAACTCTTTTCATCAACTTTGCGTCTCCGCAAACATCGACATGTAGGACTCTACGCCTGTAAACATGTCGTTAACATATATTAGAAATAGAATTGGTCCCAGCACCGATCCTTGAGGTACTCCACTCGTTACTGTTCGCCAGTCCGACTTCTCGCCCCTTACCATTACCCTCTGGCTCCTTCCTGTTAGGTAATTCTTTATCCATGCTAGGGCCTTTCCCCCCACCCCAGCCTGTCTCTCGAGTTTGAACGGCAGTCTCATGTGCGGTACTGTATCAAAGGCTTTTTGGCAGTCCATAAATATGCAGTCTGCCCAACCTTCTCTGCCCTGCCTTATCCTCGTTATTTTATCATAGAATTCCAAAAGGTTTGTTAGGCAAGATTTCCCTTTCCAGAACCCATGTTGATGTTTGTTCACAAACCTAATGTTCTCCAGGTGTGCAACCAGTCGTGAGTGTGTGAGTGAGGCAGTATGAGTGTGTGAGTGAGGCAGTATGAGTGTGTGAGTGAGGCAGTGTGAGTGAGTGAGTGAGTGAGTGAGTGAGTGAGTGAGTGAGTGAGTGAGGCAGTATGAGTGTGTGAGTGAGGCAGTATGAGTGTGTGAGTGAGTGAGTGAGTGAGTGAGTGAGGCAGTATGAGTGTGTGAGTGAGTGAGTGAGGCAGTATGAGTGTGTGAGTGAGTGAGGCAGTATGAGTGAGTGAGTGAGGCAGAACCAGGTATATACTCACATACCAGCATTCATTCCATCCCGTCACTGCTGTATATATCACCCAGCAAGGTACATACGAGGGTACAGATGTGTACCGGTCGGCCCCGTGGCGGCGCCAGGGACGGGGGAGGGCCGGGCCGAGTGCGCCAGCACGTCTACGGTATTTGTGGGCTTACATTAGGATCTCGGCCTCCGCGAGAAGGATCAGAGGGCGCATTAAGAGGCTCCCGTCAGCCTGGCCAACATTATGAGATATTTACCGCAGCTGCGTCTATATCGTCAGGTTATATATTGGTGAGCATTAACTAAAGTTATGATGCACAGCGAAACGGAAACACTGTGTTATATCTATGTGGAAATATTGAAGTCCTGTTACGGGATCGAACCCTGGTAAGGCGCTCGAGGAAACGTGTTGGGTCGAAGAAGGATGTGGTTTGTGTTGGTTTACGCCCCCCCTCCCCACCCAAGCCTTCCTCCCCCAACCCCCCACCCAAGCCTTCTCCTGCCCCTACCTCAGCCTCCCTCCAAGGTGTCTGTGGCTACAACTAGCCCGAGGGATGGTGGGGAGGAGCCCGAGGGATGGTGGGGAGGAGCCCGAGGGATGGTGGGGAGGAGCCCGAGGGATGGTGGGGAGGAGCCCGAGGGATGGTGGGGAGGAGCCCGAGGGATGGTGGGGAGGAGCCCGAGGGATGGTGGGGAGGAGCCCGAGGGATGGTGGGGAGGAGCCCGAGGGATGGTGGGGAGGAGCCCGAGGGATGGTGGGGAGGAGCCCGAGGGATGGTGGGGAGGAGCCCGAGGGATGGTGGGGAGGAGGCCGAGGGGTGGTGGGGAGGAGCCCGAGGGATGGTGGGGAGGAGCCCGAGGGATGGTGGTGAGGAGCCCGAGGGATGGTGGGGAGGAGCCCGAGGGATGGTGGGGAGGAGCCCGAGGGATGGTGGGGAGGAGCCCGAGGGATGGTGGGGAGGAGCCCGAGGGATGGTGGGGAGGAGCCCGAGGGATGGTGGGGAGGAGGCCGAGGGGTGGTGGGGAGGAGCCCGAGGGATGGTGGAGAGGAGCCCGAGGGATGGTGGTGAGGAGCCCGAGGGATGGTGGGGAGGAGCCCGAGGGATGGTGGGGAGGAGCCCGAGGGATGGTGGGGAGGAGCCCGAGAGATGGTGGGGAGGAGCCCGAGGGATGGTGGGGAGGAGCCCGAGGGATGGTGGGGAGGAGCCCGAGGGATGGTGGGGAGGAGCCCGAGGGATGGTGGGGAGGAGCCCGAGGGATGGTGGGGAGGAGCCCGAGGGATGGTGGGGAGGAGCCCGAGGGATGGTGGGGAGGAGGCCGAGGGGTGGTGGGGAGGAGCCCGAGAGATGGTGGGGAGGAGCCCGAGAGATGGTGGGGGTGATAAATGAACGGTGATAATAAATGATGAACAGTGATAAATTTCAGGTTCTCAGGTACGGCAAAAATGAGGATCTGAAACATAATACAGGGTACAAAACACAATCGAATGTACCCTTCGTAGGAAAACAGCATGTCAAGGATTTGGGAATAATGATGTCCAACGATCTAACGTTTAGGGAGCATAACCAAGCAAATATTGCGGCAGCCAGAAAAATGATAGGATGGATTACGAGAACTTTAAAATCCAGAGATCCCATCACAATGGTTGTACTCTTCAAGTCACTTGTGTTGTCCCGTCTCGAGTACTGCTCAGTACTCACTTCCCCCTTCAGAGCAGGAGAGATTGCTGAAATAGAGGGAATACAGAGAACATATACGGCACACATAGACGAGATAAAACACCTAAATTACTGGGATCGTCTCAAAGCTCTCCAAATGTACTCTCTAGAAAGGAGACGCGAGAGACGGGTTGTATATTCAACCCGTTCTCGCAAATTTAATAAGTCAATATTGACTTATCAGTTGCGTGCATATGTGACATACTAAACATAATAGTTTCCCTTGAAAAGCTTCATAGAAAACACCGACCTTACCTAACCTACTTAGTATGTTAAAATAAGCATCTTATAGCTTCGTAATTACAATTGTTACTTAACCTATTATAGGTATAGGTTAGGTAATAATTGTAATTACGAAGCAATAAGATGCTTATCTTAACATTCTAAGTAGGTTAGGTAAGGTCGGTGTTTTCTATGAAGCTTTTCAAGGGAAACTAATATGTTAAGTATGTCACCTATGCACATATTTAATAAGTCAATATTGACTTATTAAATTTGCGAGAACGGGTTGAATATACACATGGAAAATACTGGAGGGACAGGTCCCAAATCTACACAGTAAAATAACAACGTACTGGAGTGAACGAAATGGAAGAAAATGCAGAATAGAACCAGTGAAGAGCAGAGGTGCCATAGGCACAATCAGAGAACACTGTATAAACATCAGAGGTCCGCGGTTGTTCAACGTCCTCCCAGCGACTATAAGAAATATTGCCGGAACAACCGTGGACATCTTCAAGAGGAAACTAGATTTATTCCTCCAAGGAGTGCCGGACCAACCGGGCTGTGGTGGGTATGTGGGCCTGCGGCCGCTCCAAGCAACAGCCTGGTGGACCAAACTCTCACAAGTCAAGCCTGGCCTCGGGCCGGGCTGTGGTGGGTATGTGGGCCTGCGGGCCGCTCCAAGCAACAGCCTGGTGGACCAAACTCTCACAAGTCGAGCCTGGCCTCGGGCCGGGCTTGGGGAGTAGAAGAACTCCCAGAACCCCATCAACCAGGTATATGTGGGCCTGCGGGCCGCTCCAAGCAACAGCCTGGTGGACCAAACTCTCACAAGTCAAGCCTGGCCTCGGGCCGGGCTTGGGGAGTAGAAGAACTCCCAGAACCCCATCAACCAGGTATAAATAAACCTGATAAAAGGACTAAATAAACAAAACTTTGTAGTAACTTGTGGACAATTAGTAATGTTGATAATACATAACTATGAACACTTACTGAATGACAGAAATAGTTGGTTTAAAGAAACAAAGAACATGATATCGGATAATATGTAAGGGAATACAATGAAGGGGTGAGAACATGTAGAGGATGGGTGAAGAACAAGTGTAAGAAAGGGACATGTAGAGGGACGGAGGAGGAGTTGTGTATTTACATATGATAAAATACATGATAACAGCTCCTCAAGTCTTATGGAACATGTTAAGGAACATGTAAGAGAATGAGATGAACACAGAAAACATGGAGAACACGACAAAGAACACAGAGAATATGTAAGAAAATGCGAAGAACCCAGTGAACATGTGAAGAATATGAACAATGAACGTGTGAAGAACATCCTAAGAACATTATGAGAATATGGAGAATATGAAAAAGAACACAGAGAACATGGAAGAGAAAAGGAAAACATGATTTGAACTTGCAGAGAACATGAATAATGAGTAAAAAAGTTGTAGAGAGAATATGCTGTGAGTAGCGAACTAATACACTAATATGGTAAGATTATTGAGTAATAGCTACACTTAACACTCTTGAGGGCAGGTTTGGCTGAGATGGGGAACGGGGGGGGGGAGTAGTGGGGGAATGGGTGAGATGAAGGAGGAGAGGGAGAGGGGGAGATAAGGGTGCAGGGAGTTGGAGAGATAAGGGACGATAAGGGGTGATGGAGATAAGAGATATGATGGGGGGGGGAGGTGGAGGAGAGAGGGAGGGAGGTAAGGAAGGAGTAAGGTGTAGAGGGGAAGATATGGGGTGAGAGGGGGAGGGGGCCAGGAGTTAGGGGGGGGAAGATAAGGAGGGAGAGATGAGGTGTATTACGACCATGTGATAATTACCTTGTTAGTGATTACTTACATAGTAAACAAGAGTGTTGAAGGAGAGCATATGGTTACCTTCATAAGGTGACAGGCTGGAGCAGCTCTTGATCTCATATACTAAGTTTGATGAAGAATGAACTAAGGTTGGTTGGTTGGTTGGTAAAGATTCGCTACCTGGAACATAAAGTTCCAAGTAGCACGGGCTATGGTGAGCCCGTAGGCCTTATAATATATAGAACTAAGGTGGAGGACGGGAGTTCTCGCTAGGTAACTGCTTTGATTTTGTTTACTGTGTAAGACATATAGCGGTGGTAAACGGTGATTGGACGGAGAGTAACAAAGTTGCAGGAGTGAACTAAGGCGGGGGACAGGAGCTGTGTGCATATATCAGATAAAAAAATATATGTCTGATTGATCGTTTGATATTTTGGGTGAACTGAAGATTACGATATGTTTTACGGCGTCTTAAATGTACCATGATAATAAGTGCTGTAAGAGTGTGATAATGAGCGGAAAGAAGTAGTTTAAGGCAGGAATAAAGGTGGAGAGAGAGGTGGAGCAGGGGTAGGGGAGGGTGCGGGCTGGGGGGTGGCCACATTAAGGTAAGACACCAGATGGGGGTAGACATGGGGCGCCTGGTGGGGGTAGACATGGGGCGCCTGGCGAGGGGGAAGGGGTAGAGGGGGGGGGGGAGATGGGGCAGTGTTGGCTGGTAATGTGACTAATGTGACTGGTATTTTACTTATAAAGTATATTTCTAAACACGAATTACTTAAAAGCCTACAGTTTAAAATATCTGTTTATGACTGAAGAGTTTATTTACAAAAAGAAAGGAGCGGACTTTTATTCTTAATTTTCTTCGTAACAAAACTGAATAATGTCTTTATTCTTTTCTGAATAATGTCATTAAAGTCTTTAACAAACTTTTATAATATATTTTCTGACCCTGGGAACTCTGAAATATGTTCCTAAAACTGGTGGGACCTTACTAAGTAATAAAACTGGTGGGACCTTACTAAGTAATGAAACTGGTGGGACCTTACTAAGTAATGAAACTGGTGGGACCTTACTAAGTAATAAAACTATGACCTTTTTCCCCCCTGCAACTCCCCCCCCCCCCCCAAACAAGGCTGACAACCATTGGACTTGAAAACCAAAATTGTTACACCACCCACATACACCACACATGCCAACATACACCACACATGCCAACATACACCACACATGCCAACATACATCACACATGCCAACATACACCACACATGCCAACATACACCACACATGCCAACATACACCACACATGCCAACATACACCACACATGCCAACATACACCACACATGCCAACATACACTACACATGCCAACATACACCACACATGCCAACATACACCACACATGCCAACATACACCACACACGCCAACATACACCACACATGCCAACATACACCACACATGCCAACATACACCACACATGCCAACATACACCACACATGCCAACATACACCACACATGCCAACATACACCACACATGCCAACATACACCACACATGCCAACATACACCACACATGCCAACATACACCACACATGCCAACATACACCACACATGCCAACATACACCACACATGCCAACATACACCACACACGCCAACATACACCACACGCGCCAACATACACCACACACGCCAACATACACCACACACGCCAACATACATCACACACGCATACATACATCACACACACCAACATACATCACACACACGGCAACATACACCACACACGCCAACATACACCACACACACGCCAACATACACCACACACACGCCAACATACACCACACACACGCCAACATACCCCACACACGGCAACATACACCAACATACACCAGCCACATACACCACACACACGCCAACATAAACCACACACTCCAACATACACCACATACCCCGATATACACCGCACACACACCAACATACACCACACACACACGGTAACATACACCACACACGTCAACATACACCACACACACGCCAACATACACCACACACACGCCAACATACACCACACACACGCCAACATACACCACACACACGCCAATATTCACCACACACACGCCAACATACACCACACACACGCCAACATACACCAGCCACATACACCACACACACGCCAACATACACCACACACACGCCAACATACACCAACGTACACCACACACACGCCAACATACACCATACACGCCAACATACACCACACACACGCCAACATACACCAACATGCACCACACACACGCCAATATACACCAACATACACCACACACCCCAACATACACCAACATACACCACACACACACCAACATACACCACACACACCCCAACATACACCAACATACACCACACACACACCAACATACACCACACACACACCAATATACACCACACACACACCAACATACACCACACACACGCCAACATACACCACACACACCAACATACACCACACACACACCAACATACACCACACACACGCCAACATACACCACACACACCCCAACATACACCACACACACACCAACATACACCACACACACGCCAACATACACCACACACACCCCAACATACACCAGCCACATACACCACACACACCCCAACATACACCAACATACACCACACACACGCCAACATACACCAACACACACCCCAACATACACCAACATACACCACACACACGCCAACATACACCAACATACACCACACACACCCCAACATACACCAGCCACATACACCACACACACGCCAACATACACCAACATACACCACACACACGCCAACATACACCAACATACACCACACACACACGCCAACATACACCACACACACGCCAACATACACCACACACACCCCAACATACACCAGCCACATACACCACACACACGCCAACATTCACCAACACACACCCCAACATACACCAGCCACATACACCACACACACGCCAACATACACCAACATGCACCACACACACGCCAATATACACCAACATACACCACACACCCCAACATACACCAACATACACCACACACACACCAACATACACCACACACACACCAACATACACCACACACACCCCAACATACACCAACATACACCACACACACACCAACATACACCACACACACACCAATATACACCACACACACACCAACATACACCACACACACGCCAACATACATCACACACACCAACATACACCACACACACACCAACATACACCACACACACGCCAACATACACCACACACATCCCAACATACACCACACACACACCAACATACACCACACACACGCCAACATACACCACACACACCCCAACATACACCAGCCACATACACCACACACACCCCAACATACACCAACATACACCACACACACGCCAACATACACCAACACACACCCCAACATACACCAACATACACCACACACACGCCAACATACACCAACATACACCACACACACCCCAACATACACCAGCCACATACACCACACACACGCCAACATACACCAACATACACCACACACACGCCAACATACACCAACATACACCACACACACACGCCAACATACACCACACACACGGCAACATACACCACACACACCCCAACATACACCAGCCACATACACCACACACACGCCAACATACACCAACACACACCCCAACATACACCAGCCACATACACCACACACACGCCAACATACACCAACATACACCACACACACGCCAACATACACCCCAACATACACCAGCCACATACACCACACACACGCCAACATACACCAACACACACCCCAACATACACCAGCCACATACACCACACACACCCCAACAAACACCAACATACACCACACACACGCCAACATACACCAGCCACATACACCACACACACGCCAACATACACCACACACACCCCAACATACACCAGCCACATACACCACACACACCCCAACATACACCAACATACACCACACACACGCCAACATACACCAACACACACCCCAACATACACCAACATACACCACACACACGCCAACATACACCAACATACACCCCAACATACACCACACACACCCAACATACACCAGCCACATACACCACACACACCCCAACATACACCAACATACACCACACACACGCCAACATACACCAACACACACCCCAACATACACCAACATACACCACACACACGCCAACATACACCAACATACACCCCAACATACACCAACCATCAACATGCCCGGCGCTAATCACAACAGACGCAGCCAAATTAACAGGTTAGATTAACCGTGAGTGGGAAGCTGGAGTGGGAGCGGTACCAAAGTGTCGGGCAAAAGGCCGCCAATTGCATTTGATATTTGTGATTAGAAATGCCAATATATTTTCATGTCGGGCTCTGATGTCCAATATTGCGGACTCGTTGAGCAATCAAATCTCTATTCCAGAAAACCTGGTTTTACAGACCGGTATTTACCTCGCAAATATTGGTCGTGTTGATATCTCGCCCGCGAGTGTTTGTCGCGTTGTGCGCACTCTAGCGGTCTGCGCCTCCACGAAACTGTTTCCGTGTTGGTGTGTGAGAGCAGCAGTGACTGTGGACGTGACCGACTGTGAGAGATACATCTCTCAGTGCCCTATTTTATTGCTTGCAACAGTGCTTGCGAGATCTGCCTTTGTTCGTTGATGTCCAAAGTTTGTCATGTTGGAGGTCACTGGTCTCGTCTCTACGAGAGGAGTAGCAAGAGGTCAACGGTTGTGACCTCTGACTACTGGGGCAGTTGTATTTGGGTCGACTTAGTCACAGTGCCAAGGGGGGAAGGGGGGAAGGCACGGTACCTTCTGCCCAGGGTACAAAATGAAGGTGTTTGGTGGTAGTGGGGGTGAACTGAGCCCCCCCCTTCCCTCTAGGGATATTGGAGTTGACCACATACCGCTCAGTGACAGTGTCACCATCCATCAGGGCGCGGTGACACCAGGCATGGTGCCATAAGCTGCCCGGGTCCGCCGACCAATCCCAGAACATCAAATCAAAAGACGAAAGCTGTGAGTGGTCAACAGGTGATGAGGTCAGAGCATGGTGGTCACCAGCCTACACTGAGGTCACCAGCCTACACTGAGGGCACCAGCCTACACTGAGGGCACCAGCCTACACTGAGGGCACCAGCCTACACTGAGGGCACCACACTGAGGGCACCACACTGAGGGCACCACACTGAGGGCACCAGCCTACACTGAGGGCACCACACTGAGGGCACCACACTGAAAGCACCAGCCTACACTGAGGGCACCAGCCTACACTGAGGGCACCAGCCTACACTGAGGGCACCACACTGAAGGCACCAGCTGCGTCTGCAGGTAGAACACTGATGTTACCAAGCAACAAGCCGGGTATCGAACCCCTGCTGAACTTTGGCGGTGCAATTGGGTTTTACATCGTACTTGGAGAAGTAACTAACGACCCAATTATAGGTCCATAACAAGCCCGGCCACATGTGTCATACACCAGGTGTAGTAATGTGTGTCATACACCTGGTGTAGTAATGTGTGTCATACACCAGGTGTAGTAATGTGTGTCATACACCAGGTGAAGTAATGTGTGTCATACACCAGGTGTAGTAATGTGTGTCATACACCAGGTGTAGTAATGTGTGTCATACACCAGGTGTAGTAATGTGTGTCATACACCAGGTGTAGTAATGTGTGTCATACACCTGGTGTAGTAATGTGTGTCATACACTAGGTGTAGTAATGTGTGTCATACACCAGGTGTAGTAATGTGTCATATACCAGGTGTAGTAATGTGTGTCATACACCAGGTGTAGTAATGTGTGTCATACACCAGGTGTAGTAATGTGTCATACACCAGGTGTAGTAATGTGTGTCATACACCAGGTGTAGTAATGTGTGTCATGCACCTGGTGTAGTAATGTATGTCATACACCAGGTGTAGTAATGTGTGTCATACACCAGGTGTAGTAATGTGTGTCATACACCAGGTGTAGTAATGTGTCTCATACACCTGGTGTAGTAATGTGTGTCATACACCAGGTGTAGTAATGTGTGTCATACACCAGGTGTAGTAATGTGTGTCATACACCAGGTGTAGTAATGTGTGTCATACACCAGGTGTAGTAATGTGTCTCATACACCTGGTGTAGTAATGTGTGTCATACACCAGGTGTAGTAATGTGTGTCATACACCAGGTGTAGTAATGTGTCTCATACACCTGGTGTAGTAATGTGTGTCATACACCAGGTGTAGTAATGTGTGTCATACACCAGGTGTAGTAATGTGTGTCATACACCAGGTGTAGTAATGTGTCTCATACACCTGGTGTAGTAATGTGTGTCATACACCAGGTGTAGTAATGTGTCTCATACACCTGGTGTAGTAATGTGTGTCATACACCTGGTGTAGTAATGTGTCTCATACACCTAGTGTAGTAATGTGTGTCGTACACCAGGTGTAGTAATGTGTGTCGTACACCTGGTGTAGTAATGTGTCTCATACACCTGGTGTAGTAATGTGTGTCGTACACCTGGTGTAGTAATGTGTCTCATACACCAGGTGTAGTAATGTGTCATACACCAGGTGTAGTAATGTGTCATACACCAGGTGTAATAATGTGTGTCATACACCTTTGTAGTAATGTGTGTCATACACCAGGTGTAGTAATGTGTCATACACCAGGTGTAATAATGTGTGTCATACACCTGGTGTAGTAATGTGTGTCGTACACCAGGTGTAGTAATGTGTCATACACCAGGTGTAGTAATGTGTCATACACCTGGTGTAGTAATGTGTCGTACACCAGGTGTAGTAATGTGTCATACACCTGGTGTAGTAATGTGTGTCGTACACCTGGTGTAGTAATGTGTCATACACCTGGTGTAGTAATGTGTCATACACCTGGTGTAGTAATGTGTGTCATACACCAGGTGTAGTAATGTGTCATGCACCAGGTGTAGTAATGTGTCATACACCTGGTGTAGTAATGTGTCATACACCAGGTGTAGTAATGTGTCATACACCTGGTGTAGTAATGTGTCATACACCTGGTGTAGTAATGTGTCATACACCAGGTGTAGTAATGTGTGTCATACACCAGGTGTAGTAATGTGTCATACACCAGGTGTAGTAATGTGTCATACACCTGGTGTAGTAATGTGTCATACACCAGGTGTAGTAATGTGTCTCGTACACCAGGTGTAGTAATGTGTGTCGTACACCAGGTGTAGTAATGTGTTTCATACACCTGGTGCAGTAATGTGTGTCATACACCAGGTGTAGTAATGTGTGTCGTACACCTGGTGTAGTAATGTGTCATACACCAGGTGTAGTAATGTGTCATACACTTAGTGTAGTAATGTGTCATACACCTGGTGTAGGAATGTGTGTCGTACGCCAGGTGTAGTAATGTGTGTCGTACACCAGGTGTAGTAATGTGTGTCATACACCAGGTGTAGTAATGTGTGTCATACACCTGGTGTAGTAATGTGTCATACACCTGGTGTAGTAATGTGTCATACACCTGGTGTAGTAATGTGTCATACACCAGGTGTAGTAATGTGTGTCGTACACCAGGTGTAGTAATGCGTGTCATACACCAGGTGTAGTAATGTGTGTCGTACACCTGGTGTAGTAATGTGTCATACACCTGGTGTAGTAATGTGTCATACACCTGGTGTAGTAATGTGTCATACACCTGGTGTAGTAATGTGTCATACACCAGGTGTAGTAATGTGTGTCGTACACCAGGTGTAGTAATGTGTCATACACCAGGTGTAGTAATGTGTGTCATACACCTGGTGTAGTAATGTGTGTCATACACCTGGTGTAGTAATGTGTCATACACCAGGTGTAGTAATGTGTGTCGTACACCAGGTGTAGTAATGTGTGTCATACACCAGGTGTAGTAATGTGTGTCGTACACCAGGTGTAGTAATGTGTGTCATACACCAGGTGTAGTAATGTGTGTCATACACCTGGTGTAGTAATGTGTGTCATATACCAGGTGTAGTAATGTGTCATACACCAGGTGTAGTAATGTGTCATACACCTGGTGTAGTAATGTGTCATATACCTGGTGTAGTAATGTGTGTCATCATACACCAGTTGTAGTAATGTGTCTCATACACCAGGTGTAGTAATGTGTCTCATACACTAGGTGTAGTAATGTGTCATACACCAGGTGTAGTAATGTGTCATACACCTGGTGTAGTAATGTGTGTCATACACCAGGTGTAGTAATGTGTGTCATCATACACCAGGTGTAGTAATGTGTCTCATACACTAGGTGTAGTAATGTGTCATACACCTGGTGTAGTAATGTGTCATACACCTGGTGTAGTAATGTGTGTCATACACGAGGTGTAGTAATGTGTGTCATCATACACCAGGTGTAGTAATGTGTCTCATACACTAGGTGTAGTAATGTGTCATACACCAGGTGTAGTAATGTGTGTCATACACCAGGTGTAGTAATGTGTGTCATACACCTGGTGTAGTAATGTGTCATACACCAGGTGTAGTAATGTGTGTCATCATACATCAGGTGTAGCAATGTGTGTCATACACCTGGTGTAGTAATGTGTCATACACCTGGTGTAGTAATGTGTCATACACCTGGTGTAGTAATGTGTCATATACCTGGTGTAGTAATGTGTGTCATCATACACCAGGTGTAGTAATGTGTCTCATACACCTGGTGTAGTAATGTGGCTCATACACCAGGTGTAGTAATGTGTCATACACTAGGTGTAGTAATGTGTCTCATACACCAGGTGTAGTAATGTGTGTCATACACCTTGTGTAGTAATGTGTCTCATACACCTTGTGTAGTAATGTGGCTCATACACCAGGTGCAGTAATGTGTGTCATCATACACCAGGTGTAGTAATGTGTCTCATACACCTGGTGTAGTAATGTGTCATACACCAGGTGTAGTAATGTGTCTCGTATACCAGGTGTAGTAATGTGTGTCGTACACCAGGTGTAGTAATGTGTCATACACCTGGTGTAGTAATGTGTGTCATACACCAGGTGTAGTAATGTGTGTCGTACACCTGGTGTAGTAATGTGTCATACACCAGGTGTAGTAATGTGTCATACACTTAGTGTAGTAATGTGTCATACACCTGGTGTAGGAATGTGTGTCATACGCCAGGTGTAGTAATGTGTGTCGTACACCAGGTGTAGTAGTGTGTGTCATACACCAGGTGTAGTAATGTGTGTCATACACCTGGTGTAGTAATGTGTCATACACCTGGTGTAGTAATGTGTCATACACCTGGTGTAGTAATGTGTCATACACCAGGTGTAGTAATGTGTGTCGTACACCAGGTGTAGTAATGTGTGTCATACACCAGGTGTAGTAATGTGTGTCGTACACCTGGTGTAGTAATGTGTCATACACCTGGTGTATTAATGTGTTATACACCTGGTGTAGTAATGTGTCATACACCAGGTGTAGTAATGTGTGTCGTACACCAGGTGTAGTAATGTGTCATACACCAGGTGTAGTAATGTGTGTCATACACCTGGTGTAGTAATGTGTGTCATACACCTGGTGTAGTAATGTGTCATACACCAGGTGTAGTAATGTGTGTCGTACACCAGGTGTAGTAATGTGTGTCATACACCAGGTGTAGTAATGTGTGTCGTACACCAGGTGTAGTAATGTGTGTCATACACCAGGTGTAGTAATGTGTGTCATACACCTGGTGTAGTAATGTGTGTCATATACCAGGTGTAGTAATGTGTCATACACCAGGTGTAGTAATGTGTGTCGTACACCAGGTGTTGTAATGTGTCATACACCAGGTGTAGTAATGTGTCATACACCTGGTGTAGTAATGTGTCATACACCTGGTGTAGTAATGTGTGTCATCATACACCAGTTGTAGTAATGTGTCTCATACACCAGGTGTAGTAATGTGTCTCATACACTAGGTGTAGTAATGTGTCATACACCAGGTGTAGTAATGTGTCATACACCTGGTGTAGTAATGTGTGTCATACACCAGGTGTAGTAATGTGTGTCATCATACACCAGGTGTAGTAATGTGTCTCATACACTAGGTGTAGTAATGTGTCATACACCTGGTGTAGTAATGTGTCATACACCTGGTGTAGTAATGTGTGTCATACACGAGGTGTAGTAATGTGTGTCATCATACACCAGGTGTAGTAATGTGTCTCATACACTAGGTGTAGTAATGTGTCATACACCAGGTGTAGTAATGTGTGTCATACACCAGGTGTAGTAATGTGTGTCATACACCTGGTGTAGTAATGTGTCATACACCAGGTGTAGTAATGTGTGTCATCATACACCAGGTGTAGCAATGTGTGTCATACACCTGGTGTAGTAATGTGTCATACACCTGGTGTAGTAATGTGTCATACACCTGGTGTAGTAATGTGTCATATACCTGGTGTAGTAATGTGTGTCATCATACACCAGGTGTAGTAATGTGTCTCATACACCTGGTGTAGTAATGTGGCTCATACACCAGGTGTAGTAATGTGTCATACACCAGGTGTAGTAATGTGTCTCATACACCAGGTGTAGTAATGTGTGTCATACACCTGGTGTAGTAATATGTCTCATACACCTTGTGTAGTAATGTGGCTCATACACCAGGTGCAGTAATGTGTGTCATCATACACCAGGTGTAGTAATGTGTCTCATACACCTGGTGTAGTAATGTGGCTCATACACCAGGTGTAGTAATGTGTCATACACCTGGTGTAATAATGTGTCTCATACACCTGGTGTAGTAATGTGTGTCGTACACCTGGTGTAGTAATGTGTCATACACCTGGTGTAGTAATGTGTGTCATACACCAGGTGTAGTAATGTGTCATACACCAGGTGTAGTAATGTGTTATACACCTGGTGTAGTAATGTGTGTCATACACCAGGTGTAGTAATGTGTGTCATACACCTGGTGTAGTAATGTGTGTCATACACCAGGTGTAGTAATGTGTGTCGTACACCAGGTGTAGTAATGTGTCATACACCAGGTGTAGTAATGTGTTATACACCTGGTGTAGTAATGTGTGTCATACACCAGGTGTAGTAATGTGTGTCATACACCTGGTGTAGTAATGTGTGTCATACACCAGGTGTAGTAATGTGTGTCGTACACCAGGTGTAGTAATGTGTCATACACTAGGTGTAGTAATGTGTCATTCACCTGGTGTAGTAATGTGTCATACACCAGGTTTAGGAATGTGTGTCGTACGCCAGGTGTAGTAATTTGTGTCATACACCTGGTGTAGTAATGTGTGCCATACACCTGGTGTAGTAATGTGTGTCATACACCAGGTGTAGTAATGTGTGTCATACACCTGGTGTAGTAATGTGTGTCATACACCTGGTGTAGTAATGTGTGTCATACACCAGGTGTAGTAATGTGTGTCATACACCAGGTGTAGTAATGTGTGTCGTACACCTGGTGTAGTAATGTACTCACCTAATTGTACTCACCTAATTGTGCTTGCGGGGGTTGAGCTTTGGCTCTTTGGTCCCGCCTCTCAACTGTCAATCAACTGGTGTACAGATTCCTGAGCCTACTGGGCTCTATCATATCTACATTTGAAACTGTGTATGGAGTCAGCCTCCACCACATCACTTCCTAGTGCATTCCATTTATTAACTACTCTGACACTGAAAAAATTCTTTCTAACGTCTCTGTGGCTCATCTGGGTACTCATCTGTGTCCCCTTGTTCGTGTCCCACCCGTGCTGAAGAGTTTGTCTTTGTCCACCCTGTCAATTCCCTTGAGAATTTTGTAGGTGGTTATCATGTCTCCCCTTACTCTTCTGTTTTCCAGGGATGTGAGGTTCAGCTCCTTTAGCCTTTCCTCGTAGCTCAATCCTCTCAGTTCCGGGACGAGCCTGGTGGCATACCGCTGAATCTTCTCTAACTTTGTTTTGTGTTTAACTAGGTATGGACTCCAGGCTGGAGCTGCATACTCGAGGATTGGTCTTACATAGGTGGTATACAGGGTTCTGTAAGATTCCTTACACAAGTTTCTGAAGGCAGTTCTTATGTTGGCCAGTCTAGCATATGCCGCTGATGATATTCTTTTGATGTGGGCTTCTGGGGACAGGTTCGGTGTGATATCAACCCCCAGATCCTTCTCTCTATTTGATTCTTGCAGGATTTCCCCTCCCAGATGATACCTTGTGTTCAGCCTCCTGCTCCCTTCGCCTAATTTCATCACCTTACACTTTCCTGAGTTGAACTTCAGCAGCCATTTTCTAGACCATTCCTCCAGTTTATCCAGGTCATCCTGTAGTCTCTGTCTATCTTCATCCGTCTTGATTCTTCTCATCATTTTTGCATCATCAGCAAACATCGAGAGGAATGAGTCTATACCTTCTGGAAGATCGTTCACATATATTAGAAACAGGATGGGTCCAAGTACTGAGCCCTGTGGGACTCCGCTGGTGACATCTTGCCACTCTGATGTCTTCCCCCTCACCGTTACTCGCTGTTTCCTGTTGCTTAAGTACTCCCTTATCCACTGGAGCACCTTCCCTTTTACTCCTGCCTGTTGCTCCAACTTTTTTAACAGCCTTTTATGGGGTACTGTGTCAAAGGCTTTTTGGCAATCCAGGAAAATGCAGTCGGCCCACCCTTCTCTTTCCTGCCTAATTTTTGTTGCCTGGTCATAAAATTCTATTAAACCTGTGAGGCACGATTTACCATCTCTGAACCCATGTTGGTGGTGCGTTACAAAGTTATTTCCCTCCAGATGCTCTACGAGCCTTTTCCTCACGATCTTCTCCAGCACCTTGCATGGTATACAAGTTAAGGAAACTGGCCTGTAATTCAGTGCCTCTTGCCTGTTACCCTTTTTGTATATTGGGACCACGTTAGCTGTCTTCCAACTTTCTGGTAAGTCTCCTGTTTCCAGTGACCTGTTATACACCATAGAGAGTGGCACACTTAGTGCTTCTGCACCTTCCTTTAGTATCCATGGTGAGATTCTATCAGGCCCAACAGCCTTTGTCACATCTAGCTCCAGCAGACACCTTTTGACCTCATCACTGGTGAGGTCAAATTCCTCCAAGGTTGCTTGGTTTGCCGCCTCCTCATTTAGTGCAGGGGCTTCTCCTTGTTCTGTTGTGAAGACCTCCTGGAATCTCTTGTTGAGTTCTTCACACAACTCCTTGTCATTCTCTGTGTATCTGTTCTCCCCTTTCCGCAGCTTCATCACTTGTTCCTTCACTGCTGTTTTCCTCCTGATGTGGCTGTGGAGCAGCTTTGGTTGGGTCTTGACTTTACTCGCGATGTCATTTTCAAACTGTCTCTCTGCTTCCCTCCTCACTCTGAGGTACTCATTTCTGGCCCTCTGGTATCTCTCCCTGCTCTCTGGTGTTCTGTTATTTCTGTAGTTTCTCCATGTTCTTTTACTCAGTTGTTTCGCTACCTTACATTCCTGGTTGAACCATGGGTTTTTCTGTTGGTTTTCGTTTTTCTCCTTTTGGACGGGGATAAACCTGTCTGCAGCTTCCTGGCACTTTTGGGTGACAATATCCATCATGACCTGCACATTCTTGTCTCTAAGTTCTGTTTCCCATGGTATTCCCCTGAGGAAGTTCCTCATCTCGTCATATTTTCATCTTCGGTAATTCAGTCTTTTCCCCTCCACTCCCATCCTTGGATAGGTTATCCCTACCTCCACCAAGTACTCAAAGGTCAGTACACTGTGGTCACTCATTCCTATGGGGGCTTCAACTTTGACTTCCCTTATTTCTGACTCATTCAGGGTGAATATTAAGTCGAGTCTAGCTGGTTCATCATTGCCTCTCATTCTTGTGGGTTCCTTGACATGCTGGCTCAGAAAATTCCTTGTTGCCACTTCCAAGAGTTTAGCTCGTCACGTATCTGCACCACCATGTGGGTCCCCATTCTCCCAGTCTATCTTTCCATGGTTGAAATCACCCATGATTAAGAGTCTTGAGCCATTCCTGCAGGCAACTGAAGCTGCTCTCTCTATTATATTAATGGTTGCCATGTTGTTCCTATCAAACTCCTGTCTAGGTCTTCTGTCATTTAGGGGAGGGTTGTAAATGACTGTCACTATTATCTTAGGTCCACCCATTGTTATAGTTCCTGTTATGTAATCTCTGAATCCGTCACAGCCCGGAATTTCCATCTCATCAAAACTCCAGTCCTTCCTTATCAGCAGGGCCACTCCTCCACCTCCTCTCCCTTCCCTCTCTTTCCTTACTGTATAGTAGTCCTTTGGAAACACAGCATCTGTTATGACTCCTGACAATTTTGTTTCTGTTAGTCCTATTACATCAGGGTTTTCTTCTTGCACCCTTTCTGCCAGTTCACTTGCTTTATTGGTAATCCCATCAATGTTTGAGTACATTACCTTGAAGCTCACTTTCTTATATCCAATTTCACCCACACTCCCTACAAGTGTAGGAGGTTGTTCTATGGTCCTTGCTACTTGGGTAGGCTCCTCCTCCTGTGAGGTAGTTGCCAGGGGTTCAGGGGGAGGTGGAGTGGGGGGTGGAGGGCTTAGGTCTTCCTCAGGCCTGCTTGGGTCAGGAGGAAGTCCTGGGGGTGAGGGAGCAGGGATTGCTTGGGGAGAGGGCACGCCCTCCTGCGGTGTAGTTGACAGGGGTTTGGAGGGAGGTGGAGTGGGGGATAGAGGGCTTTGGTCTTGCTCAGGCCTGCTTGGGGCAGGGAGAAGACCAGGGGCCTAATGTGTGTCATACACTTGGTGTAGTAATGTGTGTCATACACCAGGTGTAGTAATGAGTGTCATACACCTGGTGTAGTAATGTGTGTCATACACCAGGTGTAGTAATGTGTGTCATACACCAGGTGTAGTAATGTGTGTCATACACCTGGTGTAGTAATGTGTGTCATACACCAGGTGTAGTAATGTGTGTCATACACCAGGTGTAGTAATGTGTGTCATACACCAGGTGTAGTAATGTGTGTCATACACCTGGTGCAGTAATGTGTGTCATACACTTGGTGTAGTAATGTGTGTCATACACCAGGTGTAGTAATGTGTGTCATACACCTGGTGTAGTAATGTGTCATACACTTGGTGTAGTAATGTGTGTCATACACCAGGTGTAGTAATGTGTGTCATACACCAGGTGTAGTAATGTGTGTCATACACCAGGTGTAGTAATGTGTGTCATACACCAGGTGTAGTAATGTGTGTCATACACCTGGTGTAGTAATGTGTGTCATACACTTGGTGTAGTAATGTGTGTCATACACCAGGTGTAGTAATGTGTGTCATACACCTGGTGTAGTAATGTGTGTCATACACTTGGTGTAGTAATGTGTGTCATACACCAGGTGTAGTAATGTGTGTCATACACCTGGTGTAGTAATGTGTCATACACTTGGTGTAGTAATGTGTGTCATACACCAGGTGTAGTAATGTGTGTCATACACCAGGTGTAGTAATGTGTGTCATACACCAGGTGTAGTAATGTGTGTCATACACCAGGTGTAGTAATGTGTGTCATGCACCTGGTGTAGTAATGTGTGTCATACACTTGGTGTAGTAATGTGTCATACACTTGGTGTAGTAATTTAATTAGTAATGTAGTCACTCATGAATGATGAGAATCACTCAGTCACTCATAGTGATAGAATAATCACTCTGAATGATGCACATGCACTCAGAATGAAAGGCGTACAAACAGGATGGGCATGGACTCAAAATTATGGGCATACACTCAGAATGATGCACATGTACTCAGAATGATGCACATGCACTCAGAATGATGGTCACACACTCAGAATGATGCACATACACTCAGAATGATAGACATACACTCAGAATGATGCCCACACACTCAGATTGATGCACATACACTCAGAATGATACACTAATGATCACAGTGTACTGTTGTTTGAATATCTGGTCGAAGAAGAGTTAATGTACTCAAGGAAGGGACCAGAAAGCAAGAAGCTGGCATTCCGGAAGGGAAACTATGCGGAGATGAGAAAATTCCTAACTGAAATAGCTTGGGAAGCAGAGCTCAGAGGACAGACGGTTCAAGACATGATGGACTACATATCACAGAAGTGTATGGAGGCAGTAGACAAGTTCGTCCCAGTCGGAAAGGAAAAAAATGAAGTGCTGATGAGAAACCCATGGTTTAATCAGAGTTGTAAGCTAGCAAAGCAGCTAAGTAAAAGGACGTGGATAAACTATAGAAACAACAGAACACTAGAGAGCAGAGAAAGATACCAGAGCGCCAGGAATGAATACGTCAGGGTGATAAGAGAGGTAGAGAGGCAATATGAAAATGACATAGCAAGCAAGGCAAAGACTCAACCCAAACTGCTACATAGCCGCATCAGGAGGAAAACAACAGTGAAGGAACAGGTAATGAAACTGAGGATAGGGGCGGAAAGATTCACTACAAACGACAAGGAAATGTGTGAAGATGTTAATAACAAATTCCAGGAGGTCTTCACCTCGGAGCAAGGAGAAGTCCCAGAGATAAGAGAGGGAACATCAAACCAGACACCACTAGAGGAGTTTGTGATTACCAGTGGGGAGGTGAGGAAGCATCTGCTAGATTTGGACGTGACAAAGGCTATAGGCCCGGATGGAATCTCACCGTGGATTTTAAAGGAAGGAGCAGAAGCTCTGTGCCTGCCACTCTCCATAGTGTACAACAAGTCACTGATAACAGGTGAACTGCCAAAAATTTGGAAGACGGTCAATGTAGTCCCAATATACAAGAAGGGTGATAGGTAGGAGGCACTGAACTACAGGCCAGCGTCCCTAACTTGCATTCCATGCAAGATGATGGAGAAGATTGTGAGAAAAAAGCTAGTGGAACATCTGGAGTGGAAGAACTTTGTAACACAACATCAGCATGGGTTCAGAGATGGCAAATCATGCCTAACAGGTTTAATTGAGTTCTATGACCAGGCAACAAAAATCAGGCGAGAGAGAGAGGGCTGGGCAGACTGCATATTTCTGGACTGCCAGAAAGCTTTTGACACTGTACCACATAAGAGACTAGTGCACAAACTGGTGATGCAGGCAAGAGTGAAAGGGAAGGCACTCCACTGGATAAGAGAGTACCTAAGCAACAGGACACAGCGAGTCACCGTGAGGGGTGAGGTCTCGGAGTGGCGGGGAGTCACCAGTGGAGTCCCACAGGGATCAGTCCTTGGACCTATACTGTTTCTGATATACGTAAATGATCTCCCAAAAGCAGTTGACTCGTTCCTCTCGATGTTTGCTGATGATGCAAAAATTATGAGGAGGGATCAAGACAGAGGAGGATAGTATGAGGCTACAAGATGACCTAGACAAACTGAGGGAATGGCTACTAAAGTTCAACCCAAATAAATGTAAGGTAATGAAACTAGAAGGAGGAACTAGGAGGCCAGACACTGGATACCGAATGGGAGATGAAGTCCTTCATGAAACGGACAGAGAGAAAGATCTAGGAGTTGAAATCACGTCAAACCTGTCTCCCGAAGCCCACATCAAAAGAATAACATCAGCGGCCTATGCGAGGCTGGCTAACATCAGAACTGCTTTCAGAAACCTAAGGAATCCTTCAGAACCTTGTATACCACATATGTAAGGCCAATCCTGGAGTATGCGGCCTCAGCTTGGTCCCCGTATCTAGTCAAGCACAAGAAGAAGCTGGAAAAAGTTCAGAGGTATGCCACTATAAATGACTGCACCTCACGTCGTTGGAAGACAGAAGAGCTAGGGGAGACATGATCACCACATGCAAAGTTCTCAGGGGAATTGACAGGGTAGACAAGGATGGATTATTTAACACGGATGGTACCCGCACAATGGGACACAGGTGGAAGCAGCTGAATACCCAAATGAGCCACAGAGACATAAGAAAGAACTTTTTCAGTGTCAGAGTAGTTAACGGATGGAATGCATTAGGAAGTGATGTGGTGGAGGCTGACTCCATACACAGTTTATAATGTAGATATGATAGAGCCCAGTAGGCTCAGGAATCTGTTCACCAGTTGATTGACAGTTGAGAGGCGGGACCAAAGAGCCAGAGCTCAACCCCCGCAAGCACAACTAGGTGAGCACACACACACAGAATGATGTACATACACTCAGAATGATGCACATACACTCAGAATTATGCACATACACTCAGAATGATGCACATACACTCAGAATGATGCACATACATTCAGAATGATGCACATACACTCAGAATGATGCACATATACTCAGAATGATGCACATACACTCAGAATGATGCACATACACTCAGAATGATGCACATACACTCAGAATGATGCACATACACTCAGAATGATGCACATACACTCAGAATGATGCACATACTCTCAGAATGATGCACATACACTCAGAATGGTACACATACACTCAGAATGGTACACATACACTCAGAATGATGCACATACACTCAGAATGGTAGACATACACTCAGAATGGTACACATACACTCAGAATGATGCACATACTCTCAGAATGATGCACATACACTCAGAATGGTACACATACACTCAGAATGGTACACATGCACTCAGAACGATGCACATACACTCAGAATGATGTACATACACTCAGAATGGTGTACATACTCTCATAATGATGCACATACACTCAGAATGATGCACATACACTCAGAATGGTGTACATACACTCAGAATGATGCACATACACTCAGAATGATGCACATACACTCAGAATGATGCACATACACTCAGAATGATGCACATACACTCAGAATGATGCACATACATTCAGAATGATGCACATACACTCAGAATGATGCACATATACTCAGAATGATGCACATACACTCAGAATGATGCACATACACTCAGAATGATGCACATACACTCAGAATGATGCACATACACTCAGAATGATGCACATACACTCAGAATGATGCACATACTCTCAGAATGATGCACATACACTCAGAATGGTACACATACACTCAGAATGGTACACATACACTCAGAATGATGCACATACACTCAGAATGGTAGACATACACTCAGAATGGTACACATACACTCAGAATGATGCACATACTCTCAGAATGATGCACATACACTCAGAATGGTACACATACACTCAGAATGGTACACATGCACTCAGAACGATGCACATACACTCAGAATGATGTACATACACTCAGAATGGTGTACATACTCTCATAATGATGCACATACACTCAGAATGATGCACATACACTCAGAATGGTGTACATACACTCAGAATGATGCACATTCACTCAGAATGATGCACATACACTCAGAATGATGCACATACACTCAGAATGATGCACATACACTCAGAATAATGCACATACACTCAGAATGATGCACATACACTCAGAATGATGGGCATACACTCAAAAGGAATCCCTCCAGCCCGCTTCGTGAGTCCGCGGTCCTGGTTATTATAAATGGAATACACTTTATGTATTTATTTACTTAGACGTATATATTTAGACGAAGTATCAATGTGTTAAGTGGAGTGTCAGTTGTTGGTGCATCAAGGTTGTGGGTCAAGTTACTACAACACGTGGATGGACTAGTCAGTACAGCGTCAGCCGTGTGGCTTAGACGGTCCGCGTTCGATTCCCGATAGTCCAAAGTTGGGTACCGATCCTTTCCTCTGGCCTCCTATCCAAGCTTCCTGTCTCCCTATCTTGCGGTTATCTTGAGATGATTTCGGGGCTTAGCGTCCCCGCGGCCCGGTCCTCGACCGGGCCTCCTTTTTGTTACACATCCCCAGGAAGCAGCCCGTAGCAGCTGCCTAACTCCCAGGTACCTATTTACTGCTAAGTGAACAGGCACACAAGGGTGAAAGAAACTCTGCCAATTTGTTTCCGACTCCACTGGGATCGAACCCGCAATAAACTACGAATCCCGAGCGCTGTCCACTCAGCTGTCAGGCCCCTATCCCAGCTTGATGTCCTCCTATCACAGTAGGCTCAGGAACCTGTACACCAGTTGAGTGACAGTTGAGAGGCGGGACCAAAGAGACAAAGTTCAACCCCAGCAAGTACAATTAGGTGAGTAGACGTATGTATATACAGACAGCAACAGTACAGTGGTACACATTGTTCCAGCTACACATATACACATAAAGTACACATTGTTCCAGCTACACATATACACATAAAGTACACATTGTTCCAGCTACACATATACACATAAAGTACACATTGTTCCAGCTACACATATACACATAAAGTACACATTGTTCCAGCTACACATATACACATAAAGTACACATTGTTCCAGCTACACATATACACATAAAGTACACATTGTTCCAGCTACACATATACACATAAAGTACACATTATTCCAGCTACACATATACACATAAAGTACACATTGTTCCAGCTACACATATACACATAAAGTACACATTGTTCCAGCTACACATATACACATAAAGTACACATTGTTCCAGCTACACATATACACATAAAGTACACATTGTTCCAGCTACACATATACACATAAAGTACACATTGTTCCAGCTACACATATACACATAAAGTACACATTGTTCCAGCTACACATATACACATAAAGTACACATTGTTCCACTAACACATATACACAAAGTACACATTGTTCCAGCTACACATATACACATAAAGTACACATTGTTCCAGCTACACATATACACATAGAGTAAACATTGTTCTTAACGTGATATTAAACAGATATAAAGTTATAATAATAATAATAATTATTATTATTATTATTAGTAGTAGTATTATAATTATAATGTGAATATATAATTTATGAGTGAGATCCTTCGCGAGAATAATATAATTAATAATAATAATTAATTATATTATTCTGGCGAAGGTTCTCACACTTAATCATATTTACATGTGTAATTTCTACATATAGTAGTAGTAGGCATCCGTCCATCCCGTGGGGTTATGGAGTTGTGCCCTGGGACCTGGGTGTCTAGTTGTTGTAGTCTAGTTGGATGCAGCGCCTGCTGTGGCTGTGAAGGCCAACCCGAGAATGACAGTCCTGACCGCAGCGAGCGCAGATAAACGCTTAAGCGGGTGCGTCTGACAGTGGTCGAGACCTCCTCTGAAGTCTATTATCCTCCCCCTGCCTCTTCTGGTCATCCTTGAATTGCTGGAGTCCCTTCTGCACTTTCCATCTCCAGGCAGATCTGTCCACAGCTGCTGCCTCCCATGTGTTGATGTCAAAGGTCAACTGCTTGCGGTCGCATTTACAGGTGTCTTTGAAACGCAGCTGAGGTCTTCCGGTTGGTCTCCTTCCTGATGCCAGTTCTCCATACAAGAGGTCCTTCAGTATGCAGCCATCTTCCATGCGTGTGACATGTCCCAGCCATCGCATGCGTCTCTGCATCAGGAGAGTGAACAATGAAGGGACTCCTGTTCTCTCGATTACTGTGTTGTTGGTGACATGGTCTTTCCACTTGATGTCAAGGATGCGTCTCAGGTTCCGCATGTGAAAGGTATTGGGCCGTCTCTCCTGGCGAGAGCGCAGGGTCCAGGATTCCGAGCTGTAGAGAAGTGTACTCACCACACATGCCATGTAGACTTGTGCATTGGTGTGCACTGTCAGTTTGATATTTTCCCAAACGCTCTTTTTGAGCCTGGTCAGTGTTGTTGCGGCCTTCCCGATACGCCTGTTGAGCTCAGTGTCCAGGGAAAGGGTGTCTGAGATTGTGGAGCCCAGGTACACAAACTCGTGAACTGCCTCCAGCACATAGTCTGCTATATTTATACAGGGTAGCTCATTGACATCTTGTCCCATCACCTGTGTCTTCTTCAGGCTGATTGTTAGGCCGAATGCGGAACAGGCTGCGGCAAAGTGGTTGAGTAGCTGCTGTAGGCCTTCTGCTGTGTGTGTGGTGATCGCGGCGTCGTCGGCGAAGAGGAACTCCCTGAGGATTCGCATCTGTACTTTTGTCTTTGCTCGGAGTCTGGATTGATTATAGAGCTTTCCATCATATCTCGTACAGAGATAGATGCATTCTGTGGTTGTTCCAAAGGCATGCTTGACGAGGATCGCGAAGATGCCGAACAGGGTTGGAGCAAGAACACACCCCTGTTTAACACCACTGTTGATGTTGAATGGTTCAGAAGTTGAGCCGTCGTACACGACTGTTCCCTTCATGTCCTTGTGGAACGATTGTATCATGGTGAGTAGGGTGGGTGGACAGCCAATTTTGGCCAAGATCTTGAAGAGTCCGTCCCTACTCACGAGGTCGAAGGCCTTTGTAAGGTCAATGAAGGCAATGTACAAGGCTTTTCTCTGCTCTGTAGTTTTCTTGAAGCTGTCTCAGGGAGAACACCATGTCAGTGGTCGACCTCTCTGCTCGGAAACCACACTGTGACTCATGGTATACACTCTATCAGCAAGAATCTGAAGCCTGACCAAGACGACCCTGGCGAAGAGTTTGCCGACGACGCTGAGGAGGGAGATGCCGCGATAGTTGTTGTCATCGCTTCTGTCACCTTTATTTTTGTAGAGAGTGATGATGTTTGCATCTCTCATGTCTTGTGGCACCGAGCCCTCCCTCCAGCACTGGCACAGAAGTTCACGATGTGGGAACCGACCTGTGAGATTTATATTTATTTAATTTATATGAATTTATATTTACGTTAATTTGTATACTTCGATAGCAATTTGTATGATGTTAAGTGGACTGTATTTCTGCAATAATCTCATAATCTCACAAATCGATCCTCTGCACATTAGGGGGAGTTTATATTAATTGAATTTATATGTATGCAGCCAATCAAACTACAGTATTAGACTACATACATTGAAGAGGTTCCTTATCTTATTTGTACAGCAGGCCTTAGTCCACCAGGTATAACCAGGATGTAGACACCACATTTTCCCTCTTTGAGGTAGCTTCCATCACCCTGGTAACTGATGCACAAAGCATGCTTCCTCGTCTTGACCTGTCAAAAGGGCGCTAGCTGTGAAGCCAGAATCCTAGTATATGACAGGTATATCAGAGAAAACACTGTACAAGGAACCATGAAGACCTGGGCTTAATTACCTTTAGTATGAGGCTTTAGTATCTCGTGCTCTAACCGTATCACCCTATATCCACTGACATTAATGGCCATAAATGAAAGATAAATGGGTTTCGGAAGAACACTTAACTTGAATTTGTTGACAGCGTGTTGAAGATGGTACACCTTTGGTTTCCATAACACTACGTCCAAGTAAAATTAACAGGAGCCGTATTTGCTCCCGTGAGCCTCTGGTCTAATATAAACAATGGCTGCCCCTCCTTCCTCACTGACGCTACTGGCCTACATTGTCCAGATGACAGTAAGTGATAGAAGGGTCACATTTACTCTACTTTAATTCTGATAATTAAGTTAATTTATATGAGATGTTTTTATGATGGTAAAGTCCATAGACTAATGTATTTAAGAATAATTCCTACCATAATAGGTGGTGAATTTATAATAGTGTGTGGTAATGATATTCCGTTTTCTATAGACGGTAATTCCACTACAAGTTACGTTTTCTATGGGTTAACTTGTTTATACAATACAGCAGCAATTATCTGTCTGTATGATATTATTATATGGTGTCGGATTTTCTGACACACGAAGCTCAGTTGTAAGTGTTCCACGAGCGCACTGGAGAACTTCAGGCGGAATCCCCTCGTCTCCTGGGGCCTTCCCTGAGGAAAGTGAATCCAGTGCTTTCTCAACTTCTTCCACAGTTGGTTCAAGATCAAGTTCTTCCATGATGGGCAGGCACTCGATTGCATCCAAAGCCTCTACGCTGACCAAGTTCTCTCTGGAGTAGAGTTCGGAGTAATGTTCCACCCAGTGATTCATCTGTTGATCACGGTCTTTAAAGATCTCTCCAGTGGTTGACTTCCAGCGGTCCTGTTTTGTGTAGGGTCTGTTGCCTGTTTGATCCCTTCGTACATGCCTCTTATGGTGCCGACAGTGGCCGCAGTCTGAATGCTGGAACAGAGTCGGAGCCAGTAATCGTTAGCACAGCGTCTTGCAGTTTGTGAACTCTACTGCAGGCAGTACGGAGGGCCTGTAGGTTCCTTTCTGAGGGCAGTTTCTAGTAGGCTGAGAGAGCTCGTCTCTCTTCCTCTACGAGGGGTAACAGTTCCTCTGCACTGGCCTCAAACCAGTCTACTGACTTGTTCTGCCTCTTACCGAAGGTGGACATGGCAGTGTTGAAAATGGTGCCCTTGAGATGTGACCACCTCTCACTTGCGCTATCGCAGGGTGGTACAGGAAGGGCATTTACCAGCGCCGCAGTGACTTCCTCCACCTTGTGAAGGTCATGGGTCTTGTTTACGTTAATGCGTGGTCTTCCCTCCTTCTTTGCTCTGTGATTTTTCCGGGACTGGAACTTTACTCTGCAAACGACGAGAGAGTTGTCGGTGTCGCAATCTAGAAGCTGCGAGTCAGTTTGACGTTTCTCAGATTGCTACGCTCCGTAAGCACCAGGTCGAGTTGCTGCCAATGATTAGACCTGGGATGTCTCCAGGAAACCTTATGCTGGGGCTTGGTGTCGAAGAAGGAATTGGTGATGCAGAGATCATGACGGCAGCAGAACTCCAGGAGGCGCTGCCCACTCTCAGTCATCTTCCCAAATCCAAACTGGCCCAGGCAGGAAGGCCAAGAGCTGTGATCAGAACCAACTCTTGCATTAAAATCTCCCAGGAGGAAGACTGGCTCTTGTTGTCTCTGAGAGTCAGGTCGAGGTCATCATAGAACTTGACCTTCGCTTCGGTAGAGGAGGTCAGTGTTGGTGCATAGGCATTGATGAAGCTGACCATTCCTGCTGCTGTATGAAGCTGAAGTTTAAGATCCTTGCAGACCCCTCCGTAGGCGGTACTATTGACCCTAATAACCTGTTCCTGATGGCAAAGCCAACGCCATGTTCCCTTACCTCTTCTGGAGGTTTGCCCTGCTAGAAGAAGGTAAAGTCCTTCTCCCGTATGCTGCCGGTTGCGGGCAGACGTGTCTCCTGCAGGGCGACTATGTCCATCTGGAGCCTGTGTAGTTCATTGTTGATCACAGCTGTCTTGCGGGCGTCGTTCACTTCCAGTAGATCTTCCGAGAGACCCGGTGTCATGGTCCTTACATTGCATGTGCCCAGTTTGAGAGCTGGGTGGCTTTGTGTTTGTTTTCTTTTGCTTGGTGCATGGGTTGACGATCCGCTTGTTGGATTGGTCTAAGCCCCACGCACCCAGTGGAGCAGGCGGACCGTGGCGGGACAGCACCTTATTGGCTGGGGGCTGCCCAGCTTGAGGCGGGCGGTAGCTGTCCCATGAAATCGGATGTTTTCTCCCACCGACGGAAGCAACCCCTGGCGCCTTACTCTACGCCAATTGAGTGATAGGCTTATCACCGGTAACTGTCACTTCCAATGTTGAGCCATCGCCAAGGCGATGCTGGAGTGTCCTCTCCAGGGCACAGGCCTGGGCAGTAATTATGGAGGATCAGCTGTTGCCCATGCAGCAGATCCACCCTCTCCACGCCACCGATGTGATCCAAGGGAAGGGTAGGCGCCGATACGCTTGGCACCAGTGTCGTCGCAGGAGTTGCCAGAATGTAGCTGTAAACAGCTGCAAACTGCCTTAAGAATTCCGACTCCGGATTGTTCCTCAGAGTTGACTCCCAAAGTCTTTCCCATGAGTGGGTTTAGCCACAAGACAGCAGAGGTTTGAATTCGGGGTTTTCCTTCCCCTAGATAAGCTGCCTTTCCAGGCTAACGAGTCCCATCTGCCCGAAGACACTGGTTTTAAGGCGCCAGAGGCCCGCCTTCGCCCCTTCTCCTGTTGGTAGCAGCAGTTCCGCCAGGCCTAGAGGCTAAGCCACACGTGCAGGCCAGGAGCTGGACTTGGTTGTCAGAGGCTATTTGAGACGCACGCCATCAAGGGCACTTTACAGGCTGTGGGAGCTTATCTCTACAACCCTTCCTACAGGCTATGACAACCCTTGGAACCCTTGGAATTTATACATATAACTACATAATATATACATATAATATTCCTCCTTCTCTTCCTCCTCTCCTACTTGACCCTCTCTTGTCACTAACACCTCCACCACTCACGCCGCTTGGCACGACCAACTTCCCGCCTCCTCATCTCCCCTCATCCCCCACATCCCCCCTCATCTCCCCTCATCCCGACTACCTTCCGCCAGACAACGTTGCCAGATAAGGTTAATTATTAGCTTCAAGACGGGTTAATTAGAGGCGACTGAGAGCTCCTCCAGCCACAGTTTTCACGGAGGTTTTTGTTGGCTTTTTTTCGTCCAACTTTACACGTGATATTTGACCGTCTTTTGGCGGGAAATAAGTTCGTGGTTTATGAAGTCAAGAGCAGTGGCAGGTGGGTCAGTGAGCAGTGGCCGGTGTGTCAGGGAGCAGTGGAAGGTGGGTCAGTGAGCAGTGGCCGGTGTGTCAGGGAGCAGTGGAAGGTGGGTCAGTGAGCAGTGGCAGGTGGGTCAGTGAGCAGTGGCAGGTGGGTCAGTGAGCAGTGGCAGGTGGGTCAGTGAGCAGTGGCAGGTGGGTCAGTGAGCAGTGGCAGGTGGGTCAGTGAGCAGTGGCAGGTGGGTCAGTGAGCAGTGGCAAGTAGGGTCAGGAAGCAGTGGCAGGTGGGTCATGGAGCAGTTTTTTTTTTTTGCAGGAATATTCTTGCACGGGTCCTAATCCTCTGGCTGGCCCTGGCAGGTGGGTCAGGGAGCAGTGGAAGGTGGGTCGGAGAGCAGTGGCAGGTACTCACCTAGTTGTACTCACCTAGTTGTGTTTGCGGGGGTTGAGCTCTGGCTCTTTGGTCCCGCCTCTCAACCGTCAATCAACAGGTGTACAGATTCCTGAGCCTATCGGGCTCTGTCATATCTACACTTGAAACTGTGTATGGAGTGAGCCTCCACCACATTACCCCCTAATGCATTCCATTTGTCAACCACTCTGACACTAAAAAAGTTCTTTCTAATATCTCTGTGGCTCATTTGGGCACTCAGTTTCCACCTGTGTCCCCTTGTGCGTGTTCCCCTTGTGTTAAATAGACTGTCTTTATCTACCCTATCAATCCCCTTCAGAATCTTGAATGTGGTGATCATGTCCCCCCTAACTCTTCTGTCTTCCAGCGAAGTGAGGTTTAATTCCCGTAGTCTCTCCTCGTAGCTCATACCTCTCAGCTCGGGTACTAGTCTGGTGGCAAACCTTTGAACCTTTTCCAGTTTAGTCTTATCCTTGACTAGATATGGACTCCATGCTGGGGCTGCATACTCCAGGATTGGCCTGACATATGTGGTATACAAAGTTCTGAATGATTCTTTACACAAGTTTCTGAATGCCGTTCGTATGTTGGCCAGCCTGGCATATGCCGCTGATGTTATCCGCTTGATATGTGCTGCAGGAGACAGGTCTGGCGTGATATCAACCCCCAAGTCTTTTTCCTTCTCTGACTCCTGAAGAATTTCCTCTCCCAGATGATACCTTGTATCTGGCCTCCTGCTCCCTACACCTATCTTCATTACATTACATTTGGTTGGGTTAAACTCTAACAACCATTTGTTCGACCATTCCTTCAGCTTGTCTAGGTCTTCTTGAAGCCTCGAACAGTCCTCTTCTGTTTTAATCCTTCTCATAATTTTAGCATCGTCCGCAAACATTGAGAGAAATGAATCGATACCCTCCGGTCATAGGTGGGTCATAGAGCGTGCTGTATGTCTAACAGACACTCGCACACACTTGATGGCACTGGCGGTGAGTAAGGTGGTGACGTCACGTAGAACAGTGAGGCAGGGCAGCTGGCGGCTCGAGGCTAGCTACACACTCTGGTGTGAGATGGCGGCTGGTGAGTGGCAGCGGGCGGCGGCTGATTATATGGTACCAAGCGGTACACTGTGGGAAAAGTCACACACAGATTTACTTAGGTGGCGGCACTCACAACGATCTCAACTTATCACCAGGGGTTACCTGATACCAGTCTGGTGATTTGTCACTAGGCTTCTGAACAATATAATCACGTTCCCGATTCCGGGCGAGCGTTGGTATATAAAAAATACGCTAAGTTTAACTTGACGGTGAGGAATGGACGGTGTTCAGTCTATTGGCCGATAGACAGAACAGGACACGTCCACTAGCTATGAACGTCCTCACATGAATACTCTTGCCAGCGGCTGCTGGGCATCTCGTGGGACACAACACAAGGGATTACAATTTGACCAATGACATAGCAGCAAAAGAGCAGGAACCAATCATATTGCTTGTTCCCTGATCAGTAGCAGTGGTGACGTCATGAACACGTCACGACCAAGTCACAGTTGTTATTCTCCATCGCGCCAGTTGAGGCTGACCTCAGTGATCAGATCTGTTGCCTCGCTGGCGTTCCCTCA
This sequence comes from Procambarus clarkii, assembly GCF_020424385.1. NCBI lineage: Eukaryota > Metazoa > Arthropoda > Malacostraca > Decapoda > Cambaridae > Procambarus > Procambarus clarkii. Next base: position 26,681,023 of record NC_059586.1, on the reverse strand, counting down.
CGCTTCGCATCAGCCATGTACTCTCTGACCCTATGGCATGGATGCTTAACTTCCCTGTATCTACTCCCTGCCTGGACATACGGCGGCCTCCGTATTATAAATGTATTCCTGGTTAAGTGGGCATCCTGGAGATACCCAACATGACAGTTTACTATCCAGGGTTAACAGAGATAGGGCTTGTGCACGAGATCGGTGCACTCCAATGAGCAATTCAAGCCAGCTGTGGGATAATTTTGAGAGACTATCCTCTCACATCACCCCCAACGAAAGACCGAGCTCCACAGAGTGGTGACTCGTTCTAACCCTCACACCGCTGATGCACATGCACGTACTCTGAGTGCCCATGGTGCGGAGGGTCGTGCGGACTCCGTTTTCTATACTGTTAGGCGAGACGGGTCCTCATCTAGACTATTTCCTTCTGGTAAGTTAGGAATTTCTTCAGTCACCGGGTCACATGTGGCTATCTGTTCAGGTCTTGAGCAGGCACTGTGGTTGGATGGAGCTCCAGCTCTGAGTCGGCTCAACGCCTCGAAACTCTGAGTGGCGCTAGTCTGTCCACTGCCTCTCCACCTGTGTTATGCCTGATCGCTCATGTCTCCCTCGTTCGACGTCTCATTGATCACCCCTGACCTACTCAACCAGTCAGCACCTATGTTGTTGGCTCCCTTTATTTAAACCACGCAGAATGTGAACTGTTGAAGGAACAACACCCTGCGCATTATTCTTGGGTTTGCGTTTTTAAGCGTGACGATGTGGCTGAGGGGTTGGTGATCTACTTGAAACTTGATCGACTTGATCTTCAGACAGCTGATCATCAACCTTAACATCTCGGTGTGTCTCCTGCTGCTGTTGATTGAAGAGACGTGGCTGACCTACCACCTCGTCGGCGGTTATCACTGAGACACCGGCGATCGTTGCTGAGAGCAGTGGGTGATCGGCTCTGTCGATGTCAAGCCCCGTGGTCCTCTCCTGTTCCTTCGTTTTACATGCTTCTTCGGCTTTATGGATCCATCTACAGGTGGGTCCTCGTAACGTTTGACCATGTTCACGTGGTACTTCTTCCTGGCACCATCGACGTTGAGCACGTAGTTTAGCGAGTGCGAGCACTCCACTACCGTGAATGGGCCCTTCCACTGCAGCAAGAGCTTGTTCCTGCTGGTGGGAAGTAACAAAGTACCTTGTCACCTACACTGAACTTGCGTTCTTTTGCTTTTTTGTCGTATGTTTGCTTCTGGTACTCCTTTGCTTTTGTTAGCTGTTCCCGGGCCAGCTGACAGGTGTTCTCCAGTCGTTTCCGTAGATCGATGATGTACTCGTACATCGCCTTGGTTTCAGGGGTACAGTCATCGCCTTCCCACAGGTTCCTCAGTACCTGCAGAGGGCCTTTAACTGTGTGAAACTCGGAGGGTGAGACCCCTGTGCTAGCCTGTGGCATCTTCCTGTAGGCAAACAACAAAGGGTTGACGAGGCTTTTCTTGCTGTTCGTCAACATCAACGCTTTCTGTCCTCTTCTCTTCCCAGTGATCTATGCAATATCATTTTTCCAATTGCATTTGAAACTGCTCACGTCTCCTCTTCCCACCACTCCTTCACACTACACAACAAACTTCAACGCCTGATCTCCAACAGTCCTTGGGCCAAATACTCTCTCTCTGACTGTGTTGCCAACCTTTCGTCCTACTCTCTTTCTAAGCACCAGCAAGAACTTCTTGGTCTTGGTCTGTCTTTTGATACTTCCCCTGGCCCACGCTGTGGCATTGATCTCATTAGTTCCTTTGACAGGTTTGTCAATTCTAACTCTAGTACTCTTTCGGACCTGTCTGCCTTTATAGGGGCCCTTATCCCCGTTCTTGACAGCTTGTTTTCTAAAAATAACCACCTTCCTCGTCGCTTCCAGCTTGCCCTTGCCTCCCTGAAATCTAACAACTCTATTCTTATCCTTCCTTCCGACAAAGGCAATTCGGTGGTTGCCCTTGACCGTGAGGACTACCTCCGAAAAGCAGATGTCTTGCTCTCTGACTCTCGCACTTATGCTCCCCTGACTTCTAACCCTTTGGATCGCCTCAAAACTTCCTTTAACCGCAAACTAAGACAGCTCTCTAGTCTTTGCCCTTCTGACTTTGATCTCATTAAACGTTTCCGTGTCATCTGCCCTTCTCTTCCTTATTTCTATGGTCTTCCTAAGACTCATAAACCTGGTGTTCCTCTTCGTCCTATCATTTCTTCACGGGGTTCTGTCAGCTATCCTCTTGCCTCCTGGCTCGCTAAAACCCTGACACCTTACCTTGGCACTTTTTCCCCTGCCCACCTTCGTCACTCTCAGGACTTCATAGAAAGACTGCGCCTGCAACCCTCTTGTAAGATGCTTAGTCTTGATGTCGACTCTCTGTTCACTAAAGTTCCGCTCGATGACGTTCTCTCTTTCCTTAGACAGAAGGCGTCAGAGGGCCTCCTTCCTCTCCCACTTCCCACTGACGTTTTCCTCGATCTCATTAGACTCTGTGTTGAATCTAACTCTTTCTCTTTCAACGGTAAATATTACACTCAAACTTTCGGTGTCGCTATGGGTTCCCCTCTCTCCCCTGTTCTTGCTAATTTCTACATGGAATACTTCGAAACTGTTCTTCTTCCTTCTATTGATACTCGTCCCTCTCTTTGTCTTCGCTATGTTGATGACATTTTTGCTTTATGGCCTCATGACCTTAATCTTTTCCAGCCTTTCCTCGCCTCTCTTAACAATCTGGCTCCTTCTATCCATTTCAAAGTTGAGTGGGAATCTAATTCCCTCCTTCCTTTTCTTGATGTTCATGTTCACAGCTCTGTGTCTGGGTTCTCTTTCTCTGTCTACCGTAAACCCATGCATAGTGGCATGTACATTCACTTCTTTTCCTACCATCCTCCTTCTGTTAAGAAAAGTGTCCTCGTCTCTCTCTTCCTCCGCGCTCTACGCATCAGCGACCCTCAGTTTCTTGATTCTGAAATTGCCTTTATCTACAAATCATTCTCTCGCCTTGGTTATCCATTGCATTTCATCAACTGTGCCTACTCTCAAGCTAAACGAAATTTCTTTCATCGTAAACCTGCTTCCAACACTCGTAGCACGGTACTATGCCTTCCCTTCATATCTGAACTCAAAACTTTTACCAATACCTTTCCTCCTCTTGACATTAAACTCGCCTTTCGACAAACTAACACACTTCGTAGCAATCTAGTTCACACTGCTCCTCCTGCTTCTAATGCTGCTGGTGTCTACTCTGTTTCCTGTTCATCTTGTCCTCTCCAATACTTTGGCGAAACTGGCCGTACACTGAATGACAGACTTAAAGAACACAAGAGAAGTGTTAAGTCTGCAGACACGTGCCATTGAAGCGTTCTACCAAACCGTTTCCCATAGCATGATATGGCGTGGTGAGGGATGCTCTCGCTGTGAGCAGACGTCTGACTTGGTCCATCATCTCGCTGGTAAACTGTGTCCCTCGGTCGCTATGGATCCACTCAGGTATACCAAGGCAACTGTAAAAACCTACCAGGGCTTCCGCTACCGTTGTCGTCTCGATGTTCTTCAGGGCAGCTGCTTCGGGGTACCTTGTTGCGTGATCGACCATGGTCAGAATGTACTTACTGCCGTCTGTTGCACTCGGTATGATCAGACCAACCAGATCAATGCTGACCAGCTTGAACGGCTAATCAATGATGAGGAAGGGCTGAAGCTTCCTGGGCTTCACCCGTCCTCAATCAGTGGCGTGCTGACAGGTGTCACACGAGCGAGTGTAACGCTGTATTTCCCCAGTAATTCCTGGCCAGTAGAACACAGCTTGTTCTTTGCACACTGGTCTTTGCGTGACCCATATGACCTCCCATCAAAGCTTCATGCCCTAAGCGGAACACAGCCAGTCTATGCTCCTGTGGAACAACGAGTTGGTCGCAAGTGTCGTGGGGCGTCTCAACTCTGCGCACGGGTTTCCCATTACGGTGCAAGTACCAGTACTTGCGTTCCTGGGGTTGGAAAACTTTTTTTTCCTCAGCATACCTACGTATCTGGGCTAGTGTTGGGTCGCTCCCTTGGGCATCAATAAACTCCTTTGCTGACACTCCCTGAATGTCTCGTAATTTAAAGGTTTTTCTGGGCTAGTCAGCTTGTTGCTCTGTGACCTCGTGGTGACAGCTGCCACGAGCGAGTTACCTGTTAATGGAGTTGCTGTCGCTTCAACCAGGGGTTTTGCTTCTCTCTCCATAACTTCACAGCTTGCTTTCTCTCCCTTATTCTTCAGCTGGGTGAGGGTGTGGTTACTCCCTGTGACGTCACCCCCGGGCGAGTCACCCATGGCACCAGCTGACTGAGGGCGGGTGCACCCAGCTGAGGCAGCTTCCTCACTCCCCCCAGTTTTCTTTGAGGGTGGACTTGGGCAATCAGAGACTCCCGGGACATTCCCCAATAAAAGTCCATATACAGCACGTTACTGTTGAACGGCAAGTTGCTTCTCACTGGGGTCTCTCCCACTGTGTTATCTCTCACTGGGGGTCTCACCACCGATAGCCTCATCCAGTGCGATGAGACTCATGCACACCACCTCAGTACTATCCTGCATGTGTGCATCACCTCTTCCATGGCCCTCAAGTGCTGCTCCACTCGTTCCTTACACTCTTGCTCAGTAGGAGTGTCGTAGTCCTCGGGTATACGAGCGGTCAAGGCAACGTGAAGATACAGGTAGCGCTGTTAGTACTCTCCACACTCAGACATACTGGTGGTGTGTGTGTACTTAACAGAGCGTTAAACGTCCTCTGAATACTGCTCGTCACTTTTGAACTTTCAGGGAAAATTTAAGTGCGAAATTTTACTTTATAACCTAGCTCATAGGTTCCAACTAAGCCAATCACATTGGGCGCCACATGTGGGGGTTTTCTATTTTGCTTGCCCGACTGCAATGCGTACGTCGCTAATGTACATGTGGCAGACGCTTCACGAAGCTGTCGGAATCAGCAGAGAAAATACGACCTTGTCTGGGAGCAAGGTCGAGTTAGAGTCCTTGAGGGTCTCTTCTCAGACTCGCCTCACCTGGTCCTGGTCCACGTTGATCGTTGGAATCTCCTGAATGCTTGAAACACTTTAAGGGACTCCTAGGGGTTCTCATCACATTAATAGTTTAGTGAATAATAGGCAACTCGGTATTAGAGACACCTGGAGCTGAAGACTTGAGTAAATATTTGGCAGTATTCAGAAGAAATTCCTAAGATGACTGGCATTTGGAACACGTTTGTTCAACATGATGATACAGTGACAGGCAGACAGACAACTGGCCAGATGACGGCTCCCGCACACAGCTGGCTCCTGCTTCATCCGGCTCCCGCACACAGCTGGCTCCTGCTTCATCGGCTCCCGCACACAGCTGGCTCCTGCTTCATCCGGCTCCCGCACACAGCTGGCTCCTGCTTCATCCGGCTCCCGCACACAGCTGGCTCCTGCTTCATCCGGCTCCCGCACACAGCTGGCTCCTGCTTCATCCGGCTCCCGCACACAGCTGGCTCCTGCTTCATCCGGCTCCCGCACACAGCTGGCTCCTGCTTCATCCGGCTCCCGCACACAGCTGGCTCCTGCTTCATCCGGCTCCCGCACACAGCTGGCTCCTGCTTCATCCGGCTCCCGCACACAGCTGGCTCCTGCTTCATCCGGCTCCCGCACACAGCTGGCTCCTGCTTCATCCGGCTCCCGCACACAGCTGGCTCCTGCTTCATCCGGCTCACTACTTAGCACTAAACTGTAGTTAGTGATGCTGGGTAATACCTCACTCTCCCCCCCCACTTCCTTACCTCACTCTCCCCCCCCCCTTCCTTACCTCACTCTCATCCCCCCTTCCTTACCTCACTCTCCCCCCCCCCTTCCTTACCTCACTCTCCCCCCCTTCCTTACCTCACTCTCCCTCCCTCCCCTTCCTTACCTCACTCCCCCCCCTTCCTTACCTCACTCTCCCTCCCTCCCCTTCCTTACCTCACTCTCCCCCCTTCCTTACCTCACTCTCCCCCAACCTTCCTTACCTCACTCTCCCCCCTTTCCTTACCTCACTCTCCCCCCCTTCCTTACCTCACTCTCCCTCCCATTCCTTACCTCACTCTCCCTCCCCCCTTCCTTACCTCACTCTCCCCCCCCCTTCCTTACCTCACTCTCCCCCCCCCTTCCTTACCTCACTCTCCCCCCCTTCCTTACCTCACTCTCCCCCCCTCCCATTCCTTACCTCACTCTCCCCTCCCCCTTCCTTACCTCACTCTCCCCCCCCTTCCTTACCTCAATCTCCCCCCCTTCCTTACCTCACTCTCCCCCCCTTCCTTACCTCACTCTCCCTCCCTCCCCTTCCTTACCTCACTCTCCCCCCCCTTCCTTACCTCACTCTCCCCCCCCCCTTCCTTACCTCACTCTCCCCCCCTTCCTTACCTCACTCTCCCCCCTTCTTTACCTCACTCCCCCCCCCCACTTCCTTACCTCACTCTCCCCCCCCCTTCCTTACCTCACTCTCCCTCCCTCCCTCCCCTTCCTTACCTCACTCTCCCCCCCCCTTCCTTACCTCACTCTCCCTCCCTCCCCTTCCTTACCTCACTCTCCCCCCCCCTTCCTTACCTCACTCTCCCCCCCCTTCTTTACCTCACTCCCCCCCTTCCTTACCTCACTCTCCCCCCCCCTTCCTTACCTCACTCTCCCCCCCCCTTCCTTACCTCACTCTCCCCCCCTTCCTTACCTCACTCTCCCTCCCTCCCTCCCCTTCCTTACCTCACTCTCCCTCCCTCCCTCCCCTTCCTTACCTCACTCTCCCCCCCCCTTCCTTACCTCACTCTCCCTCCCTCCCTCCCTCCCTCCCCTTCCTTACCTCACTCTCCCCCCCCTTAATTACCTCACTCTCCCCCCCTTCCTTACCTCACTCTCCCCCCCTTCTTTACCTCACTCCCCCCCCCTTCCTTACCTCACTCTCCCTCCCTCCCTCCCTCCCCTTCCTTACCTCACTCCCTCACTCTCCCTCCCTCCCCTTCCTTACCTCACTCTCCCCCCTTCCTTACCTCACTCTCCCCCCCTTCCTTACCTCACTCTCCCCCCCTTCTTTACCTCACTCTCCCCCCCTTCCTTACCTCACTCTCCCCCCCCTTCCTTACCTCACTCTCCCTCCCCTTCCTTACCTCACTCTCCCCTCCCCCTTCCCTTCCTTACCTCACTATCCCTCGTCTGCTCCTGCCCTCGTCCTAGCACATAGCAGGTCCCAGCCGGCTGTGGTGGCCAGCATCCGGCACAGTATTGCTGGCAACTCAAAAAAAAAAAATGTATGTGCTAGAGTGAAGATACCTGTGAAGGGGCCTGGGAGGTGCCTGTCTTTACCTGCTGCCGACTCGTGGTGCCATTGTGACGTCACCAAGCTTAAACACTCACCGACGAAACTTGTACATCTTTGCTACATCATGTCGACGTTGTTTACATTGATGAAGTAGTTTAGGAGCATCGCACTTCAAGCCTAAAGTTGTTTGTTGTTATACTACCTCGTAGTCCAGGGACCAATGGGACCCCTGGACTCTGGTGGTGGTGGTCCAGGGACCAGTGGGACCCCTGGACTCTGGTGGTGGTGGTCCAGGGACCAGTGGGACCCCTGGACTCTGGTGGTGGTGGTCCAGGGACCAGTGGGACCCCTGGACTCTGGTGGTGGGGGTCCAGGGACCAGTGGGACCCCTGGACTCTGGTGGTGGGGGGTCCAGGGACCAGTGGGACCCCTGGACTCTGGTGGTGGGGGTCCAGGGACCAGTGGGACCCCTGGACTCTGGTGGTGGGGGTCCAGGGACCAGTGGGACCCCTGGACTCTGGTGGTGGGGGGTCCAGGGACCAGTGGGACCCCTGGACTCTGGTGGTGGGGGGTCCAGGGACCAGTGGGACCCCTGGACTCTGGTAGGGGACCAGGGACCAGTGGGACCCCTGGACTCTGGTGGTGGGGGTCCAGGGACCAGTGGGACCCCTGGACTCTGGTGGTGGGGGTCCAGGGACCAGTGGGACCCCTGGACTCTGGTGGTGGGGGTCCAGGGACCATTGGGACCCCTGGACTCTGGTGGTGGGGGTCCAGGGACCAGTGGGACCCCTGGACTCTGGTGGTGGTGGGCCAGGGACCAGTGGGACCCCTGGACTCTGGTGGTGGTCCAGGGACCAGTGGGACCCCTGGACTCTGGTGGTGATCCAGGGACCAGTGGGACCCCTGGACTCTGGTGGTGGTCCAGGGACCAGTGGGACCCCTGGACTCTGGTGGGGGTGGTCCAGGGACCAGTGGGACCCCTGGACTCTGGTGGTGGTCCAGGGACCAGTGGGACCCCTGGACTCTGGTGGTGGTCCAGGGACCAGTAGGACCCCTGGACTCTGGTGGTGGTCCAGGGACCAGTGGAACCCTTGGACTCTGGTGGTGGTCCAGGGACCAGTGGGACCCCTGGACTCTGGTGGTGGGCCAGGGACCAGTGGGACCCCTGGACTCTGGTGGTGGTGGTCCAGGGACCAGTGGGACCCCTGGACTCTGGTGGGGGTCCAGGGACCAGTGGGACCCCTGGACTCTGGTCGGGGTCCAGGGACCAGTGGGACCCCTGGACTCTGGTGGGGGTCCAGGGACCAGTGGGACCCCTGGACTCTGGTGGTGGGGGTCCAGGGACCAGTGGGACCCCTGGACTCTGGTGGTGGGGGTCCTGGGACCAGTGGGACCCCTGGACTCTGGTGGTGGGGGTCCAGGGACCAGTGGGACCCCTGGACTCTGGTGGTGGGGGTCCAGGGACCAGTGGGACCCCTGGACTCTGGTGGTGGGGGTCCAGGGACCAGCGGGACCCCTGGACTCTGGTGGTGGGGGTCCAGGGACCAGTGGGACCCCTGAACTCTGGACTAGTACATTTGAATCCAAACTTCAGATTCACTTCAATTTTCCGTGTCATTCTCCTCTCGTTATTCCCGTATTAACTAACTGGGAGAGGTGAGGGTGAGGGAGAGGGTGAGAGTGAGGGTGAGGGTGAGGGTGAGAGTGAGAGTGAGGGTAAGCGTGAGGGTGAGGGTGAGGGTGAGGGTGAGAGTGAGGGTGAGGGTGAGGGTGAGGGTGAGGGTGAGAGTGAGGGTGAGGGTGAGAGTGAGAGTGAGGGTAAGCGTGAGGGTGAGGGGGAGAGTGAGGGTGATAGTGAGGGTGAGGGTGATGGTGATGGTGAGGGTAAGGGTGAGGGTGAGGGTGAGAGTGAGAGTGAGGGTAAGCGTGAGGGTGAGGGTGAGGGTGAGAGTGAGGGTGATGGTGAGGGTGAGGGTGAGAGTGAGAGTGAGGGTAAGCGTGAGGGTGAGGGTGAGGGTGAGGGTGAGAGTGAGGGTGAGGGGTGAGGGTGAGGGTGAGAGTGAGGGTAAGCGTGAGGGTGAGGGTGAGGGTGAGAGTGAGGGTGAGGGTGAGGGTGAGGGTGAGAGTGAGGGTGAGGGTGAGAGTGAGAGTGAGGGTAAGCGTGAGGGTGAGGGGGAGAGTGAGGGTAAGCGTGAGGGTGAGGGTGATAGTGAGGGTAAGGGTGAGGGTGAGGGTGAGGGTGAGGGTGAGGGTGAGGGTGAGGGTGAGAGTGAGGGTGAGGGTGAGGGTGAGGGTGAGGGTGAGGGTGAGAGTGAGAGTGAGGGTAAGCGTGAGGGTGAGGGTGAGGTTGAGGGTGAGGGTGAGGGTGAGGGTGAGGGTGAGGGTGAGGGTGAGAGTGAGAGTGAGGGTAAGCGTGAGGGTGAGGGTGAGGGTGAGGCTGAGGGTGAGGGTGAGGGTAAGCGTGAGGGTGAGGGGGAGAGTGAGGGTGATAGTGAGAGTGAGAGTGAGAGTGAGAGTGAGGGTGAGGGTGAGAGTGATGGTGAGAGTGAGAGTGAGAGTGAGGGTGAGGGTGAGGGTGAGGGTGAGAGTGAGAGTGAGGGTAAGCGTGAGGGTGAGGGTGAGGGTGAGAGTGAGGGTGATGGTGAGGGTGAGGGTGAGAGTGAGAATGAGGGTAAGCGTGAGGGTGAGGGTGAGGGTGAGGGTGAGGGTGAGGGTGAGGGTGAGGGTGAGGGTGAGGGTGAGAGTGAGAGTGAGGGTAAGCGTGAGGGTGAGGGTGAGGGTGAGGCTGAGGGTGAGGGTGAGGGTAAGCGTGAGGGTGAGGGGGAGAGTGAGGGTGATAGTGAGAGTGAGAGTGAGAGTGAGAGTGAGGGTGAGGGTGAGAGTGATGGTGAGAGTGAGAGTGAGAGTGAGGGTGAGGGTGAGGGTGAGGGTGATGGTGAGGGTGATGGTGAGGGTGAGGGTGAGGGTGAGGGTGATGGTGATGGTGAGGGTAAGGGTGAGGGTGAGGGTGAGAGTGAGAGTGAGGGTAAGCGTGAGGGTGAGGGTGAGGGTGAGAGTGAGGGTGATGGTGAGGGTGAGGGTGAGAGTGAGAGTGAGGGTAAGCGTGAGGGTGAGGGTGAGGGTGAGGGTGAGGGTGAGAGTGAGGGTGAGGGGTGAGGGTGAGGGTGAGAGTGAGGGTAAGCGTGAGGGTGAGGGTGAGGGTAAGAGTGAGGGTGAGGGTGAGGGTGAGTGTGAGGGTGAGGGTGAGAGTGAGAGTGAGGGTAAGCGTGAGGGTGAGGGGGAGAGTGAGGGTAAGCGTGAGGGTGAGGGTGAGGGTGATGGTGAGGGTAAGGGTGAGGGTGAGGGTGAGAGTGAGAGTGAGGGTAAGCGTGAGGGTGAGGGTGAGGGTGAGAGTGAGGGTGATGGTGAGGGTGAGAGTGAGAGTGAGGGTAAGCGTGAGGGTGAGGGTGAGGGTGAGAGTGAGGGTGAGGGTGAGGGTGAGGGTGAGGGTGAGGGTGAGAGTGAGAGTGAGGGTAAGCGTGAGGGTGAGGGTGAGGGTGAGGGTGAGAGTAAGAGTGAGGGTAAGCGTGAGGGTGAGGGGGAGAGTGAGGGTGATAGTGAGAGTGAGAGTGAGGGTGAGGGTGAGAGTGATGGTGAGAGTGAGAGTGAGAGTGAGAGTGAGGGTGAGGGTGAGGGTGATGGTGAGGGTGATGGTGAGGGTGAGGGTGAGGGTGAGGGTGAGGGTGAGAGTGAGAGTGAGGGTAAGCGTGAGGGTGAGGGTGAGGGTGAGGGTGAGAGTGAAGGTGATGGTGAGGGTGAGGGTGAGAGTGAGAGTGAGGGTAAGCGTGAGGGTGAGGGTGAGGGTGAGAGTGAGGGTGAGGGTGAGGGTGAGAGTGAGGGTGAGGGTGAGAGTGAGGGTGATGGTGAGGGTGAGAGTGAGAGTGAGAGTGAGAGTGAGAGTGAGAGTGAGGGGGAGAGTGAGGGTGAGGGGGAGAGTGAGGGTGATAGTGAGAGTGAGAGTGAGAGTGAGGGTGAGAGTGATGGTGAGAGTGAGAGTGAGGGTGAGGGTGAGGGTGAGGGTGAGAGTGAGAGTGAGGGTGAGAGTGAGAGTGAGTGAGAGTGAGAGTGAGAGTGAGAGTGAGAGTGAGAGTGAGGGTGAGGGTGAGGGTCAGAGTGAGAGTGAGAGCAAGAGTGAGAGCAAGAGTGGGAGTGAGAGCAAGAGTGAGAGCATGAGTGAGAGGAAGAGTGAGAGGAAGAGTGAGAGTGAGAGTGCGAGCAAGAGTGAGAGTGAGAGTGAGGGTGGTGAGAGCAAGAGTGATAACAAGAGTGAGAGTGAGAGTGAGAGCAAGGGTGAGAGTGAGAGCAAGGGTGAGAGCAAGAGTGAGAGCAAAAGTGAGAGTGAGGGTGAGAGTGAGGGTGATCGAGGGTGAGGGTGAGAGTGAGGGTGAGGGTGGGAGTAATGGTTAGGGTGAGGGTGAGGGTGATTGTGAGGGTGAGGGTGATGGTGAGAGTGAGGGTGAGAGCAAGAGTGAGAGCAAGAGTGAGAGTGAGGCTGAGAGAGAGTGCGAGGGTGATGGTGAGAGTGAGAGTGAGATTGAGAGTGAGAGTTAGTGTGAGAGTGAGGGTGAGGGTGAGAGCAAGAGTGAGAGCAAGAGTGAGAGCAAGAGTGAGAGCAAGAGTGAGAGCAAGAGTGATAGCAAGAGTGAGGGCAAGAGTGAGAGCAAGAGTGAGAGCAAGAGTGAGAGCAAGAGTGAGAGCAAGAGTGAGAGTGAGAGAAAGAGTGAGAGCAAGAGTGAGAGTGAGAGGAAGAGTGAGAGCAAGAGTGAGAGTGAGGGTGAGGGTGAGGGTGAGGGTGAGAGTGAGGGTGAGGGTGAGAGTGAGAGTGAGAGTGAGGGTGAGGGTGAGAGCAAGAGTGAGAGCAAGAGTGAGAGCAAGAGTGAGAGCAAGAGTGAGAGCAAAAGTGAGAGCAAGAGTGAGAGCAGGAGTGAGAGCAGGAGTGAGAGTGAGAGCAAGAGTGAGAGTGAGAGTGAGAGCAAGAATGAGAGCAAGAGTGAGAGTGAGAGCAAGGGTGAGAACAAGAGTGAGAGCAAGTGTGAGAACAAGTGTGAGAGCAAGAGTGAGAACGAGAGTGAGAGCAAGAGTGATATCAAGAGTGAGAGGAAGAGTGAGAACATGAGTGAGAGGAAGAGTGAGAGCATGAGTGAGAGCAAGAGTGAGAGTGAGAGCAAGAGTGAGAGCAAGAGTGAGAGTGAGAGCAAGAGTGAGAGTGAGAGTGAGAGTGAGAGCAAGAGTGAGAGCAAGAGTAAGAGCAAGAGTGGGGGCAAGAGTGAGAGTGAGAGCAAGAGTGAGAGCAAGAGTGAGAGCAAGAGTGAGAACAAGAGTGAGAGTGAGAGTGAGAGCAAGAGTGAGAGTGAGAGCAAGAATGAGAGCAAGAGTGAGAGCAAGAGTGAGAGCACGAGTGAGAGTGAGAGCAGGAGTGAGAGTGAGAGCAAGAGTGAGAGCAAGAGTGAGAGCAGGAGTGAGAGTGAGAGGAAGAGTGAGAGCAAGAGTGAGAGCAGGAGTGAGAGTGAGAGGAAGAGTGAGAGCAAGAGTGAGAGCAAGAGTGAGAGCAAGAGTGAGAGTGAGAGCAAGAGCAAGAGTGAGAGTGAGACAGCAACAACATCAACTCTCACAACACGCAACAAAGCACTCACTCCCTCTGGATGAATTATTTCTGGGTTAAATGTTATTTTGTTCAGTCAGTGAACTGTTCATCTGTTTCCACTGTTGTGAGGTGGGCCTCCATACTGACTGTTGTGAGGCCGGCCACAACACTGACTGTTGTAAGGTGGGCCTCCATACTGACTGTTGTGAGGCCGGCCACAACACTGACTGTTGTGAGGCGGGCCACCACACTGACTGTTGTGAGGTGGGCCTCCATACTGACTGTTGTGAGGTGGGCCTCCATAATGACTGTTGTGAGGCGGGCCACCACACTGTTGTGAGGCGGGCCACCACACTGTTGTGAGGCGGGCCTCCATACTGGCTGTTGTGAGGTGGGCCACCACACTGACTGTTGTAAGGTGGGCCTCCATACTGACTGTTGTGAGGTGGGCCTCCATACTGACTGTTGTGAGGTGGGCCTCCATACTGACTGTTGTGAGGTGGGCCTCCATACTGACTGTTGTGAGGCGGGCCTCCATACTGACTGTTGTGAGGCGGGCCACCACACTGTTGTGAGGCGGGCCACCACACTGTTGTGAGGCGGGCCACCACATTGTTGTGAGGCGGACCACCACACTGTTGTGAGGCGGGCCTCCACACTGTTGTGAGGCGGGCCTCCATACTGACTGTTGTGAGGCGGGCCACCACACTGTTGTGAGGCGGGCCACCACACTGTTGTGAGGCGGGCCTCCATACTGACTGTTGTGAGGTGGGCCACCACACTGACTGTTGTGAGGCGGGCCACCACACTGACTGTTATGAGGCGGGCCTCCATACTGACTGTTGTGAGGTGGGCCACCACACTGACTGTTGTGAGGCGGGCCACCACACTGACTGTTGTGAGGCGGGCCTCCATACTGACTGTTGTGAGGTGGGCCACCACACTGACTGTTGTGAGGCGGGCCACCACACTGACTGTTGTGAGGCGGGCCACCACACTGACTGTTGTGAGGCGGGCCACCACACTGACTGTTGTGAGGCGGGCCACCACACTGACTGTTGTGAGGCGGGCCACCACACTGACTGTTGTGAGGCGGGCCACCACACTGTTGTGAGGCGGGCCACCACACTGACTGTTGTGAGGCGGGCCACCACACTGACTGTTGTGAGGTGGGCCACCACACTGTTGTGAGGCGGGCCACCACACTGACTGTTGTGAGGAGGGCCACCACACTGACTGTTGTGATGTGGGCCACCACACTGTTGTGAGGCGGGCCACCTCACTGACTGTTGTGAGGCGGGCCACCACACTGACTGTTGTGAGGCGGGCCACCATACTGACTGTTGTGAGGCGGGCCACCATACTGACTGTTGTGAGGCGGGCCACCACACTGACTCTTGTGAGGCGGGCCACCACACTGACTGTTGTGAGGCGGCCCACCACACTGACTGTTGTGAGGCGGGCCACCATACTGACTGTTGTGAGGCGGGCCACCACACTGACTGTTGTGAGGCGGGCCACCACACTGACTGTTGTGAGGCGGGCCACCACACTGACTGTTGTGAGGTGGGCCACCACACTGTTGTGAGGCGGGCCACCACACTGACTGTTGTGAGGTGGGCCACCATACTGTTGTGAGGCGGGCCACCACACTGACTGTTGTGAGGTGGGCCACCACACTGTTGTGGGGCGGGCCACCACACTGACTGTTGTGAGGTGGGCCAGCACACTGTTGTGAGGCGGGCCACCACACTGACTGTTGTGAGGTGGACCACCATACTGACTGTTGTGAGGCGGGCCACCATAATGACTGTTGTGAGGCGGGCCACCACACTGTTAATGAGGCGGGCCACCACACTGACTGTTGTGGGGCGGGCCACCACACTGTTGTGAGGCGGGCCACCACACTGACTGTTGTGAGGTGGGCCACCACACTGACTGTTGTGGGGCGGGCCACCACACTGACTGTTGTGAGGCGGGCCACCACACTGACTGTTGGCGGGCCACCACACTGACTGTTGTGAGGCGGGCCCACCACACTGACTGTTGTGAGGCGGACCACCACACTGTTGTGAGGCGGGCACCACACTGACTGTTGTGAGGCGGGCCACCACACTTCCTGTTGTGGGGCGGGCCACCACACTGACTGTTGTGAGGCGGGCCACCACACTGTTGTGAGGCGGGCCACCACACTGACTGTTGTGAGGCGGACCACCACACTGTTGTGAGGCGGGCCACCACACTGACTGTTGTGAGGCGGGCCACCACACTGTTGTGAGGCGGGCCACCACACTGACTGTTGTGAGGCGGGCCACCACACTGTTGTGAGGCGGGCCACCACACTGACTGTGTGAGGCGGGCCACCACACTGTTGTGAGGCGGGCCACCACACTGTGTTGTGAGGCGGGCCACCACACTGTTGTGAGGCGGGCCACCACACTGTTGTGAGGCAGGCCACCACACTGTTGTGAGGCGGGCCACCACACTGTTGTGAGGCGGGCCACCACACTGTTGTGAGGCGGGCCACCACACTGTTGTGAGGCGGGCCACCACACTGTTGTGAGGCGGGCCACCACACTGTTGTGAGGCGGGCCACCACACTGTTGTGAGGCGGGCCACCACACTGTTGTGAGGCGGGCCACCACACTGTTGTGAGGCGGGCCACCACACTGTTGTGAGGCGGGCCACCACACTGTTGTGAGGCGGGCCACCACACTGTTGTGAGGCGGGCCACCACACTGTTGTGAGGCGGGCCACCACACTGTTGTGAGGCGGGCCACCACACTGTTGTGAGGCGGGCCACCACACTGTTGTGAGGCGGGCCACCACACTGTTGTGAGGCGGGCCACCACACTGTTGTGAGGCGGGCCACCACCTGTTGTGAGGCGGGCCACCACACTGTTGTGAGGCGGGCCACCACACTGTTGTGAGGCGGGCCACCACACTGTTGTGAGGCGGGCCACCACACTGTTGTGAGGCGGGCCACCACACAGGCGGGCCACCACACTGTTGTGAGGCGGGCCACCACACTGTTGTGAGGCGGGCCACCACACTGTTGTGAGGCGGGCCACCACACTGTTGTGAGGCGGGCCACCACACTGTTGTGAGGCGGGCCACCACACTGTTGTGAGGCGGGCCACCACACTGTTGTGAGGCGGGCCACCACACTGTTGTGAGGCGGGCCACCACACTGTTGTGAGGCGGGCCACCACACACTGTTGTGAGGCGGGCCACCACACTGTTGTGAGGCGGGCCACCACACTGTTGTGAGTCGGGCCACCACACTGTTGTGAGGCGGGCCACCACACTGTTGTGAGGCGGGCCACCACACTGTTGTGAGGCGGGCCACCACACTGTTGTGAGGCGGGCCACCACACTGTTGTGAGGCGGGCCACCACACTGTTGTGAGGCGGGCCACCACACTGTTGTGAGGCGGGCCACCACACTGTTGTGAGGCGGGCCACCACACTGTTGTGAGGCGGGCCACCACACTGTTGTGAGGCGGGCCACCACACTGTTGTGAGGCGGGCCACCACACTGTTGTGAGGCGGGCCACCACACTGTTGTGAGGCGGGCCACCACACTGTTGTGAGGCGGGCCACCACACTGTTGTGAGGCGGGCCACCACACTGTTGTGAGGCGGGCCACCACACTGTTGTGAGGCGGGCCACCACACTGTTGTGAGGCGGGCCACCACACTGTTGTGAGGCGGGCCACCACACTGTTGTGAGGCGGGCCACCACACTGTTGTGAGGCGGGCCACCACACTGTTGTGAGGCGGGCCACCACACTGTTGTGAGGCGGGCCACCACACTGTTGTGAGGCGGGCCACCACACTGTTGTGAGGCGGGCCACCACACTGTTGTGAGGCGGGCCACCACACTGTTGTGAGGCGGGCCACCACACTGTTGTGAGGCGGGCCACCACACTGTTGTGAGGCGGGCCACCACACTGTTGTGAGGCGGGCCACCACACTGTTGTGAGGCGGGCCACCACACTGTTGTGAGGCGGGCCACCACACTGTTGTGAGGCGGGCCACCACACTGTTGTGAGGCGGGCCACCACACTGTTGTGAGGCGGGCCACCACACTGTTGTGAGGCGGGCCACCACACTGTTGTGAGGCGGGCCACCACACTGTTGTGAGGCGGGCCACCACACTGTTGTGAGGCGGGCCACCACACTGTTGTGAGGCGGGCCACCACACTGTTGTGAGGCGGGCCACCACACTGTTGTGAGGCGGGCCACCACACTGTTGTGAGGCGGGCCACCACACTGTTGTGAGGCGGGCCACCACACTGTTGTGAGGCGGGCCACCACACTGTTGTGAGGCGGGCCACCACACTGTTGTGAGGCGGGCCACCACACTGTTGTGAGGCGGGCCACCACACTGTTGTGAGGCGGGCCACCACACTGTTGTGAGGCGGGCCACCACACTGTTGTGAGGCGGGCCACCACACTGTTGTGAGGCGGGCCACCACACTGTTGTGAGGCGGGCCACCACACTGTTGTGACGGGCCACCACACTGTTGTGAGGCGGGCCACCACACTGTTGTGAGGCGGGCCACCACACTGTTGTGAGGCGGGCCACCACACTGTTGTGAGGCGGGCCACCACACTGTTGTGAGGCGGGCCACCACACTGTTGTGAGGCGGGCCACCACACTGTTGTGAGGCGGGCCACCACACTGTTGTGAGGCGGGCCACCACACTGTTGTGAGGCGGGCCACCACACTGTTGTGAGGCGGGCCACCACACTGTTGTGAGGCGGGCCACCACACTGTTGTGAGGCGGGCCACCACACTGTTGTGAGGCGGGCCACCACACTGTTGTGAGGCGGGCCACCACACTGTTGTGAGGCGGGCCACCACACTGTTGTGAGGCGGGCCACCACACTGTTGTGAGGCGGGCCACCACACTGTTGTGAGGCGGGCCACCACACTGTTGTGAGGCGGGCCACCACACTGTTGTGAGGCGGGCCACCACACTGTTGTGAGGCGGGCCACCACACTGTTGTGAGGCGGGCCACCACACTGTTGTGAGGCGGGCCACCACACTGTTGTGAGGCGGGCCACCACACTGTTGTGAGGCGGGCCACCACACTGTTGTGAGGCGGGCCACACTGTTGTGAGGCGGGCCACCACACTGTTGTGAGGCGGGCCACCACACTGTTGTGAGGCGGGCCACCACACTGTTGTGAGGCGGGCCACCACACTGTTGTGAGGCGGGCCACCACACTGTTGTGAGGCGGGCCACCACACTGTTGTGAGGCGGGCCACCACACTGTTGTGAGGCGGGCCACCACACTGTTGTGAGGCGGGCCACCACACTGTTGTGAGGCGGGCCACCACACTGTTGTGAGGCGGGCCACCACACTGTTGTGAGGCGGGCCACCACACTGTTGTGAGGCGGGCCACCACACTGTTGTGAGGCGGGCCACCACACTGTTGTGAGGCGGGCCACCACACTGTTGTGAGGCGGGCCACCACACTGTTGTGAGGCGGGCCACCACACTGTTGTGAGGCGGGCCACCACACTGTTGTGAGGCGGGCCACCACACTGTTGTGAGGCGGGCCACCACACTGTTGTGAGGCGGGCCACCACACTGTTGTGAGGCGGGCCCACCACACCACACTGTTGTGAGGCGGGCCACCACACTGTTGTGAGGCGGGCCACCACACTGTTGTGAGGCGGGCCACCACACTGTTGTGAGGCGGGCCACCACACTGTTGTGAGGCGGGCCACCACACTGTTGTGAGGCGGGCCCACCAGGCGGGCCACCACACTGTTGTGAGGCGGGCCACCACACTGTTGTGAGGCGGGCCACCACACTGTTGTGAGGCGGGCCACCACAGGCTGTGAGGCGGGCCACCACACTGTTGTGAGGCGGGCCACCACACTGTTGTGAGGCGGGCCACCACACTGTTGTGAGGCGGGCCACCACACTGTTGTGAGGCGGGCCACCACACTGTTGTGAGGCGGGCCACCACACTGTTGTGAGGCGGGCCACCACACTGTTGTGAGGCGGGCCACCACACTGTTGTGAGGCGGGCCACCACACTGTTGTGAGGCGGGCCACCACACTGTTGTGAGGCGGGCCACCACACTGTTGTGAGGCGGGCCACCACACTGTTGTGAGGCGGGCCACCACACTGTTGTGAGGCGGGCCACCACACTGTTGTGAGGCGGGCCACCACACTGTTGTGAGGCGGGCCACCACACTGTTGTGAGGCGGGCCACCACACTGTTGTGAGGCGGGCCACCACACTGTTGTGAGGCGGGCCACCACACTGTTGTGAGGCGGGCCACCACACAGGCGGGCCACTGTTGTGAGGCGGGCCACCACACTGTTGTGAGGCGGGCCACCACACTGTTGTGAGGCGGGCCACCACACTGTTGTGAGGCGGGCCACCACACTGTTGTGAGGCGGGCCACCACACTGTTGTGAGGCGGGCCACCACACTGTTGTGAGGCGGGCCACCACCTGTTGTGAGGCGGGCCACCACACTGTTGTGAGGCGGGCCACCACACTGTTGTGAGGCGGGCCACCACACTGTTGTGAGGCGGGCCACCACACTGTTGTGAGGCGGGCCACCACACTGTTGTGAGGCGGGCCACCACACTGTTGTGAGGCGGGCCACCACACTGTTGTGAGGCGGGCCACCACACTGTTGTGAGGCGGGCCACCACACTGTTGTGAGGCGGGCCACCACACTGTTGTGAGGCGGGCCACCACACTGTTGTGAGGCGGGCCACCACACTGTTGTGAGGCGGGCCACCACACTGTTGTGAGGCTGTTGTGAGGCGGGCCACCACACTGTTGTGAGGCGGGCCACCACACTGTTGTGAGGCGGGCCACCACAGGCTGTTGTGAGGCGGGCCACCACACTGTTGTGAGGCGGGCCACCACACTGTTGTGAGGCGGGCCACCACACTGTTGTGAGGCGGGCCACCACACTGTTGTGAGGCGGGCCACCACACTGTTGTGAGGCGGGCCACCACACTGTTGTGAGGCGGGCCACCACACTGTTGTGAGGCGGGCCACCACACTGTTGTGAGGCGGGCCACCACACTGTTGTGAGGCGGGCCACCACACTGTTGTGAGGCGGGCCACCACACTGTTGTGAGGCGGGCCACCACACTGTTGTGAGGCGGGCCACCACACTGTTGTGAGGCGGGCCACCACACTGTTGTGAGGCGGGCCACCACACTGTTGTGAGGCGGGCCACCACACTGTTGTGAGGCGGGCCACCACACTGTTGTGAGGCGGGCCACCACACTGTTGTGAGGCGGGCCACCACACTGTTGTGAGGCGGGCCACCACACTGTTGTGAGGCGGGCCACCACACTGTTGTGAGGCGGGCCACCACACTGTTGTGAGGCGGGCCACCACACACACTGTTGTGAGGCGGGCCACCACACTGTTGTGAGGCGGGCCACCACACTGTTGTGAGGCGGGCCACCACACTGTTGTGAGGCGGGCCACCACACTGTTGTGAGGCGGGCCACCACACTGTTGTGAGGCGGGCCACCACACTGTTGTGAGGCGGGCCACCACACTGTTGTGAGGCGGGCCACCACACTGTTGTGAGGCGGGCCACCAGGCGGGCCACCACACTGTTGTGAGGCGGGCCACCACACTGTTGTGAGGCGGGCCACCACACTGTTGTGAGGCGGGCCACCACACTGTTGTGAGGCGGGCCACCACACTGTTGTGAGGCGGGCCACCACACTGTTGTGAGGCGGGCCACCACACTGTTGTGAGGCGGGCCACCACACTGTTGTGAGGCGGGCCACCACACTGTTGTGAGGCGGGCCACCACACTGTTGTGAGGCGGGCCACCACACTGTTGTGAGGCGGGCCACCACACTGTTGTGAGGCGGGCCACCACACTGTTGTGAGGCGGGCCACCACACTGTTGTGAGGCGGGCCACCACACTGTTGTGAGGCGGGCCACCACACTGTTGTGAGGCGGGCCACCACACTGTTGTGAGGCGGGCCACCACACTGTTGTGAGGCGGGCCACCACACTGTTGTGAGGCGGGCCACCACACTGTTGTGAGGCGGGCCACCACACTGTTGTGAGGCGGGCCACCACACTGTTGTGAGGCGGGCCACCACACTGTTTGTGAGGCGGGCCACCACACTGTTGTGAGGCGGGCCACCACACTGTTGTGAGGCGGGCCACCACACTGTTGTGAGGCGGGCCACCACACTGTTGTGAGGCGGGCCACCACACTGTTGTGAGGCGGGCCACCACACTGTTGTGAGGCGGGCCACCACACTGTTGTGAGGCGGGCCACCACACTGTTGTGAGGCGGGCCACCACACTGTTGTGAGGCGGGCCACCACACTGTTGTGAGGCGGGCCACCACACTGTTGTGAGGCGGGCCACCACACTGTTGTGAGGCGGGCCACCACACTGTTGTGAGGCGGGCCACCACACTGTTGTGAGGCGGGCCACCACACTGTTGTGAGGCGGGCCACCACACTGTTGTGAGGCGGGCCACCACACTGTTGTGAGGCGGGCCACCACACTGGGCCACCACACTGTTGTGAGGCGGGCCACCACACTGTTGTGAGGCGGGCCACCACACTGTTGTGAGGCGGGCCACCACACTGTTGTGAGGCGGGCCACCACACTGTTGTGAGGCGGGCCACCACACTGTTGTGAGGCGGGCCACCACACTGTTGTGAGGCGGGCCACCACACTGTTGTGAGGCGGGCCACCACACTGTTGTGAGGCGGGCCACCACACTGTTGTGAGGCGGGCCACCACACTGTTGTGAGGCGGGCCACCACACTGTTGTGAGGCGGGCCACCACACTGTTGTGAGGCGGGCCACCACACTGTTGTGAGGCGGGCCACCACACTGTTGTGAGGCGGGCCACCACACTGTTGTGAGGCGGGCCACCACACTGTTGTGAGGCGGGCCACCACACTGTTGTGAGGCGGGCCACCACACTGTTGTGAGGCGGGCCACCACACTGTTGTGAGGCGGGCCACCACACTGTTGTGAGGCGGGCCACCACACTGTTGTGAGGCGGGCCACCACACTGTTGTGAGGCGGGCCACCACACTGTTGTGAGGCGGGCCACCACACTGTTGTGAGGCGGGCCACCACACTGTTGTGAGGCGGGCCACCACACTGTTGTGAGGCGGGCCACCACACTGTTGTGAGGCGGGCCACCACACTGTTGTGAGGCGGGCCACCACACTGTTGTGAGGCGGGCCACCACACTGTTGTGAGGCGGGCCACCACACTGTTGTGAGGCGGGCCCACCACACTGTTGTGAGGCGGGCCACCACACTGTTGTGAGGCGGGCCACCACACTGTTGTGAGGCGGGCCACCACACTGTTGTGAGGCGGGCCACCACACTGTTGTGAGGCGGGCCACCACACTGTTGTGAGGCGGGCCACCACACTGTTGTGAGGCGGGCCACCACACTGTTGTGAGGCGGGCCACCACACTGTTGTGAGGCGGGCCACCACACTGTTGTGAGGCGGGCCACCACACTGTTGTGAGGCGGGCCACCACACTGTTGTGAGGCGGGCCACCACACTGTTGTGAGGCGGGCCACCACACTGTTGTGAGGCGGGCCACCACACTGTTGTGAGGCGGGCCACCACACTGTTGTGAGGCGGGCCACCACACTGTTGTGAGGCGGGCCACCACACTGTTGTGAGGCGGGCCACCACACTGTTGTGAGGCGGGCCACCACACTGTTGTGAGGCGGGCCACCACACTGTTGTGAGGCGGGCCACCACACTGTTGTGAGGCGGGCCACCACACTGTTGTGAGGCGGGCCACCACACTGTTGTGAGGCGGGCCACCACACTGTTGTGAGGCGGGCCACCACACTGTTGTGAGGCGGGCCACCACACTGTTGTGAGGCGGGCCACCACACTGTTGTGAGGCGGGCCACCACACTGTTGTGAGGCGGGCCACCACACTGTTGTGAGGCGGGCCACCACACTGTTGTGAGGCGGGCCACCACACTGTTGTGAGGCGGGCCACCACACTGTTGTGAGGCGGGCCACCACACTGTTGTGAGGCGGGCCACCACACTGTTGTGAGGCGGGCCACCACACTGTTGTGAGGCGGGCCACCACACTGTTGTGAGGCGGGCCACCACACTGTTGTGAGGCGGGCCACCACACTGTTGTGAGGCGGGCCACCACACTGTTGTGAGGCGGGCCACCACACTGTTGTGAGGCGGGCCACCACACTGTTGTGAGGCGGGCCACCACACTGTTGTGAGGCGGGCCACCACACTGTTGTGAGGCGGGCCACCACACTGTTGTGAGGCGGGCCACCACACTGTTGTGAGGCGGGCCACCACACTGTTGTGAGGCGGGCCACCACACTGTTGTGAGGCGGGCCACCACACTGTTGTGAGGCGGGCCACCACACTGTTGTGAGGCGGGCCACCACACTGTTGAGGCGGGCCACCACACTGTTGTGAGGCGGGCCACCACACTGTTGTGAGGCGGGCCACCACACTGTTGTGAGGCGGGCCACCACACTGTTGTGAGGCGGGCCACCACTGTTGTGAGGCTGTTGTGAGGCGGGCCACCACACTGTTGTGAGGCGGGCCACCACACTGTTGTGAGGCGGGCCACCACACTGTTGTGAGGCGGGCCACCACACTGTTGTGAGGCGGGAGGCGGGCCACCACACTGTTGTGAGGCGGGCCACCACACTGTTGTGAGGCGGGCCACCACACTGTTGTGAGGCGGGCCACCACACTGTTGTGAGGCGGGCCACCACACTGTTGTGAGGCGGGCCACCACACTGTGAGGCGGGCCACCACACTGTTGAGGCGGGCCACCACACTGTTGTGAGGCGGGCCACCACACTGTTGTGAGGCGGGCCACCACACTGTTGTGAGGCGGGCCACCACACAGGCGGGCCACCACACTGTTGTGAGGCGGGCCACCACACTGTTGTGAGGCGGGCCACCACACTGTTGTGAGGCGGGCCACCACACTGTTGTGAGGCGGGCCACCACACTGTTGTGAGGCGGGCCACCACACTGTTGTGAGGCGGGCCACCACACTGTTGTGAGGCGGGCCACCACACTGTTGTGAGGCGGGCCACCACACTGTTGTGAGGCGGGCCACCACACTGTTGTGAGGCGGGCCACCACACTGTTGTGAGGCGGGCCACCACACTGTTGTGAGGCGGGCCACCACACTGTTGTGAGGCGGGCCACCACACTGTTGTGAGGCGGGCCACCACACTGTTGTGAGGCGGGCCACCACACTGTTGTGAGGCGGGCCACCACACTGTTGTGAGGCGGGCCACCACACTGTTGTGAGGCGGGCCACCACACTGTTGTGAGGCGGGCCACCACACTGTTGTGAGGCGGGCCACCACACTGTTGTGAGGCGGGCCACCACACTGTTGTGAGGCGGGCCACCACACTGTTGTGAGGCGGGCCACCACACTGTTGTGAGGCGGGCCACCACACTGTTGTGAGGCGGGCCACCACACTGTTGTGAGGCGGGCCACCACACTGTTGTGAGGCGGGCCACCACACTGTTGTGAGGCGGGCCACCACACTGTTGTGAGGCGGGCCACCACACTGTTGTGAGGCGGGCCACCACACTGTTGTGAGGCGGGCCACCACACTGTTGTGAGGCGGGCCACCACACTGTTGTGAGGCGGGCCACCACACTGTTGTGAGGCGGGCCACCACACTGTTGTGAGGCGGGCCACCACACTGTTGTGAGGCGGGCCACCACACTGTTGTGAGGCGGGCCACCACACTGTTGTGAGGCGGGCCACCACACTGTTGTGAGGCGGGCCACCACACTGTTGTGAGGCGGGCCACACTGTTGTGAGGCGGGCCACTGTTGTGAGGCGGGCCACCACACTGTTGTGAGGCGGGCCACCACACTGTTGTGAGGCGGGCCACCACACTGTTGTGAGGCGGGCCACCACACTGTTGTGAGGCGGGCCACCACACTGTTGTGAGGCGGGCCACCACACTGTTGTGAGGCGGGCCACCACACTGTTGTGAGGCGGGCCACCACACTGTTGTGAGGCGGGCCACCACAGGCTGTTGTGAGGCGGGCCACCACACTGTTGTGAGGCGGGCCACCACACTGTTGAGGCGGGCCACCACACTGTTGTGAGGCGGGCCACCACACTGTTGTGAGGCGGGCCACCACACTGTTGTGAGGCGGGCCACCACACTGTTGTGAGGCGGGCCACCACACTGTTGTGAGGCGGGCCACCACACTGTTGTGAGGCGGGCCACCACACTGTTGTGAGGCGGGCCACCACACTGTTGTGAGGCGGGCCACCACACTGTTGTGAGGCGGGCCACCACACTGTTGTGAGGCGGGCCACCACACTGTTGTGAGGCGGGCCACCACACTGTTGTGAGGCGGGCCACCACACTGTTGTGAGGCGGGCCACCACACTGTTGTGAGGCGGGCCACCACACTGTTGTGAGGCGGGCCACCACACTGTTGTGAGGCGGGCCACCACACTGTTGTGAGGCGGGCCACCACACTGTTGTGAGGCGGGCCACCACACTGTTGTGAGGCGGGCCACCACACTGTTGTGAGGCGGGCCACCACACTGTTGTGAGGCGGGCCACCACACTGTTGTGAGGCGGGCCACCACACTGTTGTGAGGCGGGCCACCACACTGTTGTGAGGCGGGCCACCACACTGTTGTGAGGCGGGCCACCACACTGTTGTGAGGCGGGCCACCACACTGTTGTGAGGCGGGCCACCACACTGTTGTGAGGCGGGCCACCACACTGTTGTGAGGCGGGCCACCACACTGTTGTGAGGCGGGCACCACACTGTTGTGAGGCGGGCCACCACACTGTTGTGAGGCGGGCCACCACACTGTTGAGGCGGGCCACCACACTGTTGTGAGGCGGGCCACCACACTGTTGTGAGGCGGGCCACCACACTGTTGTGAGGCGGGCCACCACACTGTTGTGAGGCGGGCCACCACACTGTTGTGAGGCGGGCCTCCACACTGTTGTGAGGCGGGCCACCACACTGTTGTGAGGCGGGCCACCACACTGTTGTGAGGCGGGCCACCACACTGTTGTGAGGCGGGCCACCACACTGTTGTGAGGCGGGCCACACTGTTGTGAGGCGGGCCACTGTTGTGAGGCGGGCCACCACACTGTTGTGAGGCGGGCCACCACACTGTTGTGAGGCGGGCCACCACACTGTTGTGAGGCGGGCCACCACACTGTTGTGAGGCGGGCCACCACACTGTTGTGAGGCGGGCCACCACACTGTTGTGAGGCGGGCCACCACACTGTTGTGAGGCGGGCCACCACACTGTTGTGAGGCGGGCCACCACACTGTTGTGAGGCGGGCCACCACACTGTTGTGAGGCGGGCCACCACACTGTTGTGAGGCGGGCCACCACACTGTTGTGAGGCGGGCCACCACACTGTTGTGAGGCGGGCCACCACACTGTTGTGAGGCGGGCCACCACACTGTTGTGAGGCGGGCCACCACACTGTTGTGAGGCGGGCCACCACACTGTTGTGAGGCGGGCCACCACACTGTTGTGAGGCGGGCCACCACACTGTTGTGAGGCGGGCCACCACACTGTTGTGAGGCGGGCCACCACACTGTTGTGAGGCGGGCCACCACACTGTTGTGAGGCGGGCCACCACACTGTTGTGAGGCGGGCCACCACACTGTTGTGAGGCGGGCCACCACACTGTTGTGAGGCGGGCCACCACACTGTTGTGAGGCGGGCCACCACACTGTTGTGAGGCGGGCCACCACACTGTTGTGAGGCGGGCCACCACACTGTTGTGAGGCGGGCCACCACACTGTTGTGAGGCGGGCCACCACACTGTTGTGAGGCGGGCCACCACACTGTTGTGAGGCGGGCCACCACACTGTTGTGAGGCGGGCCACCACACTGTTGTGAGGCGGGCCACCACACTGTTGTGAGGCGGGCCACCACACTGTTGTGAGGCGGGCCACCACACTGTTGTGAGGCGGGCCACCACACTGTTGTGAGGCGGGCCACCACACTGTTGTGAGGCGGGCCACCACACTGTTGTGAGGCGGGCCACCACACTGTTGTGAGGCGGGCCACCACACTGTTGTGAGGCGGGCCACCACACTGTTGTGAGGCGGGCCACCACACTGTTGTGAGGCGGGCCACCACACTGTTGTGAGGCGGGCCACCACACTGTTGTGAGGCGGGCCACCACACTGTTGTGAGGCGGGCCACCACACTGTTGTGAGGCGGGCCACCACACTGTTGTGAGGCGGGCCACCACACTGTTGTGAGGCGGGCCACCACACTGTTGTGAGGCGGGCCACCACACTGTTGTGAGGCGGGCCACCACACTGTTGTGAGGCGGGCCACCACACTGTTGTGAGGCGGGCCACCACACTGTTGTGAGGCGGGCCACCACACTGTTGTGAGGCGGGCCACCACACTGTTGTGAGGCGGGCCACCACACTGTTGTGAGGCGGGCCACCACACTGTTGTGAGGCGGGCCACCACACTGTTGTGAGGCGGGCCACCACACTGTTGTGAGGCGGGCCACCACACTGTTGTGAGGCGGGCCACCACACTGTTGTGAGGCGGGCCACCACACTGTTGTGAGGCGGGCCACCACACTGTTGTGAGGCGGGCCACCACACTGTTGTGAGGCGGGCCACCACACTGTTGTGAGGCGGGCCACCACACTGTTGTGAGGCGGGCCACCACACTGTTGTGAGGCGGGCCACCACACTGTTGTGAGGCGGGCCACCACACTGTTGTGAGGCGGGCCACCACACTGTTGTGAGGCGGGCCACCTGTTGTGAGGCGGGCCACCACACTGTTGTGAGGCGGGCCACCACACTGTTGTGAGGCGGGCCACCACACTGACTGTTGTGAGGCGGGCCACCACACTGTTGTGAGGCGGGCCACCACACTGTTGTGAGGCAGGCCACCACACTGTTGTGAGGCGGGCCACCACACTATTGTGAGGCGGGCCACCACACTGTTGTGAGGCGGGCCACCACACTGTTGTGAGGCGGGCCACCACACTGTTGTGAGGCGGGCCACCACACTGTTGTGAGGCGGGCCACCACACTGTTGTGAGGCGGGCCACCACACTGTTGTGAGGCGGGCCACCACACTGTTGTGAGGCGGGCCACCACACTGTTGTGAGGCGGGCCACCACACTGTTGTGAGGCGGGCCAGCTATAACATAACTTGTGCCGGCTTCTTCTGCCCAACAGAAAACTATTTTGTGTCTAAATGGTAAATAAAAAAATCCCGGAGTCTGTCTCGGCGGAGTTTAGTGAACATTCTCCTTTCCCATATACTCATACACTCACTCACGTATACTTATGTATAATCATACACTCTCATGTATTCCCATACACTCTCACTCACGTATACTTATGTATACTCCTATACTCTCACTCACGTACTAATACACTCACTCACGTATACTAATTCACTCACTTACGTATACTTATTTATACACGTACACTCTCACTCACGTATACTTATTTATACTCGTACACTCTCACTCACGTATACTTATGTATACTCATCACTGATAATGAGAACTATCTATTTCTGTGACTGTCTCAACCCCTGTTCCTCTCTCCTCCAACCTTCCCACACCTCCCTGGAAGCCTCCAACCTTCCCACACCTCCCTGGAAGCCTCCAACCTTCCCACACCTCCCTGGAAGCCTCCAAACTTCCCACACCTCCCTGGAAGCCTCCAACCTTCCCACACCTCCCTGGAAGCCTCCAACCTTCCCACACCTCCCTGGAAGCCTCCAACCTTCCCACACCTCCCTGGAAGCCTCCAACCTTCCCACACCTCCGTGGAAACCTCCAACCTTCCCACACCTCCCTGGAAGCCTCCAACCTTCCCACACCTCCCTGGAAGCCTCCAACCTTCCCACACCTCCCTGGAAGCCTCCACCCTTCCCACACCTCCCTGGAAGCCTCCAACCTTCCCACACCTCCCTGGAAGCCTCCAACCTTCCCACACCTCCCTGGAAGCCTCCAACCTTCCCACACCTCCGTGGAAACCTCCAACCTTCCCACACCTCCCTGGAAGCCTCCAACCTTCCCACACCTCCCAGGAAGCCTCAAACCTTCCCACACCTCCCAGGAAGCCTCCAACCTTCCCACACCTCCCTGGAAGCCTCCAACCTTCCCACACCTCCCTGGAAGCCTCAAACCTTCCCACACCTCCCTGGAAGCCTCCAACCTTCCCACACCTCCGTGGAAGCCTCCAACCTTCCCACACCTCCCTGGAAGCCTCCAACCTTCCCACACCTCCCTGGAAGCCTCCAACCTTCCCACACCTCCCTGGAAGCCTCCAACCTTCCCACACCTCCCTGGAAGCCTCCAACCTTCCCACACCTCCCTGGAAGCCTCCAACCTTCCCACACCTCCCTGGAAGCCTCTGGTCTCTGTGGCCAGGCCTCGCCCTCGGGTTCCCAAACAAGGCTGGTGATTGGCCTTCTAGGTACCCGGAGGCGTGGCCCAGTGCTTCAGGGGGGCGGAGCTTCATGGCACCCTGGATATAATCCTTCAGTATGAGCTTGACCTCAGTGCTGGCTGGGTGGTGCACGGCCCAGAGGACGAGCATGGATAACAAGCCTTATTCCCGACCATTTTACCTCAAGGACATGATTTTAGAATAGGATATTATTGATTCTCAATAATTAAATAAATATTTGAGGTAATTTGGCATTTTAGTTAACTGTCCTTCATTGATATTCAAGCATAACATCTCGATCTGATTTGTTTAAGATATTTCAAGTGATTCTCTGAGTGAATTGTAGCAGTATGTTGGCAGCTGCCTCATATGTCAGGGACGAGTATGTTGGCAGCTGCATCATAAGTCAGGGGGGAGTATGTCAGTATACTCTACACTATAGGAGGGAGTATGCTGGCCACAGATGAACATCACTTACCTCATATCATTATACTTATGGTACTTAAATCCACAATATTGACCTCACGGTATGAGGAAGCAAGAATGGTCACAACAACCAACAAATGAGGCACCTTAGTGCCTCATTTGTTGGTTTCATTATGCCTCATAAGTGAAATTTTTTAGACATAAATAAAAAATGCTAGATATATTTTGAACAAAAAAGTATCAAGTAACTTTTGAGAACCTGGGGGCCAGATTCACGAAGCAGTTACGCAAGTACTTACGAACGTGTACATCTTTCCTGAAAATTTGACGGCTTTGGTTACATTTATTAAACAGTTTACAAGCATGAAAACTTGGCAATCAACTGTTGTTATTGTTATAAACAGCCTCCTGGTGCTTCGGAGCTCATTAACTGTTTAATAATTGTAAACAAAGCCGCCAAAGATTGAGAAAAGATGGACAGGTTCATAAGTGCTTGTGTAACTGCTTCGTGAATCTGGCCCCAATTTGGTTCACACATCAGATCCACGTTGGCACAGTCCTGGCGCCGCCTCCTGAAGAGTCAGCCATTAACGTAACTGGTGGATCCTCCGTGGTCACAATCACCAGTGTCACAAGGCACCAATCACCAATGTCACAAGGCACCAATCACCAGTGTCACAAGGCACCAATCACCAGTGTCACAAGGCACCAATCACCAGTGTCACAAGGCACCAATCACCAGTGTCACAAGGCACCAATCACCAGTGTCACAAGGCACCAATCACCAGTGTCACAAGGCACCAATCACCAGTGTCACAAGGCACCAATCACCAGTGTCACAAGGCACCAATAACAGTGTCACGAGGCACCAATCACCAGTGTCACAAGACACCAATTACCAGTGTCACAAGGCACCAATCACCAGTGTCACAAGGCACCAATCACCAGTGTCACAAGGCACCAATCACCAGCGTCACAAGGCACCAATTACCAGTGTCACAAGGCACCAATCACCAGTGTCACAAGGCACCAATCACCAGTGTCACAAGGCACCAATCACCAGCGTCACAAGGCACCAATCACCAGTGTCACAAGACACCAATCACCAGTGTCACAAGGCAGCAATAACAGTGTCACGAGGCACCAATCACCAGTGTCACAAGGCACCAATCACCAGCGTCACAAGGCACCAATCACCAGTGTCACAAGGCACCAATTACCAGTGTCACAAGGCACCAATTACCAGTGTCACAAGGCACCAATCACCAGCGTCACAAGGCACCAATCACCAGTGTCACAAGACACCAATCACCTGTGTCACAAGGCACCAATCACCAGTGTCACAAGGCAGCAATAACAGTGTCACGAGGCACCAATCACCAGTGTCACAAGGCACCAATCACCAGTGTCACAAGGCACCAATAACAGTGTCACGAGGCACCAATCACCAGTGTCACAAGGCACCAATCACCAGTGTCACAAGGCACCAATAACAGTGTCACGAGGCACCAATCACCAGTGTCACGAGGCACCAATCACCAGTGTCACAAGGCACCAATAACAGTGTCACGAGGCACCAATCACCAGTGTCACAAGGCATCAATCTCCAGTGTCACAAGGCACCAATAACAGTGTCACGAGGCACCAATCACCAGTGTCACAAGGCACCAATCACCAGTGTTACAAGGCACCAATCACCAGTGTCACAAGGCACCAATAACAGTGTCACGAGGCACCAATCACCAGTGTCACAAGGCACGAATAACAGTGTCACGAGGCACCAATCACCAGTGTCACAAGGCATCATTCACCAGTGTCACAAGGCACCAATCACCAGTGTCACAAGGCACCAATCACCAGTGTCACAAGGCACCAATCACCAGTGTCACAAGGCACCAATCACCAGTGTCACAAGGCACCAATCACCAGTGTTACAAGGCGCCAATCACCAGTGTCACAAGGCACCAATTACCAGTGTCACAAGGCACCAATTACCAGTGTCACGAGGCACCAATCACCAGTGTCACAAGGCACCAATCACCAGTGTCACAAGGCACCAATTACCAGTGTCACGAGGCACCAATCACCAGTGTCACAAGGCACCAATCACCAGTGTCACAAGGCACCAATAACAGTGTCACGAGGCACCAATCACCAGTGTCACAAGGCACCAATCACCAGTGTCACAAGGCACCAATAACAGTGTCACGAGGCACCAATCACCAGTGTCACAAGGCACCAATCATCAGTGTCACAAGGCACCAATCACCAGTGTCACAAGGCACCAATCACCAGTGTCACAAGGCACCAATAACAGTGTCACGAGGCACCAATCACCAGTGTCACAAGGCACCAATCACCAGTGTCACAAGGCACCAATCATCAGTGTCACAAGGCACCAATCAACAGTGTCACAAAGCACCAATCACCAGTGTCACAAGGCACCAATCATCAGTGTCACAAGGCACCAATCACCAGTGTCACAAGGCACCAATCACCAGTGTCACAAGGCACCAATAACAGTGTCACGAGGCACCAATCACCAGTGTCACAAGGCACCAATCACCAGTGTCACAAGGCACCAATCATCAGTGTCACAAGGCACCAATCAACAGTGTCACAAAGCACCAATCACCAGTGTCACAAGGCACCAATCATCAGTGTCACAAGGCACCAATCAACAGTGTCACAAAGCACCAATCACCAGTGTCACAAGGCACCAATCACCAGTGTCACAAGGCACCAATCACCAGTGTCACAAGGCACCAATCACATATGAACTAATCAACGTCCAGCAGCAATACAAGTATTCAATTTTGTTTGGGTTTTAAATACAAGATTAACTTGCATCAGTAAACACAAAATATTTCTACAGATCTTCAAGTGAGGTTCCAAGTTGCCACCTTTGGTTACTAGGCCACAAGGCCGGTCAGGAACAGTCACCACGACCATAGACGGGTCAGCAGTTACCAGCAGAGATAAGAATACAATTCGGTTGTTACATACAACACCGTTATAACCTGAGATAAACTCCTGCAGTCTTGAGGAACGACTTGACGCTCGTAAACACCTCCCCGAGCGTCGCCATACTCCACCCTCGAGGCTCAGCTTGACATACCATCAATGTTACGGTTGACTTGTAACTTCACAAAGCATTGGTTGAACTTGGCCGTTCCCGCACAAGGTTAAATGTCAAATGAGCTATCGAGAGCCAATCCGGAATACAGGCTGTCGCATGATAGTTCGAGCACCATTCTGATTGGCTGATATTTCACCTCTCAACCAATCATAGGTCGCCACTGGTCCACAATGACGTATATGTAATGTGATGCAACTGAGGAAGTTTTTTTTTTTTTATTTTTACATGCGAACATGCGAATAAATACAATGAAATAATAAACTAATAACAAACAATCAGACAACAAAAAAATACAGAAGCACAAAGCAAGTTAATTCAAAGTAACACAAATACACTAAATACCGGCCCGAAGGGCCGACAACAAAAACACAACAAGGAGCATAAACACAACGAAACACAACACCGGACAGAAGGGTAACGGAAATATGATAAATACAACAAAAAAACAACACCGGCCTGAAGGGTGCACAATAGGTACACCACATTGCAACTAACCACAGGTCACAGCAAGCACACAGACTACTCAAAGTGTTCATACTTATCCGGCCACTCCGCCGCCGGGAATCGAATACAATACGCCTCCCACAGTAACATGACGTCATCCAGAACAGGTGCAGTATTAACAGTACGAGGATCAGGCATCAACTCCGGGACACCCACAACAAAACACCGAGCCCGCTGTACCCAGATGGAAGAAGGGCACCACGGAACAGGATGCACGCGGTCAATAATGTCAAACTGCAAAGGATGCTGTGCATCATGCGCCACTCCGGAGGCCAAGACGAGAGGGAGGGGCTCATTCCCACGAGGCCGGGCAATGGGCAGCGCACTGGGAGCCTCCTCGGCCACCTCACCGTTATGTAAGAGCAGCTGCTGGCTTGAGAAAGGGGCCCACGCTGTCTCCGTCCCGGTTTATATAACCTCGGGTCAATGCGCGCGCAGCTTGGGGCGGTTAGAGTCAGCCTCCGCGTCAACCACCGGACGTTGTTCCTGCCGGGACCCCCCACGCTTGGCATCCTTCTTCAGCACCAGCTTGATGCCTTGGCGCGCACCAGAACTCTCACCATCCACGTCAGTAGGAGCGACCAGCCCCCACTGCGGAGAACCTTCTGCAGGAGAAAGAACAGGAGGTAAATCATAGGTACAAACATCGTCAACAGCAGACACATGGACGTCAGCCACCACCAGCGTCGTAGAGCGCGAAGCACCCGGAGTCGCCACATCATCTCCCGAAGCTCCACCTGCGTCGTAGTCCTCCGCATCAGCCCAAGCAGTAGAAGAACGCCTGGAACGCTTGGGCACTGGCCGCACATCCTCACAGCCGGAGGCGGACCCAGAACCACGGGCCTCACGAACCGGGCGAACCGACGCCCGTCGCAGAACTGCAGCAGCCTCTACCACAGGGGGAACCAGACCACACACAGCAGGAGGCACCGCAGCCACCCCAGCACCCAGCACAGACGGCGAGGGTGCAGGGACCAGGATAGACGCAGCAGAGGAAGAACCGGAAGACGAGGGGCCCGAGCAGCTGGCAGACGGAAGAGGCTCAGGAACGGCAGACGGAAGAAGAAGCTCAGGAACACCAGCCGGAACAGGCGGAGCACCAGGGGAGGACACAACTACTGGAGGAGAAGCTATAACAACAGGCGGAGCAACAGTTGAAACAGAGGGCACCCCCTCAGCCGAAGAGACGTCCACATCCACCGAATCATCCCCCACAGG